>JANAVB010004398.1:13990696-14260524 GCA_029216955.1 Iris pallida
CCAAAAATTTAATTGTATTTGGTATTGACGAACTCTTCCTATCCCTCAACCCTATCTACCATATTAATCATAAATTTCGAGGACGAAATTCTTGTAAGTTGGGTAGGATGTAAAACCCCTATTTTTTAATTATTTTTATTATTTTATTAGACTTTAAATTTAATTTATTAATTTATGGTTTTTAATAATTATTAAAATGACCTTAGCCATTGTTGTGTTTTGAGCACAAGGCGACCATGAATTTCGGCACGAAAGATGTAGCAGTGTACTTTGACCAGTAAATTAGCCATGTCGTGGAAGGCTTAGCCATAGTTCAGAACAAGGAAAACCAGGCCGAGTTGTGAATTGACCCATTTAAATTATTTTAATTAAATATTATATTATATATTGATTTTTAGATGACCCGGTTTGTCCAATTCAGTCCGAACTGGGCCCGAACCAAATTTTAGCCCATGTACACAGATAGTGTGACCAAATGTGGCCATGTAGACATATTTTATGTACTTAGAAATATCTCCTAAATTATTTTAGAATTTTATGTACAATTTCTAATTATTTAAATATTTGTACAATTATTGGTATTTTATTTTTAAATAATATTTTACAAGATTGTACATGTTCCTGGACCCGGATAAGGGTGTGTGGTACAATCTCCCCCATTGGAGCAATTTTTATTAATTTAATATTATTAAATTTATTTTGTAGAGATTTATTAAAACATGTTTATTCTATTAAATATTATTATTACTTTGAGTGGATTTATTGTGAATTGAATTTATATGTACAAGTAGATATGTTTAAATATATATTTAATATTTGGTTAGATAATATTTAAATTATTATTTGGATTTAAATAGATTTTTATGGATATATACATATATATGTATAGATATGTATAAGTGTTAAATAGATTTAGAATAAGTTTAGTTTAAAAAAAAAATTAATTAAACAAACACAATGGGTGGTCGGCCCCACCCGACCACCCACTTGCATACGTATAAGGAGCAGCAGCTCCTACATGGGGCGCCCCCCCTTTAGCAAAGCTGCATGCGCGCCCACATTATTAATAAGAAGCAACAGCAACAGCTTTTTATATATATATATATATATATATATATATATATATATATATATATATATAAAATAAAAAAATATATATATATAGATGACTCTAAAGAAAACCCTAGTTTCTTCTCCATCTTCTTCCTCCTCTCTCCTCCATCCTCCTCCCTCTCCTCGGTGTGCGTGCTAGCCTCGCCGGAGCGACTGAATCCCCACCTCCCGGTCGTCACGACAACAACAACAATAACAGATTCCCACTTTAAGGTACCCAACTTCCCCGTTTGATTTCTCTCTCGATTCTATTCCGTTTTAGATCCGTAAATTCGTGTAGAAAGCCCACATGACCCTCTTCGAGATCCCCCAGGTGGATTTCGACATGGCCATCCAACTTGCTCGAAAAATCGAGATGAAGTTGGAGAAAAACCAACTTTTCTGAAATATTAAAAACTGTTGGAAAACATCAACTTGTCGGCCACTTTTCTCGCTGTCCATTAAACTTTCATAAAAACTAATTGAAGACAGTCAAAGACAACATAACCGAGATTGTAACGCACCTTTTGGATTCACATTTCATCTAGTATGTAGAAAGTTACACGTTGTTAAAGTTTCACGAAAAATTATAAATTCTATTTTCAAAAAGTGGAAAAACACCCGATACGGCGTGCACCCCGACAAACCGGGCGACGTGGTCGCGCACTATAGGCATCGAAAGGCGCATATGGATATTTTCGACGTGTGGGAACTGACGGAACCCGATTTCATTGTATATGCACGACGAAATCAGTACGTATCCGTCGAGATACCCCGTATCGACCATTTGCAAATTAATTCACAACTTTGTGCACACTCATCATATCGCGATGAAACTTGCACCATTGGACTCGAAATATTTTTCTGGTCCTGTGAGCCAGTTTGGTCCGATTCTGAGACCGTTGATCGGGACGCTATTTTGGCGGGCCCATAATCCCACTCAACGGGCGATTTTGTGCACGGCTCATCGGAATCCAAAATTGGACATACCGTTGAGTTCGTCTCGGAAAAACAAATTGTGGACATATAGTTTGACGACTTTAGAGACAGTAGGTTCTGGCGCACATTTCGGTACAAAGCGGGTCCAACGGTGGACATCGTTTTGACCCGAAATTACGAATTTGCCCCTGTTCCAGAATTTGACTTTTGGACAGGCGTTTCCTAGGCATATCTTTTATTCCAAACTCGTTCGTGATGCTTGTTTCAAGCATCCGGAGCTTCTTGTAGGATTTTGACTTTCGTGTTGACGATTCCGATTGTTGGATTTTTGCTGCTTCTCGCACCACCCTCAGGCAAGACACCTTGCCATTTGCTGTTTATTTATTTTAGCTCATATTTCATGCATTATTTATTTTCTTTATGCAAAATAAACTGTGATACATGGCATAACCTGTTAGAACTTACTGTTCATTTATATTTCCTGCTATGTATTATTTTTCTTACACATTAAACCTAGATTTAAGGGACCACCTTTGTGTGTTGCATTCATGGCCTTGACACATTGTACCACGAAGTTGTGTGTCGCATGTAGAATACGAACGTGCGTGATTGGCTGGCCACCAGTACGTACAAGCCGTGCGATAGGAATAACCGCTAATAGAGGTTGCACGCTTAGTTTGACTTAGCGGTTATAGAGGTTCTCTGCTGTGGATACAACATATTCGACATTGGGTGGGAAAGAACAGTTCCTTAATGTATGGGTCATATATGCACTGCCCTGATTGTCGGTTATCTCCAATGGGAGGTACGGTCCTGATTGCCGGTTATCTCCAGTGGGGGATACGGTCCTGATTCCTGATATTCCTGATCCGGTCCATGCGTCAAAGGTTTGTTCTTATTGCATTCACTATAGTACGGTTAGGTACCCTATTGCATGCCTCCCTTATTTATTTGAGCAATATTTATTCAGTTTATATGACATGATATGTGTCTTGTTACGTCCCTCCGAGGACCTGATTATCTCGCCAGGTGTGTGCTATTGTCTTTCGCAGGTGTTCTAGCTCTAGTCGTGTTCATCGCTATTTCTTCGAGAATGATTGCACTTGGATCGTCTTCGCTTTGCTCGCCAAAATTATTTTATTTTCCATGTATTTTTCTTACTTGTTGGTAGTGGATTTGTCTCCGCCCAACATATATGTATCAAGACAATTCTTTATCATTATATGATATCTTTTATTTTGTGTGGATGAGATTAGTTATGGTTCTACTGCATTTTACAGCTTATGTATCCATACGAGATTTTCATATTGGAGTATACTTCGTATGAATACAGCTGGCATGTCGATGTACCTAGTCCTACGTATTTTGGGACTGGGGCGTTACACACCTTCCTCAGTCGACAAGGGCATGTGAAAGAAGACTGTCGCTATTAGTGGACACATAAAAAAAGAAGAAGAAACGCTGTCTTTTCTTTATTGGCGCAAGGCACCACAAATCGAGTACGTCTGAGATATTCTGCGCTGAGGATACCCTGAGTACAAAAAAGAATTCTGGGGAATGAGACGATAGAGATCGAGAGGCAGTTGCTCCTTTACTCCGTTGACACTCTGATTACAAAAATGAGAGAAAACCTAAGAAAATTGCTAACTCTCGGCTCACTGGCAAGAAGTGCAGCAATTTGGCTCTTGAAAAATGCTCTCCGTTTTATCTTTTGAAGAGGGATGAGACCCCTTTTTATAGTAGTTTCTGAGCTGGAATGATATTATGCGCCTATATGAGAAAACATACTGGTTTTCATGTGGGCGCATAGTCCTGCTTTGGGCGCATAGGATATAGACGCATGCAGGCTGCGTAGTCAGTGGATTGATCGTGGTGCTGACGTGGCCGCATGCTTCGGTGCATAATTGCTCTTGGAGACTGACGTGGGCGTACGCTTCGGTGCACGTTTTGGATCATGGCTTTAACTGAGTCAGGCTTGGGCGCATAGCCCTGTTTCAGGCTATGTGCCCTCCTTTTGGGGGAGCTTGTCTTGGGCGCATGGAGCTTCACTGGCTGGGCGCATAGAGCTTCACTGGCTGGGCGCATAGAGCTTCACTGGTTGGGCGCATAGAGCTTCACTGGCTGGGCGCATATATTCTCATTGGCTTGGGCGCATAACGCTTCATTGCTGAAAATTTTCATGCTTCTACAAGATCCCCTTCAAAGTTTTCGATACTTGAACGAGTTCGGAATACTTTGAAAGAAGCATGGACTGTCTTCTCGTGGGCGCATAGCACAACGCCATCTTTGGGCGCATAGTATTTGGCCAGCCTGTCAGAGAGATACGACTGTTTAGATCTTCCTCGAAAATTTGAACTGACAAATTCATCGGGATAGAATTT
This sequence comes from Iris pallida, assembly GCA_029216955.1. Lineage (NCBI taxonomy): Eukaryota > Viridiplantae > Streptophyta > Magnoliopsida > Asparagales > Iridaceae > Iris > Iris pallida. Next base: position 13,995,109 of record JANAVB010004398.1, read on the forward strand.
GAAGAGGTCCATCCTTCATACGTTGTCTATGTCAGCAAGTGGCAGTCGCATAGTGTACAAAAGGCTGGATCTTTACGTGGGCGCATAGGCTATGGTGGGTGCATAACGCGCAATGGGAGCATAGGCGCATAAAGATAGTGGGCACATAGGAAGTGGCCCGTGCCTATAAATAGGCTCTGAAGGCGAGAGAGAGTTTATTATTCTCCTCTCTTAGAATTTGCACAAAGACTCTTCATCTTCTTTCTTTAAGAACCATATCTCCCAAGGTCGCGAAGAGATCCGCGAAGGGCAAGGGGGCTGCACCGAGTGGCTCTCCTCCTGCGGTAGTGTCCTCTCCAGTCCAGGACCCGATTCTGGGTGAGGCCATGCCTCAAAAAACGAAGTCTCGAACGTTAATTTGCGACGCTCAGAATTTTTCTTCTGCCTAGGGCGCATGCGCCTAAGGCAATGTACTTCTGTGAGCATTATTATGCGGCCACAGAAGTCATGTGCCAACACTGTGGTATGCCATACACCCACTGTTTGCCATTGATTATAAAAGAACAGAATAATTATATCGGAGGACTGGACTTTCACTTCACAATACAAACTCGCTCGTACTAAAGAAAGCCTAGGGACAAAAACCTAGGTACAACAATCTAAGTACAATTATTTAGTTTTTTTTGGAGGGTGACGGCAGAGGCTCGGGAAAGCGACGACAGCTCTACCTTACTCTTTGGACGATCGGACGTAGCCTTGGCTCTGGTGAAGAAATGCTCTTGGACATGTGGGGAGACTCCCTTGTGCCTTTGGTTGCTAGATCTCTAGATGTCTCTGTAGTGCTCTCTCCTTTTTTTTTCGCTCTCTCTCTGCTCTTCTCTCCTCTTCTCTTCTGCTGCCTGCAAGGGAAATGGCACCTTGCTATTTATAGGAATGGGGTGTGCTCATTAGGGTTTGCAAATGATTGCCTCCTTCAGAAGTCGGCGGTTAAGGATCACTTAATCTGGGCCATTCATCTTGAATATAATAAATTTGAGCAATTAATGTGATTACATCAAATCTCTGTGGGCAATAAATATTGATTGCCATGAATATTCGTGATTTGTGATAGCCTGCCACGTGTCCAATTTGCTTGATTTGATTTGATCTGGGCAATTATGACGATCGCAAGAAATCTAATTTTGTTAGGATTTGTTAGCACCCATAGTTCCAGGGAAGATAAGACTGCCACGTGTCTCAATTATCGCGAAGAGAGCCACGTGTCTCAAATGGACCGTCCTGGCAGAGCCGCATATGGGTGGTCCTCTCAGCCGCATGAGGATGGGACAGCCGCATGAGGATGGGCAGCCGCACGTGGATGGACAGTCGCATGGGGATGGGCAGCCGCATGGTGATAGGCAGCCGCATGCAGATGGACAGCCGCATGGGGATAGGCAGCCGCATGCAGATGGACAGCCACATGGGGATAGGCAGCCGCATGAACGCAGTGGCCGCATGGAGTGGCCTCGGGACTTGGTGGATTTTGCCAGCTGTAAGGAGATTTTCTCCTCTCTCATAGGATCACGCCATCATGTCAGTCATTATTACGTCCTTATGTCAGAGCTGTCATAGCTATTATTTGTCAGAGCAACCGTCAGGGCATTAAACGTAGCCGAATGTAGAGAAGAACTGTTGAAGGCCACGTGGCTTCTTTCTGAGCCGCATGGATCCTTCAGCCGCATGGACTCCTGAGCCGCATGGACTCCTGAGCCGCATGGACTTCTGAGCCGCATGGGAATCCTGAGCCGCATGGGGATCCTTCTGTCGGAGCCGCATAGGCCTTTCTTTATTCTTTTCCATGCTTCTACAAGACCCCCTTCAAAGTTTTCAATTTGCAAAATTAAAATACTTTGAATAAGAAGCATGGCCATGTAAAAACTCTTCGGGCCGCATAGGATGTTCTAGCCGTATGGATGTCTCAGCCGCATGGCCTCCTCAGCCGCATGGCCTCCTCAGCCGCATGGCCATCTGAGCCGTATGGGCTTTCCAGCCGCATGGGCTGCTTGGCCGCATAGGCTGCTTGCCACGTCTTCATGCCACGTGCGCAAATCTTTGCATTGATTGCCTTTGATTTGCTGTCAGATTTAAAGCCGCTTTTGGGTAGGATCCCAAGAGTTTAGCCTTGAATTTTTGCCTTGATAATCGAAGAGTCGGTTACACTGCACACGGATCGATGCGCCGGTCTATAGGCTCCGTCTATAAATAGCAGCATATTTTTGGAAGAAAGACTTCTTTACTTTCTGCTCTTGTCCTAGCTTTCTTGTCTTTGTCTTCCTTCTCTGATCATCAGCAATGGCTCCCAAGTCCTCCAAGGTTGCGGTGAAGGCTGCGGCGAAGGGTAAGGGCGTGGCCTCGACGTCGGCTGCGACACCCGAAGCTCACTCCGACGTTCATCCTGCCATTAAGGGTAAGGATTTGGGAAAGTCATATGCTTCGAAATCCTAACAACGGCTCTGTTGCATGTTTTATGCACAAGCCTTTAATACAAACTGTTCAAATTGTATGGGCCGCATACATGTCCCATAATCGAGCCGCATGGGGGTATACCCCATGTCCGAGCCGCATGGGAGTTGTCTTAGTGGGTCACATGAACACTTCGTAAACCGAATCACATAATGACCTGTCGATCAGAGCCGCATGGACTCTTTTGAACCAAACCGCAAGAGTTCATCTGAATTGGGCCGCATGAGACTGTGCTGCATCAGGCCCTGACCCTCTTTTAACTTTGTTTCTTTTTATCTTTGATTCTTGCAGCAACCCTGCCGAAGGCTGAGCTCATTATGAAGGAAGAGCTGCTGCCCCCTTTCAAACAAGAGTCATCCCTCGTTAAGGAGGAGGTAATACCAAAAGTGGAGGAACAGAAAGGAGAGCTGGCGCCTATCGCTGTAAAGGAGGAGCCCCAGTCTGACGGCGGTCGTACTGGAAGTTCTGACCTTTCTACCTCGGACGAGGACTTTGCTCAAGTACATCCTTCATACGCGAAATGGTTAAGGGATTGGTATATGCGCCCCCGCAACTAGGATTCGCGGACTCTCACAAATGTCCGCCTTTTGTCTTGACATTTCTGTCTGTCTTTAGCTGTAGTTTGTGTTTTGCTTCTTTTGGATATCAATGTAATCTTTTTCCTTATGATCAGTTGAGCCGCGAAAGTGAGGATATTACGGCTCAGAAAGTGACTGCCTTCCGTGGGGTCATTAACACGCGGGAGCAGATCCTTGAGCTTCAGAGGAAGTTAGCTTTCCTGGAGTCTGAGCTTGAAGCTGCCCGCATCGAAAGGGGGCGGATTATCCAGGAGGCTGACAGAGTTAATCGAGCTTCTGCTGGTCTGGAACTTGCCTTGAAGAAGTTGGAGGACGGTTGGCGGGCACACATGGACTTGGATAATGCGGAACGGTTGTCCCAGGAGGCCGAGCGCCAAGCTAAGCAGCGGCTTGAACGGGGGACCACCTTGGTGAAGAACCGTCTCCTGAAATTATGTACCGCCGAACTATAGACGGCCTTTTTTTCCCTTTCTTTAAGTGGGACATTGTCCCTAGAACATGTAGTACTTCGCCTTCCAAATAAAAGAGTATGCTTTATTCTATCCTTTATTTGTACTGCTTGTCGTGCTTGTGGTGTTATGGTGGTGTTTGCCCTGCTTGGGGGACTGTTTGTGGACCTGTTACCCTTGGCATACCTGGGTTTTAGGTATAGATAACAAGTTTGATGGGGATACCTAGAACAATTCTATGGTAAGGTGGTCATAGACGTTCCTGGTATCGGGAGAAAGAATGCCATGGAACTGCTGGGCTCCCGGGGCATGATGAGGAATGATGTGCATGTACTAGGAAACTTAGTACAGCATTTATAGTCAGCAGAGGACATTTGTGGGCCTATTATCCTTGGCGTACCCTGGTTCAGGATACAGATAATAGGACGAGAGAAAACCAACATACTTACTCAGAGGTAATGAGGACATGGCAAGTATGGGGGCTTTACCGCGGAGTCTTCCTACTCAGAGGTAATGAGGACATGGCAGGAGTGGACTCAGAGAAGGATATTTGTGGTCAACATGGGACATTTGTGGACCTATTATCCTTGGCGTACTCCAGTTTTGGGTACGGATAATAAGTCGAAAGGGAACCAGCATACTTACTCAGAGGTAATAAGGACATGGCAAGCATGAAGGTTTCTTCGATGGAGCCTTCCTACTCAGAGGTAATGAGGACATGGTAGGAGTGGGCTCCATGAAGGAGTACATAGAACGACTCAGAGGTAATGAGGACATGGATGTTCTATGTAGAGGGGTGATTTATTTTTGGCGGAAGTGAAACGACTCAGAGGTAACATCGACGTGGTCGTTTTGGAAATTTGTGGATCTGTTACCCTTTTTGTGCACTGAGAGTACGGGTAGTGGATCATGAGGAAGGAGCTCTTTCAGAGGAATAAGTTCAGTGGTATGGTCATACATGATTTACTATCTAAAAGAGTGATCGGAATGTAAGTTCAGAGGTACCTGCGGGTACATAACTCAGCAATCTGGGATATTTGGAGGAAGAATGTGAGTTCAGCGGTACTAGAGGGTACATAACTCAGTAATTTAGGATTTTGTGGATGTGAGTTCAGCGGTACCGGAGGGTACATAACTCCATAATCTGGGATTTGGAGACTGTGAGTTTAGCGGTACCGGAGGTACATAACTCAATAATCTGGGATTTTTGGAGAATGTGAGTTCAGCGGTACCGGAGGGCACATAACTCAACACTCCGAGATTTAGAGAATGTGGTTTAGACATAATATTTCTTCAGGAACTTGCCGTTGACGGGCAACATGAGCAAGTCTCCGTTTGTGACTGGCCGGCTCTAGGCAGTCTGATTGTCAGTGACTCCGTTGTGGGTATTGGCGCTTGGCCGGACCTTGGCAGTCGGATTATCATCTGTTTCTCCTGTACAGAGAGGCTAATTGCGTCCTTACGCAGAGTGGCTGTAAGGGGCGCAGTTATGCCAGGTTTGCGGGCTTAGAGGTGGATCGTCAGAGGTTCTTCTGATCCTGTGGCCGTATCAGTTCGAGCTTGCATATCTCCTTCACCAAGGTGCCTCTTCGAATTTTTGTATAAGTAGGAGTCTGAGTAGTAGGATTCTACCCCTTTGAAGGGATCGATGTCGGCGAATTCTGTTCTCACGAAGCCGTATTTATCGACATACTTGAAGCACTGGTGCAGCATGGAAGGCACGATCATGTAATCGTGTATCCAAGGGTGCCCCAGGAGGATATTGTAGGAAGTGTCCGCATCTATGACGTAACAGGTCACTTCTGACTGAAGATCGCCGATTTGGCACTTCAAGCGAATCTTTCCAATCGGATAGCTCCTGCCCGAATTGAAACCGCTGATGGCGGTGCTTGTCGGCGTCAGGCGATGCATAGGGATGCAGAGATGATGTAACAGACCCTTCGGGATGATGCTTATGGAAGTACCAGGATCAATGTGCATCCGATCCACCTTTACGTCACCGATGTATCCAGTATAGTATAACGGACGATCTTGTAGATTAGTTTTGATGAGCATATTCTGTGGAGTGAAGACAATGTTGGGCATCGCTCCTGTGCAAGCGCTGTCTTAGAGTTTTGCAGGCGGGCTCTCTCCCGTGAGGTTGACCTGAGCTAGATATGCTTCGGCATTCTGGAGTGCATCACTCAAAGCCACGCGAACATCCTTGGAGAGTCTCAGGAGCTCATATAATGACAATTTGGCCGGTGTGTTTGCCAATTGTGCCAGGATGTCAAAGTTGTAGGGCCTTTCCAGCCCATGAGGTGCCTCTTTTCGGAGGGATTTGTCAAAGCGAGTCTCCTTCGGTCTAGGTTTATCGGTCGTCGGAGGTTGAGAAGGTCCCGGAGCGTCAGCAGTAGCTGGCTGATGTTCTTCAGTTGCGTTATCTGGTGTAGGTTGGGATTGAGCACCTGACCGAGTGACGACAGCTGTGACTTCTTCGACATCTGCCAAAATTGTACGGCAGGATCTGACCTTTCTACTCTCTTTCTTGCCAATGGGGAGTGGTGCGGACTGAGTCACTTCAGGTACCAAGTCTGGATGGACCCACATGACCTCCCTTCGTGACGTGGTGAGGGGTACCAGACCAGTAGCCCGATCTCGAGGAGGTGGAAGATTAGTAATCTCCATTGTCGCCCGAGGGATGGGTACCACACCGTCTTGAGTCTTCGTTGGAGGGAATCTGTCAAATTGTACTGATACCATATTGGCTGCCACGGTCACCTCTTCGAAATTAATGGCCAGAGCCTTCGAATCGATGAGATATTGGATGTATCGCTTTAGTTGGTAGCAGTCGTGTGTAGCATGGTGGACGTAGCGATGGTAGTGACAGTAGTTTTTGCTCTCCATTTCTGCCGGCCGAGGTTCCCGTCTTGGTGGAGGGAGCTGAATTCTATCTCCTTGTATGAGCATATCCAAGATGGGCTTGACATGGCCGTCTTCGAAGGAGTAGGTCATTTGCGGCCATTGCTTGTCTGCCGATTTTGACTCGGGTTTCTGGGCTGTGTCGGCCACCATAGCCTGCTTGCCCTTGTTGTCCCGATTGTTGGAGGCGTTACCACCATTGTTGTTGTTGGTATTAGGGCGCTTGCCCTTGTCCTCTCCCTCCGAGATGTGCAATCCCAGTTGGCGAGCCTTCTTCAACCTGTCTTCGCCGCTAGTGGCACTGATGATAAACGTCTTCAATTCCTTAAATTGACTTTTGCCCATCCAGAGGCTGATTGTTGGGAGCAGTCTCTTTTGGCAAATTTTAATTAAGGAGGAATCTGGATTACCGGACGGCAACTTCATTGCGGTTTGGCGAAATCGCTCAATATAGTTCCTTGTCAGCTCCTTTTCCCCTTGAACGACGTCCATGAGGGTGGACATTGTGACGTCCTGTCCTACTTCGTAGAATCTCTTCAAGAATATGTGCTTGAAGCTAGCGAAAGAGTGGATGCAGTTGTCTGGCAGGTTACGGTACCAGTCGAAGGCGACCCCTTCCAATGCCCCGATGAATAATCGTGTAAGGATGGCATCGTCATGGGGCAGATGGTCGGTGGTGACCTCGAAGTAAGTGATGTACCAACTCGCGGAGGTCTTTCCATCATATGGATTGATGTGGAATGGTTTATACTTTGGTGGGAAGAAAACATCTCTCCACGCAGCGGGATACGGTTGTCGTATCTTGAGGTCTTGGCAGTTTTCGCGGGCATGGAATATGGCCCGGAGCTCCTGGACCTCTCTTCTTGCCTCCCTGGCCTCGTCTGCAGCGGTAGGAGCCGACATTTCATAAGGATTATTGCCCGGGTTCGGTGCTGCTGAGTTCGAGTCCGCATTGACCGTGGGACCCAAGTTTGTTTGGCCAGGCGTCCCTCCTTGCAGAGTAGGAAGGGCTGCTTTGATCTCGTCCACCGATTTGACCAAAGTGCGCAGTATGGCCTCCAGAGTATCGATGCGTTGGCGATCACTGGGACCATCTTGTTCGTCGTTTGTCATGAATGCCGTCCTCACATGAGTAGAAGTGGAAGGAACGGTGGATGACGTGCCCTCCGAATCATACCCCTGTACCGAGAAGTCATCGGGGTATGTGGGAATGTTCTCCTCTGGTTCGGACTCAGAAGGAATAGTACCCCCAGCTTCAGAGCTTGCTTCATTTTGAGAGTCGTGGACGTCCTCGGGGACGTCGGCACTTGCTGTATCTGATGGGAGAGTTGTTTCCCCGGGCTCGTCTCATTGGAACATCGGATTATCGTGGATGTTCGGAGGAGTGCTACCCCCAGTTCTAGCGACCCCCAGTATTACGGATGATGAATCTCCCACTGTAGCAGATTTCGTCTTTGAACGGGTACCTTGGAAAACTCCGGTGGTGGACAACCGTTTAGACGACAGTTTCTTAGTCACAGTGGTTGAAATCTTCAGACTGGAAACGTTTATCTTCTTCCCTCTCCCATCGGCGGAGATTCTCTGAGTAGAGTCGCAAGAGAAGACGGGAGGCGTCTCATCCCCTGAGCTCGGCTGTTGTAATCTTTGGAAGACGGACTGCCGGTCTTTTCGTACCGTCGCGTTATTGCAATAGCAGTTGATGATGACTTGGGTGCAGTGACGTCCGTGGGAGGACTCTTTGCACACCGAGGCCTCTTCTCTTTCCTTACGTTTGTGGAGGATAACCTCACGCAAGTCAGACGGGTCTGGAACGACCATGTTTGCTCCCTGGATTTTGGAAGACTTTTGGGAACCACTCTGTCCGTTTGCCGCCGGGGGCTGGACTCGAGTGGTTCTGTACAACTTTCCATCGGAAGCCTGCATAGCAGTATGTGGAGCACTCGGATGGTCAAAGGTCAGGACAGCGGACTGAGCTCGCTAAGCTCGTGCTGCCTTAGACTTCTTCACTCTAGTGCGTGAGGGCACATAGTAGGAAGAGTCTAAGTGGTGTTGCAGAGAGTCAGACATATTTTCCCGGGAGCATGAGAGATCAGGACTATAGGAGAGGCGATCGAAGACTGCGTCTGAGCCGTGTAGAGCAGACATCATGCGGTTGGAATCAACAGTCTTCATACGGCTGACAATCGTAGCCGCATGGGCTTTCTTCATGCGGCTGGAAGTCTCGGCCGCATAAGTATTCTTCATGCGGCTGGAAATCTTGGCCGTATGGATATTCTGCATCTGGCTGGCAGTTTCGGCCGCATGAACATCATGCATCCGGCTGGCAATTTTGGCCGCATGAATGTTCAGCCTGCGGCTAGTACCTTTGTTCGGCTTCTTCCTGGAGCACATAAAATTATACTTTGCTCCTGCAAGTCCAGCATCGTAGTGCTTTCCTCTGCCGGACTTGGGGACAGCAGAGTCCTCTATGGCTTGAAGTGGGGCCGCATGAGAGTTGCCTTCGCCGTCTTGGGCAGCAGAGAGTACTCCGTCCAGAGCTTGGGGAGGAGCAAATGATTTTGTCCTCCACTCCCTGCGAGCCTTCTTTGTGCGGGTTCGCTTCTGGACCGGGCCAGCGCTCCCGTCGGAGAGCATTTCTTCAAATGCCTGTTGGTCGAAGCGGACGACCTTCTTCTGTTGTGTGGAGCCAAGTTTGGCTGCGTCCGATTGCGTCACCAACTTCTCAGTCGTGGAGAAGTTTGTCCCCAGCAGAGTCGCCATCGTGTTTGCCATTGATTATAGAAGAACAGAACAATTATATCGGAGGACTGGACTTTCACTTCACAATACAAACTCGCTCGTACAAAGAAAGCCTAGGGACGAAAACCTAGGTACAACAATCTAAGTACAATTGTTTAGTTTTTTCTGGAGGGTGACGGTAGAGGCTCGGGAAAGCGATGGCAGCTCTGCCTTACTCTTTGGACGATCGGACGTAGCCTTGGCTCTGGTGAAGAAATGCTCTTGGACGTGTGGGGAGACTCCCTTGCGCCTTTGGTTGCTAGATCTCTAGATGTCTCTGTAGTGCTCTCTCCTTTTTTTTGCTCTCTTTCTGCTCTTCTCTCCTCTTCTCTTCTGCTGCCTGCAAGGGAATGGCACCTTGCTATTTATAGGAATAGGGTGTGCTCATTAGGGTTTGCAAATGATTGCCTCCTTCAGAAGTCGGCGGTTAAGGATCACTTAATCTGGGCCATTCATCTTGAATATAATAAATTTGAGCAATTAATGTGATTGTATCAAATCTCTGTGGGCAATAAATGTTGATTGTCATGAACATTCGGGATTTGTGATAGCCTGCTACGTGTCCAATTTGCTTGATTTGATTTGATCTGGGCAATAATGACGATCGCAACAAATCTAATTTTGTTAGGATTTGTTAGCACCCATAGTTCCAGGGAAGATAAGACTACCACGTGTCTCAATTGTCGCGAAGAGCGCCACGTGTCTCAAATGGACCGTCCTGGCAGAGCCGTATATGGGTGGTTCTCTCAGCCGCATGAAGCATACAGCCGCATGAGGATGGGCAGCCGCATGAGGATGGACAGCCGCACGTGGATGGGCAGCCGCATAGGGATGGGCAGCCGCATGGGGATAGGCAGCCGCATGCATATGGGCAGCCGCATGGGGATAGGCAGCCGCATGCTGATGGGCAGCCGCATGGGGATAGGCAGCCGTATGAATACAGCGGCCGCATGGAGTGGGCTCGGGACTTGGTAGATTTTGCCAGCTGTAAGAAGATTTTCTCCTCTCTCCTAGGATCACGCCATCATGTCAGAGTCATTATTACGTCCTTATATCAGAGCTGTCATAGCTATTATTTGTCAGAGCAACCGTCAGGGCATTAAATGCAGCCAAATGTAGAGAAGAACTGTTGAAGGCCACGTGACTTCTTTCTGAGCTGCATGGATCCTTGAGCTGCATGGACTCCTGAGCCGCATGGACTTCTGAGCCGCATAGGAATCCTGAGCCGCATGGGGATCCTTCTGTCGGAGACGCATAGGCCTTTCTTTATTCTTTTCCATGCTTCTACACCCACATGTTACCATGTTATGCGCCCACATGCTGTGGCATGTTATGCGCCCACGTACTGCTATACGTTATGCTCCCACGTGCTTGTCTGGCGCGTATAGTCCTTTGGGCGCATAGCCCTTTAGGCGCATAAGATCCTTTCAGCACTTAGTTTTTTCTGTGGATTCTGATAACTTTCTCTTCTGTCTTTGTAGTAAACATGTTTGTCCCGGAGCTTGACGGTATCCCTTTCAGCTCTGCATGCCACGTCCTCGGCACGAGCCTTATAACCAACATGGTCAACAATGTTCTGGCCAAGATCAGTCATGACCAACCTACGGAACGGACGATCGCCATAATTGAACAGGACAAAACGTTTCTGCAGCAGATGATCAATGATGAGAAGCTCGGAGGGACACGCCATTGGAAGAAGTCATACTTCCTGTAGCGTAGGGTTTGAGGATGATGCGACGATATGTCAGGAAGATCCTTTGGTAGTTACGTTAATAGGGCTGCCATCGATGAAGTACTAATACCCTCTGTCAGCGTTTGCTGATCTGGCTGTGCAGAGGCAAATGAAATGAGATCTGACCCCTGAATTGTCTGGGGTTATTTCTGGCAGGATCCAGTTCAATTCTGGTAACCGGGAGAAGGACACGTTCAAGTGTGTCAAGGGTTCCACATCCTACTCCCTGAGGGGGCTACAACCGGGTGTTAAACTGAACGATGTCCCGACTGATCTTCATCCCTATGCTGTTGAGTCCCTCTCCAACTTGATGTTATCAAAGAAGGAGTCATATCCGGGAGGGAAGATGCGGATGGAAGGCTGGAGATATTCTGTTCCGTTCTGGAGTGACCTTACTGGATGGGTGCTCTCAACTTACGAGGCCACCCTAAAAGCTGTCGGTCTTCTTTATGCCGTCAGAGCCATCCAGTATGGTATCAAGGTTAACTGGCCGATGTTCGTCCCCTTGGCAGAGTTGTACAACCATCATACGTGCACCTTCTTCACTTCTGGCGGGGAGATGGGTTTGGCTCTTCACGAGATGCAGGCGGTATCCGAACTTCCCTGGAGGACAGAGCCGTATGCAGAATACGTCCCCAGTGATACAAAGATCTTGGATTTAGAGAAGGAGAACCCTGATATGATGAATGTGTACAAAGAGTTACCTTGTCACTTTTTTATTTGTCACCAGATTACGAAGAAGGATATGACCGAGGGGTCCATCCCACATACGAGGGCCTGGACCAACTATGTTTTTACCAGAGAAGGGGAGAATGGCCCAGTCTCCTTCTCGTCTCCTAAGCCCTTGACGATCTCTGAGATAGATCAGCTGATGATAGATCACGGAGCTGCGGATACCGAAGATAGTGATGATCCTGAGAGGAATTCCCTGATTTATCATTTCTTTAGACAAGCCGAGTTCAAGATGTCAGAAAATGCGGTGCTAGCCGTTTTCCTGATGATATGGCTTCGTGACTGTGTAGTCCCTGGTGGTTCAGGGTCTATTGAGAGAATAAGTTGGGGTATGATACTTCCGGCTGTAAGGCTGGCCTTTGGACGCCCACCTGCACTGCTTCCAGCGATGGTTTGTGCCATCTAACGGGGTTTGCGTCATTTTGTTGTGAACACGATAACACCCGAAGGCAGAAAGGATTTTGCTAGGACTGAGTTACCTTTCCACTATCCGATGGGGTGGCTGGTGCTGCATTGTCCCAAATTGATGAACGTCGGGCTGATGGCAGATTCTTTGGCGGGAGTTGCCTTCATTTGGAGGTTCAGAGGCACGAATTGGAACGTTACAGGGGTGCCTATTTGGAGGAGGGCTTTGAGTTTTTGTAGAATTATGAATTCTTCAGAGTATCGCCTCCATCTAGTAGTGGTCGCACGAGAGACACCCTAGTAGATGAGGGAGCGCTCACTACTAGCCTTCCTATTAGAGCATTTCATTGCTCCAATCTATTAGGCCTTCCCATATGGTATTCAGGAACAGGAACCGCACTTTCCTGGAACTTTATTTGCCAAGCCGCTTTGTACGGCAATTCGGCTACACCCAGCTTCTTTTGGGCAATCCCAGTCCTCATCTCCAATCGATAGGGAGTCTGATCGATGGGGCACGTGCATGGGGCTACTACAATGCTGGATGTACAGGGGCTATTTTTACCTTGCCCGAAGATAAACCCGACACCCACATGCTCTTTGCTGCTGCTAAGTTCTATATTCAGGTCAATACCCTTCCTTCTCGGTATGACCGTGAGCATATTTTTATATCGGGGACCAAGCTTTCCACTACCCTTGCTGATATAGGACGAGCACGTGCAATGGAGAGTAGCAGAAAGGAAGGTGCCGTGTCCTCAGTTGAACCAGCTGCAGCGCCGCAACAGAGAGTTGTTGTTGAAGAGCCTATCGTTACAGCGCCTCGGAGAGAGGACACTGAAGAACCTCTTCCTACCGTTCCTCATAAGAGGAAGGCTTCCACCAAGCTGGTGACACGGCCAAAAAGGAAGAAGGTGGTTGTTTCCTGGGAGAGGAAGAAGGTTGCGGACGTGGGTGCCGACTCGCCTCCTCCCAGAAGGTCTTCTCGACAGACAGCGTTGCAGGCTGTTGCTATTCGGGAGGTAGATCCCTTCCTAGACTCCATAGCCGTTCTGGTCAAGCCTTTAGAAGCTGCTCACCCTTGCGTTTGTCCTTTGGACAGGACCCCAAAGTTTCGGCTGAGGTAGGTGCCTCCTTATCTGAGGAGGTAGACGTGACGACAGTGTCCCCTGCTCGTCTTCGACCGATGGATGAGAGTGGATCTTTTTCAGTTGTAAGACTTGAGCGACGGGAAGATCAGGACGAAGGCCCGGACCATGACGGTGATCAAAAGATTAGTCCCTCCTACGACATATCTGTGGGGGATATGTCCGCAATAGGAGCTGCAATGAAAGAGTTGGACGAGAATCAAGTCCAATCGGCTCATCCTCCTGCGGGTATGTCATCTTTGTGCCTTTCTTCGGATGAGATTTTTTGACTTCGATTTTGCGTGCTCCTTGTGAGGCTGACCACGACTGTATGTTCCCTTGTGGACAAGGGGAAGGACCCCCTCGCGAGGATAGTCCCAGGCATTAGAAAAGGGACAGAAGTTGTTCCCAGCTCCTCCAAATTTGCTGGTGCAGAGGGAGCTGTTAGTGAGCTGGTATCGGCTACAGAAAGAGAGATTGGACAGCCTGCTGAAGGGGTCGTTGCTGAATCTGCTCCTGTTCCAGCTGAGATTGTGGAGGAAACCAGGCACGATGCCGTTCGAGGCCTTGATATTATTCCCCTTGAACAGTCTGGCATGCTCTTGGTTTTCCTGAAGCCAAGACTGATGATGTAGCCCAAGCTGGAGCTGAGCAAGTCGAAGGTACGAAATTATAACTCTTTCGTATTTTTCTTCCTCCTTTTTTGGTTACTGATATATATGTATATATATATATATATATATATATATATATATTTTCTTTGTCAGGTTCGGCTTCTTGTCAAGTATCCCTTCCTGGAGTGGAAGAAACTTTCCAAGCCTCCTCTCCGACGACCTCCACGGAAGACGATGAGATGGCCCAGGAAGTCGTCAAAGCTTTCTACTCTGTACTGAAAGTGAAGCTTCCTGGGGACTTGAATCGAAATGCTTCTTTTGGCCCTGTAAAGGATGTTGCAGAGTGCCAAGTGGCGGCCCTCGAGAGCATTGCCGGCTATGAAAAGCGGGCTAATACTCTGAGAAAAGTTCTGAATGACCTGGAGGGTCAGGTAGCTCGATTCCGGGATGCTAAACAACGGAGCCCGTCATCCCTGTTCTGCGCAGAAGATGAGGCTCTGATCACGGCTCTCGCGGAGGAGAAGGCTACTTTCCAGGCGAGGAAGGATGCCCTTGTTCGAGAGATCGGCGAATTGGCTGACCAACATGGTCAGTTCAACGCTGCATGTGAGGCACGTGCCGCCTCGAAGAACAGACTGGCTGCACAGATCACCGAGAGGTATAATCACATTGCGTAGATCCAGAACGTGACCGTCCAAGTGGAAGTCGACTTGAGGGCGGCAACATCTGAACAAGAGGATTATTTGGCTCAGGCTGCCATGACAGCCACCACTTCTGCCCATTTAGAAGAACAGCTGGCAAAGTTGGAGGGAGAGCATCTGAGTCTAGTCCTTCTTGAGGATGAAGCCGCTCGTCAAGAAGAGGTACGGCGCCGAGCTACCGCGAAGTCTGAAGCCGAAGTCGCGGCTCTAAGAGACAATATCAACCGCCTATGTATCCCGTAGATTTTTGTAACTTTCTTTTTTTCAGCCATTACGGCTCTTGTACCTTTTTTTCGTCTCTTAATAGACGTAAAAAATAATGAATCTTTTCAGAAGTGAATGTGGTTTTATAAAATATCGGAACTAGAGGTTATGTGGGCGTAGCAAGGATATTTCTGGTGGGTATTCCGCTGGAGAATTTTGATGTGGACCTATTATCTATTTTATATTCAAGTTTTCTTTTGAATATAGATAATAAGTTGAACGAAGCTGCTAATAGAGGTAATATGGACGTAATAGCAAAGGATGTTCTATATCTGACCAGAGATAATATAAACGTAAAAAGATATATAACGTTAGGTGGGAGTGGATAATTCAGAGGTAATAAGGACGTGATTATCTTTGATGAATGCTTTGCTCAGAGGTTATATGGATATGGAAAAACATAATCATTTCACTGGGGAAAAAGTTATCGGAAAACAATTCAGAGGTAATAGGGATGTGACTTATTTTCGTCAAACCGAGTTTGGACAGAGTCAAAAAGGGGAATGATTCCACTGGAGAAATGTTTTGGAGGACCTATTATCCAAGGCATATTCAAGACTCTTAAAATACGGATAATAGTTAGATAATTTTCGAATCACATAAACATCGCACTGTACATTTACATGACTAAACATATGTGAACATTATGAAAAAAGGGTTACACGTAGTATTTCTTCAGGAACTTGTCGTTGATAGGCATCATGAGCAAGTCATCGTCCGACCTGGTTAGTCGGTACGTACCGTTAGAATACACTGATTCTATGATGAAAGGACCTTCCTATTTAGGCTGAAATTTTCCTTTTGTTTTGTGCGTCATAACCATTGGTCTTTTCACTGCTAAGACTAGATCACCGACTTAGAAGATTCTTTCCTTCATATTTTTATTGAAGGATCTGGAAAGACGTGCTTGGTATAGCTCAATACGCTGCTGAACTAACAAGCATTTTTCGTCTAGTGCTTTGAGCTTCTGTAGACGCAAACGGTAGCTTTCTTCGATAGTCAACTCGCTGGCTAAGGCTACTCGAAGAGAAGGAATCTGGATTTCTAGGGGAAGAACTGCTTCGCTCCCATAAACCAGAGAGAATGGCGTACTGCCTGTTGGAGTCCGGACCGTTGTACGATAGGCCCATAAACATTCGCCGAGCTTCTCATTCCAATCGCGCTTGTTTGAAGACACGAATTTCTTGGAAAGTTTAATAATGGTTTTATTGAAGGCTTCTGCTAGCCCGTTAGCCGCTAGATTATAGGCAGTAGAGGCTACGTTCTGGATTCGATTCCTATCACAGAACGATAGAATGCATGGCTTGCGAATTGTGGACCATTATCATGGATGATCCTGCGAGGTAGGCCGAAGAGGTAGATAACGTGATGTTTGATGAAATTGATCACGTTCGACGCCTTCACTTTGGTGAGCGGTATAGCTTCCGCCCATTTGGAGAAGTAATCGGTTATGGCTAGGATGAACCGATGTCCTTTAGAGGATGGCGGGCTGATTAGTCCTATGACGTCCATGCCCCAGGCTTCAAAAGGCCAAGATGCTGTCGTCGGGTGTAGAAACTCCGAAGGTTGATGAATGAAATCGGCGTAGAACTGACCAGCTCTACACTTTTTTGCATATTCAACAGCATTTGCTATCATCGTAGGCCAATAATAACCCATTCGTTTGAGGCGATCTTATAATTTGGGGCCTGGTTGATGTGCACCACATATTCCGTTGTGAGCCTCCTGGAGTGCATGTCTGGCTTCTGTGTCTGATAAACATCGTAACGGTAGCCCGTCGTAAGAGGGTCGGTACAACATCTTGGTAGCTGTATCGTAGTAAAATCTGAGGGATCGCCTTTGGATGGACACTACTTCCTTCGGGTCCTCGGGGAGGATTCCATAGATAGCGTAGTCTATGAAAAGGAATCTCCAATCTTTAATATCGACATTTGTCTCCGTTGTATAACTGTGATGAATATGCAAGGCATCTTTCACACAGAATAGTTCTCGACCAGACACTGTGATCGACTGCTGAGTATTGGTAGGAACGGTCAAGGAAGAAGCGAGACCGGCTAGAGCATCTGCTTTTATATTCTGTAGTCGAGGCACGTGCTCGATGAAGAATCCAGCGAAAGTAGACGCCAACTCGATTGTTGCTCTATGATAGGGGATGAGATCTTCGTGACGAACTTCATAATCCCCTCGGACTTGACTAACTATTAGCTTGGAATCGTCGTACAATTCTAGATAGTCAACTCCCAGTTGTTTTGCCAGTTGCAGGCCGATTAATAGGGCATTATATTCGGCCACGTTGTTGGTGCATGGTTCCACGAGAGAATATGTACGATGTATAACCAAATGATCAGGTGACACGAGCACGATACCTGCTCCAGCCACAATATTTCCTTTGGGTCCTGTTCTTGATGTACCGTCAAAGAACATTCACCAAATAGGAATTTCTTCAGCTGCAGTGTTAGACTTTACTACTTCATCGGGGATTTCGTCGTAGAGTTTGGAAGATTCTGGCACCGGATGAGCTGCCAGGAAATCAGCTAATGCTTGGCCTTTTACTGTCTTCTGAGGAACGAAGAGCATATCATATGGAGTCAATAGCATTGGCCATGTAGCTAAACGGGAATTGAGAGAACCCAGTTTAGTCATGAGTATTCTGAAAGGATTGACTTTAGATATGATGTGGATAGTCTGCCCAGACACATAGTGGCGTGTCATCTGGATGGCAAATACCAGTACAAGGCAGTCCTTTTCCATAGGTGTGTATCTCTGTTCGGCACCCACCATTGTACAGTTGAGGTAGTAGATTTCCTGTTCATGGCTGCCTTCATTCTTCTGAGCTAATAGGGCGCCAAGAGAATGGTCCATAGCGCGGACATATAGTAAGAAAGGCTTCTCCATTATTGGAGCTACTAATACTGAGGGGCTTGTGAGATACGCCTTGATGTCGTCGAATACACGTTGACATTGTTCAGTCCACACGAAAGATACACCTTAATTTCTTCATGAGCTGAGTGAATAGTTGACACCTTCCAGAAAGGTTCAAAATGAATCGTCTGATGTAGGCTAGCTTGCCTTGCAGTCCGCGTAGCTCTTTGAGGTTTCTTGGAGGGTGCATATCGAGGATAGCCTTTACTTTCTCCGGGTCAAGATATATACCCTTTGAAGTGATAATGAAACCAAGGAATTTGCCGCTGGAGACTCCCATAAAAGACTTGGTTGGATTCATCTTGAGTTGGTGTGCATGCAGTAGTTCGAATACCATTCTCAAGTCTTGGAGGTGGTTGCCCTTGAGACGACTTTTTACTGCGATATCATCTATGTAGCACTCCACTGTTTTACGCAAATGATCACGAAAAATTATGTTCATGGCTCGCTAGTATGTCGCCCCTGTATTTTTTAATCCGAAGGGCATCACCGTATAGCAGTATGATACCCCCAACGGTATTCGAAAAGATGTGTGCTTCTCATCGTCGGGGAACTTCTTGATCTGGTTGTAGCCTGAGAACCCATCCATGAAAGACATCCACTCAAAGACGCTAGTATTGTCGATTATTACGCCAGTGATCGGTTGAGGAAACTCGTCCTTCGGGCATGCAAAGTTCAAATCACGGTAATCGATACAGACTTGAACTTTATCGTTCTTTTTCATGACTGGAACAATGTTGGCACCCAGTAAGGGTGTTGTTCTTCGCGAATGAATCCACTGGCAATGAGCTTTTTGACTTCATTTTCGATGGCCTCCATGACATTTGGTCAGAATCGTCGTTGTTGCTGCTTCACTGGCTTAGCTTTAGACGAAATATTCAGGCGGTGCATGGCGACTTTAGGATCCAGGCCTGACATGTCTTCATAGCTCCATGCAAAGACGTCGATGTATTCTCTTATAAGCTGTATAAGAGATTGGCGTTCATCGTTAGATAGACTTTTACTAATGAAGATTGGTTTAAAAGATGATTCATCTCCTAAATTGACTTGGATGATTTCGTCTTCGGTAGGTGGTTCACGTTGTTCAAAGTGTAGCTTCCACCTAGTATCTATCTTTTGAGCCCATTGTTCAAGCTCGATCGATTGGACACTGTCCGCAATTTGGTCAACGAAAACCATTTTGACGGATAGAGTTGCTTTGAATATATCGCCAATGCTGGAGTCTGAGTCCCAGAGGTAGGAGTCAGAAGAATGAGAACAACGATCTGCTTCATCATCTGATCTTTTGGGAGTTGTTGGAGGAGTGACATAGCCCAAACCAACACCGTTTCGTTTATAGTAGTTCTCGGGTTTGCCGGGAGGAGCAAATTGTCGTATTGGCAATCGTCGTCCCCAGCCATAATTTAGCCCCTGGTCGCTTTTGATGTCATATCTCATGTTCTGGATGATATTCTTGGCCTGCCAACTATATCGAAAAAGTTGTATTTTTCCAGAGCCATAGTCAGCTTCCGTGTTGTGCTTGGGAGAAGTAGAGTCTGAAACGAACTTTCTCTCGCTAATTTTACGACCGAAGATGATTAGTTCTCGATTCTTCTTTCTGGCAGGAACGATAAAGTAGTGGATATCTTCTGGGTAAACTTTTTCCCGTAGATGAGGCGTCGTGACCAGTATGCAGAGGTATGGTCCTATGCCATGCTCTAGAGCGTATATCGTATCTATGTAGTGGTTTATAGATTGATAGACATCGGGGTAATTCAAAGATAAACCTTTACTAAGAAAATAAGTAAGTTCTTCTTCGGGGATAACATCGTCCACTGAAGGTACATTATTATGAGTATTGATATACTCATTTAGAGGATCATCATCTGGAAGAGGAGACACGGTCTTGGCCAAGTTCACCATATAGGGTAATTCTTCAGGATTGGGAGGATGGACATCAGCAGGTTCCTCCCAGGGTGTCTTGCTGAGAGTGATGGTCAATGGTTTGACCTTGTCAGGGTTCTTCTTTTTCACCCAGATTGTGAGAGGCTTCGAAGTACTTTTTGGAGTAGTACGTCCTTTGAATCGGATAATCAGGGGTCCATATTAGAGGATGAACTTGCTTCAGCTTCATTGTCAGCTTCGTTTTCATCATCCTTGGGGGGCTGAGATTGGTAAAGTACCGAATCTCCGTAGTAGGCCTCGATGCCCTTAAAAGGATCGACATCGGTAAACTCCGTCTTCACGACACCGTCGCTGTTGACGTACTTGAAACACTGGTGAAGTATGAAAGGAACGATCATGTTCTCGTGTATCCATGGACGTCCCAATAAGACGTTGTAGGATACGTTGGCAACGATCACATAGCAGGAAACCTCCGTTCGGAGATCACCGATCTGGAACTTGAGACGGATCTTGCCCAGCGGGTGGCTTCGACCAGCATTAAAAGCCATGATAGTTGTGTTGGATGCAGATAGCTTGTGCAGAGGGATCTCCAAAATTTGAAGCAAACTTCTAGGAATGATGCTGAGGGAGGATCCTGGATCGATGTGCATGCGGTGCTCCTTGATCGCCCTGATATACCCTGTATAGTACATGGGTCTATCATGACGATTATTTTTTAGTAACACGTCCTCTTATGAAAATGTGATGTTAGTCACCACTTCCATAGTACTGTGGCAGTGAGGACAGGAGACAGGGTCTTCAGCGGGGGCTTTGACTTCAGCGAGGTAAGAGTCAGCATGTAGTAAGGCCTCACTTAAGGCCTTTCGTGTTTCTTTGGAGAGTCGCAACAGATCGAACAGAGACAACCTGACAGGTGTATTGACTAGCTGTGCCAGTATGTCAAAGTTGTAGGGCCGATCCATGCCCTCGGAAGATGACGCCTTCAGAGACTTGTCAAACCGCATCTCCTTCTGCTTGGTTTTGTTCGTAATTGAAGGCTTAGACGGGCCGGCTTCTGAGCTTGTGGGGGTAGCAGGAGCTTGAGAAGGTACTGCTTCTTCTTGTACGGGATCGTATGTCCGAAGATAAGTCTTCCCCGATCGTGTCTAGCCAGATAGAACCTCGTTGATGGGAGAGGATACCATATGGCATGACTTGTATTTCTTGTCCCTTTTTGCTTTGGGAGGTACTACCCCCTGCGTCACTTCTTGCACAAGGTCCGGATGGACCCACATGATCTCACCACGTTCAGTCGTGAGTGGCACCAAGGTTGAGTTGCGAGCTGGCGGTAGGTTGACGACTTCCATTATTGCCTTAGGAATCGGGACCACGCCGTCTGGGACTTCTGTGGATGGAAAGTCACCAAACTGAAAAGAGATCATGTTAGAAGATACGACCTTGTCTTCAGCTTCGAGGTAGATCACTTGCCTATCGATAAGCTGTTGTATCATCTTCTTCAGGATGATGCAGTCCTTGGTGGAATGATGTACGTACTGATGATAGAGACAGTACTTGGGATCGTTGAGCTAGTTCGCCTCCGCAGTACGTCGTGGTGGAGGCAATGTCAGTTTATTACCATTCGTCAATGTATGAAAGATGGTAATGACATCGTCTTCATTAAAGGAGGAGGTCTCCTTAGGCTTATCGGAGGCGCCCTGAGAATTGGAAGCTCCTTTGGATGTGTCGACCTTCAGGACCTCTTTTCCTTTATCCCCACGGACAGGAATATTTTGAGGATGCTTGCCCTTGTCTTCGGATTTAGATATTTTCAACCCTAGTAGTTCCAGATTAGGGACGTCATTTTTAGCACCATCAGCGACCCCAATGAAAGCGGGCCATGTATCATACTTATGTATACCTAGACAGAACTTCACTGTTGGAAGGAAGTTATGTCGATAAGTATCCATAAGTTCTGAATCTGGTATGCCGAAGGGCATCTTTAGTGCTAGCCGCCTGAAGCGTTCGATGAAGGCGATGACAGACTCAGTCCTCCTTTGCTTGGTCTCGATGAGGGTGGACATACTAACATGCATGCCACTCTTATAAAACCTGTTGAGAAATAACCTCTCCAAGTCTTTAAAATAGTTGATGCAACCGTCAGGCAGACTACAGAACCATTCGAAAGCTACCCCCTGCAAGGTGCTAATAAACAGCTTTGACAGGAATGGATCGTCCCTGGGTAAGTGTAAAGTCTGTATGTTGAAGTATGTCATGTGTTAACGAGGAGAAGTCAACCCGTCAAATGAATTCAGCGTCAACGGCTTGTAGTTATGAGGGCAAGTAGTATTCTCCCACTAAGGAGGATAAGGTTGAGATATCCTCATCTTCTGCAGCTCGTCTTTGTGTGAGATGGTGTCGAGACGGGCGACCAAGGAATCAATTGCATCCTGTTGATTGAGCAGGTGTTGGAAAACGGCTGCTGAACGGTTGTCAGGCATCGTTGGCGAAGGACCACCCCCAGCATTTGCAAGATTAGGAGGAGGCGCAACGGAATGATACTCCTTTTGTAGCGAAGGCAGGTTATTGCTATGAGTCGGACTAGCATGAGCCGAGACGTTTTGTTGGGGTGGAGGGACCGCCCCAGCAGCTTGGACCGCCATGACACTGTTAAACATATCAGTGATCTTGGCGAATGCTGTTTCAAGACCCTCTAGCCGTTTGCTGGTCTGATCACTAGCTTCTTCAGGTCTTTCTCCGTTCGCCATGTATGTAGATAACATACGAGGATGAACAGAGGAAATAATACAACTGGTGCTGATACTGTCTGTCTCTGAGTGGACAAGTCCCTCGTTTTCAGGTAGAGGAGGTCGATAGTCACCATCAGACTCGGAGAGATCGTCGTCCTCTGGAAGGCTACCCCCAGTATGAAGGTCATCCACTTCAGACTCTGAGGGAATACTACCCCCATCTTGGGAGTCTTCGTCATCTGTACAGAATCTCGCCTTTGACCGGGTGCCCATATAGACTCCTTCAGATGTGACAGCCTGTTGGCCATCTGTTGGTAGACTTCGTCTTCTTCTTCTCGCGGAACTGAGAGAGAAAGTTGGGTTCGTGGTCCACCATCTTTGATTGGGACTTCCGTAAGGAGGACCCCATGAATCCATGTTAGATGAGACACATAGCAGCTTTTTATCGTCAGAGAAGTGCAGCCGTCGAAACACGGACTTTCTCTGAGGCACTCTTGTTAGTTTGGAGCGGCAACAGTTGATAACAACTGGTGCACGGATGTGCACTATGGATTGTTCTGTCCTCCCTCGCTTTACGCTTATGATTTATCATGTCGCGTAAGTCAGCGGAAGGGAGTTTTGCCTTACAACCCATGTTGCAAGCATCGCCGAGCTTTGCATGCGAGTTCGTAAGGACAGTTGACGCATCCAGACTTAGTTCACGTGCAGGGGAAACCCCCACACCTAATTTCTGTGATGTCCTTGAAGACAGCCCCGTGCTATACGCGTTGGGGCCTGTCGTTTTGCTGTGGGTGCATAGGCCTTGGAGACTGGCCTTGGGCGCATGCTTCTTGGCAGCATGTCTGAGCCTCCTTGATGTGGGCACATAGTATGGATCAAATGAGCCTGGGCGCATAGCCTTGGGCGCATGACCCTGGATGCCCAATCTGTCGAAGACATAAGCATTCTGATTGGAGGTATGCACCCAAACACCCCCTTGGGCGCATAGCTTTGGGCGCATGCTTGGTGGAGCAGCGTTGTTTTCTCCCAACTTTGCCTTCTTCGTTTGTGAGCCTCACTGGGTTTGCCTAGAGTGTCGAACACCCCGATTCTTGGCATCGTAGTACTTTCCTCTGCCAAGTCTCAAGTGTCGAACACTCTGTTGTTGGTTGCATAGGAAAGAAGTCGCTGGACTAGTAGAGCCCGGAACGGTGCGAGCCTTCTTCATTTGGGAAGCTTCTGTGAAAGAGTCATGCGCCAACATGACAGATTCCTCCAGTTACATATCTGCTATGACACTAGCAGGATATACACAGCGAGCCTTCGGAAGCCAAGTCTTGCGAGACTTGTTTGGCTTCGCTGATTTTGAGGGAGTAGCCATCCCTCGAGAGCATCTCTTCGAACGCCTGTTGATCGAACTTTACGATCAGCATCTTCTGAGTGCTCCCCACTTTGTCGGTATCGGATTGTGTCACCACCTTCTTGTCAGAGGAAAAGGTAGTCCCCAGCAGAGTCGCCATTTTTGTGGACACACACAAAAAGAAAAAGAAATACTGTCTTTTCTTTATTGGCGTAAGGTACCACAAATCGAGTACGCCTGAGAGATCCTGCGCTGAGGATCCCCGAGTACAAAAAAGAATTCTGGGGAATGGGACAATGGAGATCGAGCGACAGTTGCTCCTTTACTCCGTTGACACTTCGATTACAAAAGTGGGAGAAAACCTAAGAAAATTGCTAGCTCTCGGCTCATTGGCAAGAAGTACAGCAATTTGGCTCTTGAAAATGCTCTCCGTTTTGTCTTTTGAAGAGGGATGAGACCCCTTTTTATAGTAGTTTCTGAGCTGGAATGATGTTATGCACCCACATGAGGAAACACACTGGTTTTCATGTGGGCGCATAGTCCTGCTTTGGGCGCATAGGATGTAGGCGCATGCAGGCTGCATAGTCGTGGGTTGATCGTGGTGCTGACGTGGCCACATGCTTCGGTACATGATTGCCCATGGAGACTGACGTGGCCGTACGCTTCGGTGCACGTTTTGATCATAGCTTTGACTGAGTCAGGCTTGGGTGCATAGCCCTGTTTCAGGCTATGCGCCCTTATTTTGGGGGAGCTTGTCTTGGGCGCATGGAGCTTCATTGGCTGGGCGCATAGAGGTTCACTAGCTGGGCACATAGAGCTTCACTGGCTGGGAGCATATTTCTTATTGGCTTGGGCGCATAAGGCTTCATTGCTAAAAAATTTCATGCTTCTACAGCTATGCGAGTGGTTTGAAATGTAGTTACTGTGGCAAAAGTGGGCGCATCAAGGCGGACTATCGTGCCGCTAATAATGCTTGTTTTAGTTGTGGCCAACAGGGTCACTCTGTCAGGAATTGTCCGGAAAAGAATAGAATGACTCAAAATCGTAATGACGCTGAAGAGGGTGGGCCATATGGGGACCCACCGAAGATCAGAGACAATCCGCACAACCAGCAGCTGCGGACTAATGCTCGTGTCTTTAACCTATCCACCTTACTTGATCCTGAATGCAATACTAGCGGAGGTGAGCTTGTTTCTTAAGTTTTGAGGATAACTTTTTCTCAGTGGGTTATTATGTAGTGCCCCGCTCCTCGCGGTCCACTATGTAATACCTACGGCTTGCTGACTCAGTCTTGAACTGAGTATTTGGGAAAACCTTTGCCGGTATCGATTGATCACGGATGAAATGCAATGAACCTTTTCAATTGATGAATTGGCTTCTATCGAAATAAATCCAAGAGTTTTGTTAGAAGTTTTCTTTGGCTGCTTGGTTTTGATGAATGCGTTTTCGTGTTGGTTGTCGATGATTGGTTTTCATTGTTCGCTTTCATCGTATTTCGCATTCATTCTGGATCTTGAGAGAAAGAGACCGAAGTATGCTAATCAACTGTTGGTTCCAATGTAGGATGCGTGAACTGTTCGTGAACGAAGCGTGAAGTCCCTCATTCTCTCAACTAAGATTCATCTTGGTGAGTTGCTTCAACCGAACAAACATTGATCTGTACGCCTAATAAAAATGATCTCTAGTCTACTCTGTTGTCTCGTTCCGATGATCAACGATACCACAACAACAAAAGATAAGAGAAGATAATTAAATTGAATCAAATGCAAGATCATGTATTGCTACTCTATCTGCTCCATAAGAATGGTCATCTGTTCGGTTACTAAGTATGCTTGTAAAATATAGACATGTACAGATGAACTTGTACGTGTTAAGATGAATACGAAGGCACGAAATAAACATGTCGTATATCTGTGCATAAAGTCCAAATCTGTCTTATCTGATAGAACTGCTAGAGCATGCATATGGTATCGGACAACTTGTTAACAAGAAAATATTTGTCTTTCGGGTGGTATCTGGGGGCACCTGGAACTGCTCGGCCTAGGAGAGATTAGGGCCTCCATGTGAAAATGGGAGTCGATATCTGTGTCCTTAGCGACGAGCTGAACCGGAGAGTCACAGCGGCGAATTATTGGTATACCCCATGGACCATCATGTAGAATAGGCCACCTGCATGATCCTAATTACAAACTTCAATATCTGTAAGAATGAAACATGAGTTATTCGCTATGCAAATTGTGCTAACTTGTTTTGTGCAGGGATGACTGTCAGCGATGGTAAGTTGCTTATGAAATATTCTACTATCATGTTCTTTTGAATTGTTAAAAAGAACCTAGACAAGTAGAAAGATCACTAGTAAATGTTAGCTCCGCATGTTGATTTAGTGCAGAGATTTGCGAGTTCAGCCAAAAGCCGTTCGCCAGTACATGATGTGTGCTGACCCACGTTGTGGGCATCATTTTCAGAAAGCAAAGGAGACAGGGGGATTTCAAGTGAGGCACTAAAGCTCGTCTAGCCCAGTAGAGCTGTGGATTGCCTCGAAGCTTCTTTTTCTTTTCCAGTCAAGTTGTAAGTTTCTTTTCCTTTGAAGGTGTCTTTTCATTTCCAGCATGTAATAAAGGGATATGATGTATGGGCATTGCGACTATTTTCAAAAGAGAGTTTTAAAGAGAATCATGTAGCCAAGATAAAGGTAAATCCGAGTTTGCAAAGCTTTGTACTTGTATTCCTATCAAGTTTATCAATAAAAGAAATATTTTCTATTTCAAATCTTGGTGTCCCAATATTTGGTTTTCTGCAATAAATGGGTGCGTGCGTGTGTTTTGCTTGACTAGTTGTTTTGTGCAGGTACTTAGCCTTGTACAAGCGCAACTTAGGCTTGCACGACATCACGCCTTAGCGATGGCGAACGATCCTGCAGGGATCCAGGTAAGACGGACGACCCTAGCGGGATCAGGACGTGACAGCTGGCACATATGACATAGTTACATTTACGGCATCATTAAATGCATCAGGTAATTGATTTTCAATTTCTTGTAAATGTATCATTCTTCTTATCTCATAATCACATTATGGAGTTCTTAGAACCTAATAAGATCGATAGAGTAGGAGTATACCATGTCAATTCACGCTGTTAATTAGCAATAGTTTGTTCTATATGAACATTTTGTCGCTTATACCTCCCCCTAACGGCGGAAAGACTTTATCATCAAATTGGTAATCATCAAATCTTGTAGTAAAGACATCACCAGTCAGTGATTTTTAAATATCTTATTATGGAAGAAAACTTAAACTAATGTATATTTTTCAAACATTATTGGGGACCTATCTTAGTTCTTTTGGGAGATGGAAGTGGGACATATACTGTATATCCAAACTTTCTCAAATATGAAATGTTTGGTTGTTTACCGCTAATAAGTTGTATATATAAAATAATATGGTAGGCAATGGGTCTAAATTTAATTAAAGATGCAACATATAAAATATCATGTCTCAAGCCACAATTTTCAAACTAGATTGCACTAGTAGAGGTCTAGTTATAAGTTGAAGATATTTAATAAATGACTCAACTAACCCATTTTGTGTGTGTACTGGGAACATGATGCTCTATCTCAGTCACTAATGATGTACAATAATTATCAAAAACTTGTGAGATGAATTATGCGGCATTATTAAGACTAATTAATATAGTCGTGTGATTATGAAACTGAGATCTAAGTTTAATAATTTGGGCTAAAAGATGAGAAAATACGAGATTTCTAGTAGACAATCGACAAACATATGACCACTTAATAGACGCATCTATGAGTACCATAAAGTCTTTTAAAAGGAACCTTTAGCAGGGTGAATATGACCACAAATGTCTCCTTATGTTCTTTACAAGAAAGTAGGAGACTCATTCTTAACTTTTAGAAAAGATGGTCTAGTTATAATCTTTCCTTATAAACAAGGAACATATAGTTGATTCTTTGATAAGCTAATATCGTAATTTTCCAATAAATATCCATAAAGATTATCAATGATCCGATTGAACATAGTTTGTCCCAGATGATCCAAAGGGTCATGCCAAATGTTATATAAGACATGATCATTGGCTTTATATTTTGCCACATTCATATTAGATTCAATTATGCCAATGGTGGTGAAATACAAACCTACCGAAAATAAGATAATTCTTCTAATGTGAGCCTTTTGCTCCCAACATTAGATGTGCTACATAATAACTCTTTGTTTTTATCATTTCGAGTTTCAATATGGTACCCATTTTATGTATATCCTTGAAACTTAACAAATTCCTTTACGAAACTACTTGAATATAACACATTCTGCAAATAGGTTTGTGTACTATTAGGTAACATGATGTGTGCTCTTCCAAAGCCCTCAATTATATGGCTGGCCCAGCTATTGTTGGCATATTATGCATGTAAAATACTAACTTTGGCAAAACTTTGATTCTTCAAATTCATGTGTGTTATAGTACTATCTACCAAACACATATCTAAGTCATTTTTCTTGGATATATGTGTTGTAGCACTATCTACAAAACACATATCTAATTCATTTTTCTTAGATTCTTTCAATCTCTCAATCGCTTGTTGAGTAGCTCGACATTGCTAAATCAATGTCTATATTTGTCATATTTATGACAAGCATGCATTACTACTCCATGAAGCAAAATAAAAATATTATGAACTTATATATTCTAGATAGCATAAGTATAATAAGAAAAATTAAGCATTTCAAATGATAATATCATATTATAGAAATATAACTCCAAATTTATAATATTTTTTTTCAATAAAACAAAATTCTCATGGCCTAGACATTCCATGATGGAAACCAAAAGCATGACTTCAAATATAAATAGTTTATAAATACTTGAAATAAACATATATTGACCGAGTACTCATTAAATAAAAATAAAAATAAAAATTGCATTAGCATCTTCTCAAACTGTTCATTTGTAACTTGATTTCCTTTGTTAGAGGGTGTTGTCCTCTTGTTCATTTATTATTGCTACAAAAGCACATTACTTGCATGAAAAATGAAGCGGATTTTCTCAATCATTTGAGTCTCTGTTGCTTTTTCTTCGCACAATCTAAGGCGAGGAACAATATTAAACAGAGCACAATTATATTATTTAACATTTTTACAGTCATGGTATATTAAATTCAACCATTCAGTTTGAGCAGTCAGAAGGATTACCACCTTTGGTGGTCAAATCTATCATTTAGAGATGTCCACAAATTCAATGGATCATCCTCACATAAATATCATGTCTTTAGATCATCATGGATATGATGTTGTAGAAAAATCAAATCAAAGTCTTGACCTTGGCTTTAGAACTTTCTTTATTTTTCTTCTTAATAGTACCATCAAGCTTATTGGACTGCAATTGTAACTTTGCATCCATTGTCATGATAAATGATTATCTCTGCTCACATCAAGAGCTTTGAATTCAAACTTTACAAGATTCGACATCTTCATGACAGAAAATAATTATATTAGATGTAAATTAATAATAAAATTGATAAGCGCTTTAAATGTTACAAAACTTCACATTGCCACAATGTGATGAAAAGCTATCAAAGAATATACCTTATGTGTATCACATATACAACAATGTGGTAGAACTTTATCAAAGAAGTATCACATATACAACAATGTGATAAAACTTTATCAAAGAATATTATGTCTTATGTGTATCACATATACAACAATGTGATGAAATGCTACAAAAGAATATTATATTGCTATCGAAGAATATTATTTTATGTGTATCACATATACAACAATGTGATAAAACACTATCAAAGAATATTATATCTTATGTGTATCACATATATAACAATGTGATAAAATGCTACTAAAGAATATTATTCTTATGTTTATCACATATACAACAATGTGATCATTATATAATAATATATTTTGGATAATTTTTTAATATAATTTGATTCACATATACAACAATTTGAAGTAGTACACTATAGAATTCAAATAAATAAAATAATAGAAATAACCAATTCACATGAACTAATTTAATGAAATTAACTAACTCCAAATAAGTGAAGAAAATTTTAAGATATTCTAGATTAATTTCATAGTTCATACGGAAACATATAGAAATAAAATTTATACATAATCTTAAATAGATTAACATAAATTTTCTATTTCGAATGAAATTGTGAACATGTTCAATACATATTTAGATTTAAAACTAAAAGAAAAAGTAGATCTAGAAAATTTACGTTCTAATCGATCTATAAACACATAAATCAAACGTGTATTTAATTTTACTAAAACATGCATGTATCTAAGTATATAAGATTAGACTTACCTCTTAAATACCTTTCTTTTCTTAAGAAACTATTTCTCCCTTCTTCTATTTCCTAGAGCATCGTGTTGATAACGTATTGTAAAGCAAAGAAATGGAGATAGGAAAATGGAGAAAATTATTTCTTCATTCACTTGTCTCAATCATCTTGAGAAGCGTCCTTTATATATGCTTACAATAGAGGTTTAACATCATCATGATAATTAGAGGAGAAATGCTAAAAGACATAAGTTATGAATAACCAAATGTCATAGGTTATGGATAACCAAAA
The DNA here is from genome assembly GCA_029216955.1 of Iris pallida. NCBI lineage: Eukaryota > Viridiplantae > Streptophyta > Magnoliopsida > Asparagales > Iridaceae > Iris > Iris pallida. Next base: position 14,025,344 of record JANAVB010004398.1, read on the forward strand.
GACATAGGTTATGCACACCAAATAATAATGTGAATTATCCATATTTACAACATATATATATATATATATATATATATATATATATATATATATATATATATATATATATATATATATATGATTTCTTGCGAGAAAATCAATTTCTCGCGAGATACACAACTCAGAACCAAATGAAACACCCTTACAAAGAATGCAACCTTTCAAACCGCGCCCCCGACTCAGTTAAAAATCTCCGGATCACTTCTCCCCACATCCAACCCTGACCACTTCTCCCCAGCAACTCCGGTGCCCCTTCTCGACCGCCGTTGGCCACCACAACGTCGACGATCGCCGAAAAAACGTGCCCGAATGTCACGCCCCAGTACCAAAATATGGGGACGGACGTAGGCCAGCTACACCGTATAAGGTACGAATACGCTATACGGCGATGACGGCTGTCAAGTCTTGCTGGGTATCCTAGCATGCAATCAATCTATGGCCTAAATCCGATCTCATGTCCACAGGCAAATCACAATGAAACAACATCAAGAGAGATAATCATATGGAATGCAGGGAATACTCATATAAAAATCAGGAATCTACAGTACAGAATAATAATGTAGACTAGTATACCTTCCCACAGTTCCTAGCATGGTCGGGAACTGAAGCACATCCTCCAAGTCGAGTCTGGAAAATCCACAGGGTCGGTCTCAGGCAATCTGGGAACAATCTAGGGTTGGTCAGGCCAACCGCAGCAAGTACCAAAAAGGAAGGCTCAAGGACGGGCGAAGAAAACCAGCATGATAAAATGTGACAGAAATAGCATCTAAAAACAGTAAATAAAGGTAAGGGATCGTGTGGTACCAACGCACGATAACAATCCACAAGTATAGTGAAGCTAACACAATCACAATCTCCCTAGCATCCACTAACACCTGCACTGCCAGCTGGAAATCAATATCAGCTGGCTAGCAGGCAACAAGCCAATCAACACAGAAGGACAAGCGGCTACACAATGCCTACGGCTTGCTATTATTAGCTAACTAGGGATATCACATGCCTAATTACTAACAATATGCAATGAGACTTCAAAGTCCAGCTCCTGCTTGCTACTACCCGAATGGCCCCAGCAAAAGAAAAATATAGATATAGCAGGCACACTGCAGTAAGATACATGTGCCCTAAAGAAGTGCCACACTCGACGGAGGGCTGGGAATGCGCTCATCTCGACGGATAGCAACAAATCCCTAGTATATATATATATATATATAGGGCCGGGGTCAGACAAGCAACAGGTCACTGGGAAGTCCCCATGAACTACATGATTAATCTAGTTATTAGCCTAGTCAGTTTTATTATGGATCCCTGACCGTGGTACTCAGGGATCCATGTCCTAGACATGATGCAAGACAAAATTGGACTGGTGGCTTATACAAGCACAATCAAGAGAAATCAACCACGGTGTCAAGACGGGGTCATGCTGAGCAAGTCAGGACTGGCTGTCGCAACAGCAATCAAGAGTAAACATGCCATGTCGAGAGTACTAGTCAGGAGTGCGCCACCACGGGCCACTATCAAGAATCAAGAGTATACATGCCAGGTTTACTGTCAAGTCCAGAGTGCTAGTCAGGAGTGCACCTCTACGGGCCACTAATCAAGAATCAAGACGGGTCCAGGTCATTGTGTAATACCAGGAACAAGGTCAAACCTATCAGTCACAAGAAGTCACATGCCCAATTCGTGACATGGATATCAAGTCGGTTACAGGATCAAAATCTCCACTATAATAGTCTCTCAAGTACACATGGGAACCTACAGCTCAAATCATCAAGTCGATCCATCCACCTTATCAAACTATCAGGAGTCTCCTATCTACAGTGGAGAAAAATGTCAGGTCGAAAAAGGACAAACACCAGGTACTAAGCTAATCAGAACCAACAACGTTAGGCCCTATGACTCACAAGAATCCTCTAACTCAATGATCACAAACTATCGGGAAAACAACCCTCCAATAACAAGTCACATCTATCGCACCAGAATCTAAGCACTTGGGAAGTCGGATAAAATCATATAAGGGTACAACCTCGATACTCCTCTCGTTTCACAAGATACTAGCACCATCATCAATATACAGGAATCCACCGTCATACCCGGTCAAACATGAACCTTCCCCCAAGTCAATAACAATACTATCCAAGAATTCACGTAGGTCTACCAAGTCAATATCCCGAGATCAAAATCCCCAATATACTCAATGATGATTCATATCCAAAAGTTACCATCCTGATATATAAGGCACTAGCAGCCCTATCCAGCTAGGCTAGGACAACTCCTAGAAAGGATGGGATCAGAGGACAAGAGTCTAGCAATAAGTGTTGCCGGAAAGTCAAGGATTTCGTGAACCGCTCTGGAGTAAATCTACAACCCTTAAACCAAACAAGGACCAGGGTTGTAGACCGTCTCCCGAGTGGAACCGCTCTCCTTACGCTACCCGATGGACAAGACAGGTCTGGAGCTAGGCGACTAATCTAGTCTGGAGTCTACCTAGCAAGCATTGGGATCAGGTATACTATACCAAGGTGAACAGGCACGAGCCCAGTCCAGCAAACCAAAGGAATGGTTCTGCCCAGTCCTTCGAACCAAATTCCCGATCGAGAATTTTGGAAGAATCCGGCAGAGTCTCCTCTGTATTCTGGACAGGAGCTCCCAGCAAATTGGGGCTAAAATCCACTCGGCGCAACCCGCCGCAGAATCGCAGAATCGCAAACTGAGAACACTAGGTCTCAGCTACCAGCAGCACTACGATGCGTACTGGGAACAAATCGATAGCCGAGAACACTAAGCCCCGGCCTCCAGCAGCGCTACGAGGCGTACTGGGAAATCAATCGAACCCGAGACCACTAATGTCTCGACCTCCAGCAGCACTACAATGCGTACTGGGCGCCAAGCCAACATGCATAATAATAAAATAACTGCCTCGCAGGGCGCACCACAACACATGTCCATAAATCCGTAACCCAAGCACAATCACCACCACAAGTAAAGTTTGCCAAAGTCGTTACCCGACCGTGAGTCGGACACGGGGCACATGGGGACAATCCGTACAAGTGAGTCGTACTCGTGTCCTCGGAGGTGTGGATGACCCATCCGAGTCGTCCGATACGGTCTATCCCAGTATCGGACCAAGCTAATCTAGGTTATCATGGCAGTTCTACTGCTAAGCTACACTACTCATGGTTATAAAATTTACAAGTAGAAATTAATTAAATGAAATAAGATCCAGGAGAGAGGGCAAGAGCCGTCGATGAGCAAGGGATACTTGCCTAGAGGGCTCGGCTAGGTAAGCAAGTCTTCGACAATCGCGATCCAAGCTAGCACGCCAATCGAGATCCTCAGAACACACAATAAATAATCATTAGCACCAAATAATAAAATAATAGGAGAAATTACCGGGGATGGCAGGAGGCTATACCGTGTGCGTCCCACAAGCAGTGCAAGGATCTAGCACGAAAACCAAGGCACGCGGACCGATACGGGCACGCAAACCGAGATGCGTACGTATATCGAGACGCGCATGAGAATCGAGATGACTCGAATATCGAGACGAACACGAGACAACGTGCACGTAAATCAAGACATACACGTAGGCCGAGGGATCGCAAATATCAAGATGGTGCACGAATCATGCAACACACAAATCGAGACGTGCACGCGAATCAAAACGGTACAAGACCAATATGGCACACAAATCGGAGCGAGCACGTAAATCGAGGCAACACAAGATACAATATGACACGCAAATCGATACGACACGCAAATCGGTGCGTACACGTAAACCGAGGTGACACGGGTTACGAGGTAGGCACAAAGGCCGAGACACGAGGATCGAGACAGCGCACCAACCGAGGTAGCACGTTGCCCGAGGCAGCGCAGGGCTCGAGGCGTCCTGCTGCCCAAGGCAACGCGTGAATCGAGGGCGCACAAAAACCAAAAAGGCGTATGTAAATCGAGACATACGCAGAACGAGGCGCACGCAGACCGAGTAGCGCACTACTCGAGGTAGCACGTGCACCGAGGCACGTGGCCCGAAGAGCACGCAACCCGAGGCTGGCTCACTGCTCGAGTAGCGCGGGGACCAAGGGCGTCCCGCCGCTCGAGGCAGCGCTGTCCCCGTGCGCGGCGGCTGCTCGGCGGAAAGAAGAGAAGAGGAAGGGGCGGAGGAGCTGGAAAGAGAGGGGAGCGGTTACCAGGGAGGTGATGGCGGCGGCCATGGGTGGTGGCGGTCGCGGCGGAGGAGGCCGGCCGAGAGGGGGGAAGAGAGCAGCGGTGGTGGTACTGGTGGCGACGGAGGAGGCCGACCGAGAGGGAGACGGCGACGGCGACGATGATGGTGGCGCTGGTGGTGGCGGCCATGGCGAAGGGGTTGGCTGCGGTGGAGATGGGGACAGCAGCGGTGGTGGGTGGTGGAGGAGATGGCGACGATGATGGTGGTGGTCGGAGCAGTGATGGTGGCGGCCATGGAGAAGGGGGCGGCCATGACGGATGGTGGCAGAAGAAGGCAGAGAGAGGGGGTTGTGGTGGTGGCCGCAGTGGAGGGCGGCGGCCATGGGGCTGGTCGTCGGAGATCGGGTCGGGGAGGAGGTTGGGAAGGAGAGGAAGGCCGGAAAAGAGGGGGCTGGGGAGCTCTTCCAGTGAGGGGAGGAAGAGAGCAGGGAGAGAGAAGAGGGAGATGAGAGCAGTGAGAGGGTGAGAGAGGGGGTTGGCTTCTCCAGCCGACAGAGAGGGAGGAGAGAGGAAAAGTGTGAGAGTGGGAAAGGTGAGGGAGGAGAGAGGGAGTGGGTGAGTGATGTGAGGGGTGATTTGAGTGAGGAGAGAGGGGGTTAGGTTAGATATTTTAGGAGGGTAGATTTGGAACAAGAAAATTAATAATAACATTAATAATAATAGGAAAAATTCATCTCCAATAATTTAATAATAAAATTTTAACAATACCAAATTTTAAAAATCCTCGTAATACAATAACACGGTCATATACGTATTTCAAAATAGGAACATTACATCATACCCACCTTACAAAAATTTCGTCCTCGAAATTTCAAAATTATAAAAGTAGGATTTTCAAAACTAGTACATATATATCTGCCATGAAAACTCTACCCACCTTACAGAAATCAAGTAATACAATAAGAAACAAACAAAATCTCAATATGAAAACATTAAGGAAAACAAGGTCTAGCTAAATAAATCAACTCGCAAGGTAAATCCAAAACATCGAAAGAATCTCGAAAGTCAAAATCTCGCATACACGAAATAATCCCATAAATCAAAACAAATACAAAATATCGAAAACAGTATTAGAAAACCTGAAAGCCCCACTGCATGAAAATCCGCATAAAATCATAAAACACAGGATATTTGTCTCGAGCCGAAGACTGTAGTTTCTCAATATCCGAAAATGTGAGTCATGGTCATTCCCTGCCACGCCATCCAGAATGGCTGCAAAAGATTCACCATGACGCTATAATCGAGCGGCTGCAACTTTCGTTACCACGCCGTCAAGGTATACTAGGGTCACCCGGTACTCTTGACAAATACCCAAAACGAATCAAATCCATAACCCAAATGTCCGTATTACTAAAATCACAAAATCTCTAACAATATAACGAGTCCTAGAAAACCATCAAAATCCAAAATCCAGGTGAATCGTAACATACGTCCAAAAATATCTTCAATAATAACCACAAGATAGCTTTTCTAGAAAAATACTCCATATCCGTAGGAAAATACTCCAAATCAAGGATCTATATCAAAATATAATGTATAGCAAGTATATCTATAAAAATAATATCTGAAACAGATAATCATGAGTGCGAAACTGTTCGGAATCAAAGAAGCCGAATCGATACAAGAATATCCCTCGGATACTCAACAAATGTTAAAATATCCAATCTCAGAGTCCTGATGAAATCTTCATCCTGCAGTAATCCAGCCAACGCTCGAAGAGGGCGATAATGATACTAAGTCAACACGAAGTCAACGCACGAAAGGGATAACAAGAAATCAACCAAGGCGAAACACCGGTAGAGAGTACAGAACCCAAGAAAAATAGTCATGTAACCGAAATAATGGAGATAAGATAACATCTCATCAAATAAGGTGATCGACATGACCAACTATAGGATCATATCTATCAAACAAGGATCAGAGGTAGATAATCACGAATAAGACATGGCCAAGCAAGATAGGTCCAAGTAGAGATGAGGACCAGTTCACAGGTTCAAGGGAGCGAAGGACAAGTGTAACAAGTAGAAATACCAAGGAATAGTGGACTGAGATCAATATTCATGTGATACCCAACAAAATCTCAAAACGAGACCTGGATGGGCCACCACTAAAACCTTGTCAAGCCCCAGTACCAAAATACGGGGACGGACGTAGGCCAGCTACACCGTATAAGGTACGAATATGCTATACGGCGATGACGGCTGTCAAGTCTTGCTGGGTATCCTAGCATGCAATCAATCTATGGCCTAAATCCGATCTCATGTCCACAGGCAAATCACAATGGAACAACATCAAGAGAGATAATCATATGGAAAGCAGGGAATACTCATATAAAAATCAGGAATCTACAGTACAGAATAATAATGTAGACTAGTATACCTTCCCACAGTTCCTAGCATGGTCGAGAACTGAAGCACATCCTCCAAGTCGAGTCTGGAAGATCCACAGGGTCGGTCTCAGGTAATCTGAAAACAATCCAGGGTTGGTCAGGCCAACCGCAGCAAGTACCAGAAAGGAAGGCTCAATGACGGGCGAAGAAAACCAGCATGATAAAATGTGACAGAAATAGCATCTAAAAACAGTAAGTAAAGGTAAGGGATCGTGCAGTACCAACGCACGATAACAATCCACAAGTATAGTGAAGCTAACACAATCACAATCTCCCTAGCATCCACTAACACCTGCACTGCCAGCTAGAAATTAATATCAGCTGGCTAGCAGGCAACAAGCCAATCAACATAGAAGGACAAACGGCCACACAATGCCTATGGCTTGCTATTATTAGCTAACTAGGGTTATCACATGCCTAATTACTAACAAGATACAATGAGACTTCAAAGTCCAGCTCCTGCTTGCTACTACCCGAATGGCCCCAGCAAAAGAAAAAGATAGATATAGCAGGCACACTGCAGTAAGATACATGTGCCCTAAAGAAGTGCCACACTCGACGGAGGGCTGGGAATGTGCTCATCTCGACGGATAGCAACAAATCCCTAGTATATATATATATATATATATATATATAGATACATAGGGCCGGGGTCAGACAAGCAACAGGTCACTGGAAAGTCCCCATGAACTACATGATTAATCTAGTTATTAGCCTAGTCAGTTTTATTATGGATCCCTGACCGTGGTACTCAGGGATCCATGTCCTAGACATGATGCAAGACAAGACTGGACTGGTGGCTTATACAAGCACAATCAAGAGAAATCAACCACGGTGTCAAGACGGGGTCATGCTGAGCAAGTCAGGACTGGCTGTCGTAACAGCAATCAAAAGTAAACATGCCATATCGAGAGTACTAGTCAGGAGTGCGCCACCACGGGCCACTATCAAGAATCAAGAGTATACATGCCAGGTTTACTGTCAAGTCCAGAGTGCTAGTCAGGAGTGCACCTCTACGGACCACTAATCAAGATTCAAGACGGGTCCAGGTCATCGTGTAATACCAGGAACAAGGTCAAACCTATCAGTCACAAGAAGTCACATGCCCAATTCGTGACATGGATATCAAGTCGGTTACAGGATCAAAATCTCCACTATAATAGTCTCTCAAGTACACATGGAAACCTACAGCTCAAATCATCAAGTCGATCCATCCACCTTATCAAACTATCAGGAGTCTCCTATCTACAGTGGAGAAAAATGTCAGGTCGAAAAAGGACAAACACCAAGTACTAAGCTAATCAGAATCAACAACATTAGGCCCTATGACTCACAAGAATCCTCTAACTCAATGATCACAAACTATCGGGAAAACAACCCTCCAATAACAAGTCACATCTATCGCACCAAAATCTAAGCACTTGGGAAGTCGGATAAAATCATATAAAGGTACAACCTCGATACTCCTCTCGTTTCACAAGACACTCGCACCATCATCAATGTACAGGAATCCACCGTCATACCCGGTCAAACATGAACCTTCCTCTAAGTCAATAACAACACTATCCAAGAATTTACGTAGGTCTACCAAGTCAATATCCCGAGATCAAAATCCCCAATATACTCAATGATGATTCATATCCAAAAGTTACCATCCTGATATATAAGGCACTAGCAGCCCTATCCAGCTAGGCTAGGACAACTCCTAGAAAGGATGGGATCAGAGGACAAGAGTCTAGCAATAAGTATTGCCGAAAAGGCAAGGATTTCGTGAACCGCTCTGGAGTAAATCCACAACCCTTAAACCAAACAAGGACCAGGGTTGCAAACCGTCTTCCGAGTGGAACCGCTCTCCTTACACTACCCGACGGACAAGACAGGTCTGGAGCTAGGCGACTAATTTAGTCTGGAGTCTACCTAGCAAGCAATGGGATCAGGTATACTATACCAAGGTGAACAGGCACGAGCCCAGTCCAGCAAACAAAAGGAATGGTTCTGCCCAGTCCTTCGAACCAAATTCCCGATCGGGAATTTTGGAATAATCCGGCAGAGTCTCCTCTGTATTCTGGACAGGAGCTTCCAGCGAATTGGGGCTAAAATCCACTCGGCGCAACCCGCCGCGGAATCGCAAAATCGCAGACTGAGAACACTAGGTCTCAGCTACCAGCAGCACTACGATGCGTACTGGGAATAAATCGATAGCCGAGAACACTAAGCCCCGGCCTCCAGCAGCGCTACGAGGCGTAGTGGGAAATCAATCGAACCCGAGACCACTAATGTCTCGGCCTCCAGCAGCACTACAATGCGTACTGGGCGCCAAGCCAACATGCATAATAATAAAATAACCGCCTCGCAGGGCGCACCACAACACATGTCCATAAATCCCTAACCCAAGCACAATCACCGCCACAAGTAAAGTTAGCCAAAGTCGTTACCCGACCGTGAGTCGGACACGGGGCACATGGGGACAATCCGTACAAGTGAGTCGTGCTCGTGTCCTCGGAGGTGTGGATGACCCATCCGAGTCATCCGATACGGTCTATCCCAGTATCGGACCAAGCTAATCTAGGTTATCATGGCAGTTCTACTGGTAAGCTACACTACTCATGGTTATAAAATTTACAAGTAGAAATTAATTAAATGAAATAAGATCCAGGAGAGAGGGTAAGAGCCGTCGATGAGCAAGGGATACTTGCCTAGAGGGCTCGGCTAGGTAAGCAAGTCTTCGACTGTCGCGATCCAAGCTAGCATGCCAATCGAGATCCTCAGAACACACAATAAACAATCATTAGCACCAAACAATAAAATAAAAGAAAAAATCACCGGGGATGGCAGGAGGCTATACCGTGTGGGTCCCGCAAGCAGTACAGGAATCTGGCACAGAAACCGAGATACGCGAACCGATACGGGCACGCAAACCGCGACGCGTACACATTTCGAGACGCGCACAAGAATCGAGATGACTCGAATATCGAGATGAACAGAAGACAACGTACACGTAAATCGAGACGTACACGTAGGCCGAGGGATCGCGAATATCAAGATGGTGCACGAATCATGCAACACGCAAATCGAGACGTATACGTAAATCGAAATGGCACAAGACCAATGCGGCACGCAAATCGGAGCGAGCACGCAAATCGAGGCAATACAAGATACAATATGACACGAAAATCGATACGACACGCAAATCGGTACGTGCACGTAAATTGAGGCAACACGGGTCACGAGGTAGGCACAAAGGCCGAGACACGAGGATCGAGACATCGTACCAACCGAGGTAGCACGTTGTCCGAGGCAGCACAGGGCTCGAGGCATCCCGCTGCCCAAGGCAACGCGTGAATCGAGGGTGCACGAAAACCAAAAAGGTGCACGCAAACCGAGGCATACGTAGAACGAGGCGCACGCAGACCGAGAAGCGTACTGCTCGAGACATCACGTGCACCGAGGCACGTAGCCCAAAGAGCACGCAACCCGAGGCTGGCTCGCTGCTCGAGCAGTACGGGGCCCAAGGGCGTCCCGCCGCTCGAGGCAGCGTTGTCCCCGTGCGCGGCGGCTGCTCGCCGGAAAGAAGAAAAGAGGAAGGGGCGGAGGAGCTGGGAAGAGAGGAGAGCGGTTACCAGGGAGGTGATGGCGGCGGCCATGGGTGGTGGCGGTCGCGGCGGAGGAGGCCGGCCGAGAGGGAGGAAGAGAGCAGCGGTAGTGGTGCTAGTGGCGACGGAGGAGGCCGACCGAGAGGGAGACAGCGACGGCGACGATGATGGTGGCGCTGGTGGTGGCGGTGGCAGCCATAGCGAAGGGGTTGGCTGCGGTAGAGATGGGGACAGCAGCGGTGGTGGGTGGTGGAGGAGATGGCGACGATGATGGTGGTGGTCGGAGCAGTGATGGTGGCGGCCATGCAGAAGGGGGCGGCCATGGCGGATGGTGGGAGGAGGAGGCAGAGAGAGGGGGTTGTAGTGGTGGCCGCAGTGGAGGGCGACGGCCATGGGGCTGGTCGCCGGAGATCGGGTCGGGGAGGAGGTTGGGAAGGAGAGGGAGGCCGGAAGAGAGGGGGCTAGGGAGCTCTTCCAGTGAGGGAGAGGAAGAGAGCAGGGAGAGAGAAGAGGGAGATGAGAGCAGTGAGAGGGACAGAGAGGGGGTTGGCTTCTCCAGCCGACAGAAAGGGAGGAGAGAGAAAAAGTGTGAGAGTGGAAAAGGTGAGGGAGGAGAGAGGGAGTGGGTGAGTGATGTGAGGGGTAATTTGAGTGAGGAGAGAGGGGGTTAGGTTAGATATTTTGGGAGGGTAGATTTAGAACACGAAAATTAATAATAACATTAATAATAATAGGAAAAATTCACCTCCAATAATTTAATAATAAAATTTTAACAATACCAAATTTTAAAAATCCTCGTAATACAATAACACGGTCATATACGTATTTCAAAATAGGAACATTACACCGAAACTGCCCAACGGCAGCAACGATTCACAGCGAGGTACCCCTGTTCTCCGTCCTCTTTCTCTCTATGTAGTTGTCCGTTTCGCGAACCATAAAAATTTACGGGAATCTAGCATGACCCTCTAGGACTCCCTTTAATTAGAATTAATGTAGATGTCCTGAATTGATCGCAAAATCGATCCAAAGTTGACGAAAAACTATATTTTAAAACTGTCATAAAACAGTCAAACTACCCAACTTTGTACACTATTTTCTTCCAATTCATGCACAATTTTTAAATTATGTTTAAAGAAGTTTGTTGACAACATATAGCTCATCATTACTCAGTTTTTATATTTAATTGTAGTTGATTATATTCTGTTTAAAATTATTTCCAAAACACCAAAAAATTATGTTTCAAAACTAAAATTTTAGAAAAAATTTCTCGATACGGTGTGCGCCCCGACAAACCGGGTGACGTGTTCACAACACGTGAGTATCAAAAGATGCGTATGGATGTTGTCGATGTGTGAGATTTGACAGAACTCAATTTTATTGTGTATGTGCGACGAAATCGAACCGTATCCATCGAAAGTCTCCCATATCGGCGTTTTACAAACTTCATGTCCAATTTCAAACCATTTATCAGACTGAGAAGAAACTTGTGTCATTAGATTCAAAATATATTTTTGGTCCTACGAGCCAAGTTTGGTCCGATTCTGAAAAGGTTGACCGGAACGCTATTTTGGCGGGCCCACAACCCTATCCAAAGGACAAAATAGTGTACGGCCCACCGAAATCAAACTATGGATATACGGTTGGGTTTGTATCATCAAATCGGACTTGTAGACATATAATTTGATGACTTTTAGAGACCTTAGTTATGGCACGCTTTTCGGTACAAAATGGGTCTAACCAACGATGGACACCGAGTTGACCTAAAATTATAATTTCTCTTATATTCAGAATTAGACTTTTGGGTAGGCGGTCTTAGACATTTCTTTTATGACAAAAATGTTCGTGATGTTGTTTCAGCATCCGGAGACGTTTGCGAGAGTTGACGTTCACAGCCTTTGCTTTCTGACGATCTGGACATTGTCGATTCTTCACACCATTCCAGGCAAGAAACCTTGCCATGATTTACTGTTCTTTATTACTGTTATTTTTTTTAGTATTTATTTCCTGTCTAGTTCTATCATACTGTGTGTCCAAGCCATACTTGGGTACGAACGACTATTTTTAACCGTTTACTATTCTAGTTGTTTATTTAATTGTATTGACTTAGTATAGTTGACCACCCCATTGATGTGAGATATTGGCATATCTCCTATAGCCTTGACACAATTATACCACGAGTTGTGAGTCTCATGTAGGACACGGTCTTGCGTATTTGGTTGGCCTCCGTCACGTATGGAACGTGCGATGGTTAAGATATAACTCCTGATAGTATATGCATGTTTAGTGGACTTAGCAGTTAGATGATCATATGTGTCATGGACATGATATGGATAGACAAGGGGGTGGGGAGGGCAGTTCCTTAGCGTATGGGCCACGTTGCACTTTTCCTTTGTAACCCGGAAGCTCCGCTGGAGATACGGTGTGAGATGACCCTCTTAGGTTTGCCATTGTCGTTCTGAGGAACGTTATGCGCTGAGACAAAAATTATGCCATATCCCATTTATTAGCAAAAGTGCCCATGCGTCAGAGGTTTGTTCTTAAACTATATTTCACTTAGAATGGTTAGAGAACCCGTATTGGTTTACTTACATTCAGTATATTGGCATGTTGTATGTTTCTTGTTGCGTCCCTCTGAGGACCTGGTAATTTCTTCAGGAATAGATGAGTAAGATTATCCTCCGGAGTATGGATCAGCTCTGGAGATAGTTTTTGCTGACGAGAAGATGTATCCTACTGATCAGCCCTAATCATATCTTATCATTGGAGTCATTTATCATTTTATGTAGACAGCTACTCTATTTTACAGACTTACATTATAGCTGTTTGGTAGTGGATCTGTCTCCACCCAGCTATCTTACATTTAATATTATTTTTCACTAGTGGATTTATTATCATATTTGTTATGGATGAGATAGACTACCTGAGACATTTATTATTATATTCACATTTACAGCTTATGTATGTATTCGAGATTTTCCATATATTGGATTATATTTCGTATATATACAGCTGACATGAAATGTTCCTAGTCCTAACATAAATGGGACTTGGACGTTACATATTTTTGTGGTGGCCCATACAGGTCCAAAAATATCGTATCGGTTACGTAATTGTACTGATACGAGCCTGCACATAGGATTAAAAATTAGGGTCTCATCCACATTACGTTATCCTCTCTTTTGATTTCATTTTTCGAACTCTCATTTGATTACTTGATTTGCCTCATGTTTGAATCTATTTTAACGCTTCTTTTCCCTTCGTGCCAGTAAAATAACTCTCAAAGCGGACGTGTCTCTCCTCGTGCTATTACATTTGGTGATTCAACAACTCAAGAGAAATAGACTCCATCGTAGCCTCCGATGGCAACCCCATTTACTCCTTTCCAGCAGGGGCAGTTAGCATGACTCAACTGACGGTGCAGCAATACTCCCAGATGTATGCAACACCATCGGGACAGTTTGAGCAGCCAACTGCAGTACCCCAGGAAGGGTACATAATACCACCTCTCCTCCTCTGTTCCTCAGTAGATGTCCTTCACAACCGTTCTACCTCAAGGGCAGCTGATGGATGGACAACAAATATTCCAGATGCTATATGTGATGATGCAGGCCCAACAGGCGATACAACAGCAGACTCAACAGCAACAGGCTGAGTCACTTTGAGAGAGCATCGTGTCTGCCTTGGCACATGCGGCACCACTAGCAAATCAACCTAGGGGAAGATCTATCGCTGAGTTCTGGAAGATGATACCTAAGCCGTTCAATAGAGAAGAGGACCCTACCGAAGTTCATGCATGGCTTACCAACATCGAGCATCAACTGGTAGCAACTGAACTTCCTAAAGAAAAGTGGATGACTGCCGTCAGGATGCAGCTCTACAACAATACACAATACTGGTGGGTGACTGAAGATGAGAGGCTAGGCTCTGAGCAAGCTACATGGGAGGAGTTCTCTAGACTCTCTCGGGAGATGTATATTCCAGCTATGGCACGAGCGAAACTCCGGGATAAGTTCATATACCTTACTCAAGGTAACAAGATGGTGGGGGAGTACAATGCAGAGTTCCTACAACTGAGCTGATATGCACCATACTTGATCCAGACAGAAGTGCAGAAGGCAGAGAAGTTCTACGATGGGCTTACTTTCGAGATACAGAGGCTAGTAGGATCGTTGGCACCTATATCTTACTCAGCCATTCTCACCGCAGCCAGACGGCAGGAGAGAATCAACAAAAGAGAAGCTAGACAGAAGCATCCCAATTCAACAACTGGACTAGCCAAAGTAACGCAAGGCGGACCTATTAGACGGCCCATGGCACAACAGTAGCAACAGAGAACCATGCCTTACCAGAAGCCTACTTGCTATTTCTGTGAGAAGCATGGACACATTCGTAATGATTGTCGTCTTTGGCTTGGCTTATGCATGAGATGCGGATCAGGACAACATATGGCTAAGAATTGTCCTGAAACAGCTGACTCCAGCACTTCCTGTACCTTAGCTTGGAAAACAAATACAGAAGCCTGTCACACCAGGAGCAGGAGCACCTCGCCAACCATTACCATCGCAGATAGCTCAGTTTGAGAGAGCCAAAGTACATGGCTCCAACCAGAGGTTCAGGCAAGCTTTTTTACTAGCCGTGGAGGAGCCAATTCGGGAGGGCGAGGTTATAACATGTATCATATTAGTTGTTGTAGGAACGAAATCGTAAAGCACAATACCCTAGAGGGGGGTGAATAGAGTAGGCAGCGGAATAATGCTAATTAAAAATTGTTAGCAGCAAGATCACAGAATAATAATCACAACTAAGTAAAGTAAAGGCAGAGATAAGAAAGCAAACGCAAAGACGACGATGTATACTGGTTTCCCTCTGTTGAGGACTAATCCAGTCGGTAGAACTCTTGCTACCAGTTGAATCCACTATTAAAAAAACTGTAAGTTTTCTTACGAAGTCCTTGCAACTTCTACAACGCGAGATTTGATACGAAGAACTCGTCCAACTTCAAATGTGAAGAGGTATTCTTCAATCAAGCCTTCTGATTACAATCTCTCAGAAACTTCTAGACCGCACCGCACTGGCAAATCGACTAGAGGATTGTAATTGGCTTGGGATCTGAAATTTAAAGCTCAAGAAATACTCTTTGGAAGACTGAAAGCTTTAGATAGAGAGAAGATTGAAAGTGAATGAGTGAGTTGAAATGATCAAAATCCTTCTCTATTTATAGGAATTCCAAAGACAGAATTCTGGCAGAATTCGGACAGAACTCGATGAGGAAATCTCGGTCAAATCCGCAACTGCAGGAGGACCAAGTTCCTGAGAATTCAAAAATCAAACGGCCACCAACCGAACTCTGGCCGAGTTCTGTCAGGGTTAGGTTAGGGTTTTAAAAACAATTTTTGGGGATTTTTGAAAACCTTTTTGAAAACCTTTTTGAAGCCATTGTTTAAAAGAATATTTTTCAAAACAAAGGATATTTTAAAAGTATTTTGAAAACATTTGGAATAGCCTATTTGCCAGTACGACTCGGTGTACAACGTATTCCTAGACTCAATAAAATGAAAAATACATTGCTTAAAGGAAATACAGACTCGAGCAGGCAAATATAGCTTCGGTCTTGAACTGTGTAGATAGCTATTTTTGTTCATGTCAAGAGTCCTATACATCCTGACTAGCTTCAAATATCCAGACAGAGTTTGATCAATTATTAAAATTAGGTTGACCATATGACCAATGGGCCAACAATCTCCCCCATTTTGATAATTGACAAACTATGAATGATATAACATTTAAGCTTGAAATAAAATCAAAATAGTCCATTTTGATAATTGACAAACTATGAATGATATAACATTTAAGCTTGAAATAAAATCAAAAATAGTTCATATCCTGCATATTCTCAACAAAATGTTAGATCTTATTTTTCCTCCCCCGTTGTCACTTAGCAAAATAATTACAAAAGAGGAAAAACTCCCCCGCAATCAATGCATAAATAACAGACAGTGAAGAAAACACAAAAATAATCATGATAAATGATAGAAATAGTAAAGAAAATTTAAATGACATCACATGCATGTATTTGTACTCAGGCAGTTTATAATAAACAATGAATTATATCACAGGCAGTTTATAGTAGAGAAGCAGATAAAAATGCTAAGTAAATAAACTGATGTGAATCATAAAGTACGAAATCCATAAAGATAAAGATAAAGATGTTCAGATGACATCAAATAAAACAAATCCAGTACAAGTCCTCAAAAAGAAATACTGATAATAAAGTCTGAAAATAGATAAACTTGGAATGTCGGAGCATTTCCAAGTATACAGTAAATAATGTCTAAGTCTCATATCAACTAACATATCAAAAGTCCTCATCCATCATCATCATCATCATCAGTATAATGACCAGCATGTCCAGAAGGACCAACGCTAGAAGTACCCACGCTAGAAGGGTGAGGAGGAGCGCCAGTGTAAAACTCACCAACATAATCACGAGGAGGAGCACGGTCAGAACGGTACCAATCATATACGTTACCGGGCTGGAAGTAGGCATGAACATCCTCATCCTCACAGCGGTAACCAGAGAAAGCTGGATCTCTAGGGATGGAACCGGCTGAATATCCAGTCTGGGCAAAACGAAGATCAGCTAAAGAGTTTGCAATCGCCTGATAACGGGTGACATGCAGAACTCACGTTCGTGAGCCATGTCCGTCATGGAGGCGTACAAATCTGAAATATGCTGGTGTATGCCCTCAAAAGTCATAGCATACTGCTGAGGAGGTGGAGGAGGTGGAGCAGTAGCAGGAGCAGGAGGAGGAGCAGATGCAGTCATACTGCGAAGATAACTTGAACCTTGGGCTCAGGGTCTTGAGCACAAGTAGATAAGTCAATGTCGAAATGCTGAAAGATGCTGGGAGAATCATCGCATAAGAGAGATTTCTATCTCTTGCACGACAATGTCCCATCATCTGAATAATGGTCTTAGGGGTAGAAAATGGAATCCCCTTAAGAATATGATACATAGCAGATAATTCAAGAGACGTGACATCATCCTTCGAAGTAGACTTTGGAAGGAGAGTGGAATAAATGATACGGGCAATTCATAATTAAACAAGTTCAGGTTGTTTGCCTTAAACTTTCCAGAGCGAACTCTATCAGGTGCACAAAGTTCAGCTTTGAAACTTGTAAGTGTCGTGCCTTCGGGGAAATCAAACTCAGTGATGTCAGCAAGCGGTTACCTTCATTGGAATACCAAGGATCCGCTAAGAGAACATCATTGAAGTTGATATCTAATCCTCCAACACGTGTGCTTACATCAAAAGTGTTTAATATGATATTGCAGTAAAACAATCTAATGGCATTAGTTGCTATGGAAAAACAGAGTTTAACAAAATGCTGTAACCCTAATGCCTCAAAGACGGCGATGTATACTGGTTTCCCTCTGTTGAGGACTAATCCAGTCGGTAGAATTCCTACAATTGGTATCAGAGTATGATATAACATTTGAATGAGTGAGTTGAAATGATCGAAATCCTTCTCTATTTATAGGAATTCCAAAGACAGAATTCTGGCAGAATTCGGGCAGAACTCGATGAGAAAATCTCGGTCAAATCGCAACTGTAGGAGGACCAAGTTCCTGAGAATTCAAAAATCAAACGGCCACCGAACTCTGGCCGAACTCTGGCCGAACTCTGGCCGAGTTCTGTCAGTTAGGTTAGGGTTTTAAAAATAATTTTTGGGGATTTTTGAAAACCTTTTTGAAAACCTTTTTGAAGCTATTGTTTAAAAGAATGTTTTTTAAAACAAAGATATTTTAAAAGTTTTGAAAATATTTTGGAATAGCCTATTTGCCAGTACGACTCGGTGTACAACGTCTTCCTAGACTCAATAAAATAAAAAATACATTGCATAAAGGAAATACAGACTCGAGCAGGCAAACTTAGCTTGGTCTTGAACTGTGTAGATAGCTTTTTTGTTCATGTCCAAGAGTCCGATACATCCTGACTAGCTTCAAATATCCAGACAGAGTTTGATCAATTATTAAAATCAGGTTGACCATATGACCAATGGGCCAACAGTTGTTTCATATCATGTTTGCATTGTTTGACACTGGAGCCACACACTCATTCATAGCCACCAGCTTTGCAACTAGACATAGCATTGTTACTGTACCTCTATCTCAGAATGTTAGAAATCTCACCGGAGGAGGGATAGTGCCTGTTAGTAGCATATGTAGATCATGTCTTGTAAAATTTGTGGAAGAAAGATGAAGGCTCGATTTTTGGTTTTTCCTATACCGAATTTCGACGTGGTTCTAGGGAGACTGGTTAAGTCAGTATCATGCCACCCTTGACTGTCACAAGGGCGGTATTGTGTTCAGACCACCAAAAGAGAAGGAGTTCGAGTTCACTAGAGAATCTTCTAGTGATAGAGTTGTGCCATCATTAAGAACTCATATGGAGATAGAAAGGATTTCTTATCCTCCTATTATCATCGAGTTCCAAGATGTATTTCCCGAGGAGCTTCTACGATTACCTCCTGACAGAGACCTTAAGTTCTCTATAGATCTTGTTCCAGAAGCCGAACTAATCTCGTCTCATGTGTACCGACTAGCACCAAAGGAGTTGGCAGAAATAAAGGTTCAAATAGATGAGTTACTGAGAAGGTTTCATTTGAGCCAGTGCATCCACAGGGAGCTCCAATTTTATTTGTGCCAAAGAAGGATGGCTCAGTGCGCATGTGCATTGATTACAGAGCTCTGAATGGTGACGGTAAAGAACAAGTACCCTCTATCGTGCATTGATGATTTATTCGATCAATTGTCAGGATCTAAAGTATTCTCTAAGATCAACTTGAGATCGGGTTACCATCAGGTGAAGGTTAGGAAGAAAGATATCTTGAAGACTATTCAGAACCCGGTATGGATACTATAAGTTTTTGGTCATGCCTTTCGGTTTGACCAATGCTCCAGCTGTCTTTATGAATCTTATGAATAAGGTTTTTCATCAATACATGGACAAATTTGTAGTTGTCTTCATAGACGATATTCTTATATACTCAAAAAGCCCTGAAGAGCACGAGCAGCACTTGCGGATACTCTTGGAGGTATTGAGGAAGGAGAAGATTTATGTAAAGCTTAGCAAGTGTGACTTCTCTTTTGAGAAGGTTTCTTTCCTTGGGCATGTCGTCACAAGAGAAGGTATCTCAGTAGATCCGGAGAAAATTTCAGCAGTGAAGTCGTGGCATGTTCCTACAACAGCCTCTGAAATAAGAAGTTTTCTTGGACTTGGGTTATTACCGCAAGTTTGTACAAGATTTCTCACAAATAGCTGAACCTATGACTCGGTTGACTTGCAAAGACCAAGAGTTCATATGGACA
Organism: Iris pallida; assembly: GCA_029216955.1. NCBI lineage: Eukaryota > Viridiplantae > Streptophyta > Magnoliopsida > Asparagales > Iridaceae > Iris > Iris pallida. The sequence goes on from JANAVB010004398.1 coordinate 14,044,965, forward strand.
GCTAAATGTCAAGTCAATTTTGATGAGTTAAAGAAACGATTGACTACACTCCAATTTTGGTTATTCCATCAGGGTCAGGAGGATTGTGATATATAGTGATGCATCCGAAAGGTATTAGGATGTGTCTTGAAGTAGCATGGCAAAGTAATAGCATATACATCACGACGGCAGAGAGTGCATGAGGAGAACTCGACACATGATCTGGAGCTTGTAGCAGTTATTTTTGTACTAAAGCTTTGGAGGCATTACTTGTACGGTAAAAAAGTAGATATCTATATTGATCACCAAAGTCTCAAGTATGTCTTCATGCAGAAGGAGCTCAATATGAGGCAACGAAGATGGTTGGAACTGATGAAGGACTACGAGCTGGAGATGTACTACCATCCCGATAAGGCTGACGTAGTAGTTGATGCGTTGAGCCATAAGCCATGGCTTATTTTATTACTACTCAGAGAGAGATATTGAAAGATCTGCAAGAGCTTGAAATAGAAGTGGTAATACCTGGAGTTGATGGCAACCTAGCTAATCTTTAGGTACAGTCTTCTCTAGTCGACAGGATCAAAGCAGCGTTGCCCACCGATGCTAGATTCTAAAGGCTTAAGGAGAGGACCGAAGCCGGAGAGAAGGGTTGAACATCCATACGGATGTGATATTAAGATGTGGAAATCGTCTATATGTTCCCAATAGAGAGATTCAGTAGGAGCTGATGGCAGAAGCACATAGTTCAATATATTCTATACATCCAAGAGGGACTAAGATGTATCAAGAATTGTGGCAATACTATTGGTGGCATGGGATGAAGGTGAGATAGCTCATTTTGTCGCCCAGTGTTTTGTGTCAACAGGTGAAGGCAGAGCACCAGAGATAAGCCAGTTTGTTGTAGCCGCTTCCTATTCCTTAGTAGAAGTGGGAGCATATCACTATGGATTTGGTCACAGGATTCCAAAGAGTCCCAGTGGACGAGATGTGGTATAGGTGATTGTAGATAGACTCACCAAGTCGATCCATTTCTTGTCCTTCATAGTGGACCAATCGACGGAAGCATTAACTGATATATATATGAAGCATATAGAAAAGCTACATCGTGTTCCAGTTAGTATTGTATCAGACCGGAATTCGAGATTTACGTCTCATTTCTGGAGAAGAATGCAGGAAATCTTGGGTATTCATCTGAAGTTTAGTACGCTTATCATCTTTACACTGATGGCAGTCAGAATGTACTATTCAGACACTAGAAGATATGAGGGCATGTATGTTAGACTTTGGTGGATCATGGAAAGCCATCTCTATCTTGTGGAGTTTTTTACAACAATAGCTTTCAAGCAAGCAGTCAGATGGCTCCATTTGAAGCTTGTATGGTAGAAAGTGCCGATCTCCTGTTTGTTGGAGCGACGTAGAAGAGTGGCAGATTTTAGGGCCAGAGCTGGTAGTTAGCACAATAAAGAAGGTGAAGATGATTCAAGGCCACATACGAGCAGCATAGGATAGGTATAAGCATGGGCATATCTTCATCGTCGTCCTTTGGAGTTTAAGGAAGGCGATTATGTTTTTTTTGAAAATATCACCCACTAGAGGTACAATTCGTTTCGGATGACGCAGCAAGTAAGTCCAATATATATTGGGCAAACAGATTGGCATGGCCATCGTCACTAGAGGGGGTACATGAGGTATTCCATGTGTCACAGCTGAGGAGATACATGGTAGACAGCAGTCATGTGCTCTATCACTCAAAATCATCGTTGGCCCGAGCTTGTCATACCAAGAGCTGTGGACACACACAAAAAGAAAAAGAAACGATGTCTTTTCTTTATTGGCGCAAGGCACCACAAATCGAGTACGTCTAAGAGATCCTGCGCTGAGGATCCCCGAGTACAAAAAAGAATTTTATGGAATGTGACGATGGAGATCGAGCGGTAGTTGCTCCTTTGCTCCGTTGACAGTCCGATTACAAAAGTATGAGAAAACCTAAGAAAATTGCTAACTCTCGGCTCACTGGCAAGAAGTGTAGCAATTGGCTTTTGAAAATGTTCTCCGTTATGTGTTTTAAAGAGGGATGACCCCTTTTTATAATCGTTCTTGAGCTGAAATGATGCTATGCGCCCATATAAGGAAAACACACTGGTTTTCATGTGGGCGCATAGCCCTACCTTGGGCGCATAGGGTGTAGGCGCATGCAGGCTGTGAGATCGTAGGTTGGTCCTGGTGTTGACATGGCCGCATGCTTCGGTGTACGACTGATCGTGGAGACTGACGTGGTTGTGCGCTTCGGTGCACGTTTTGATCATGACTTTGACCGAGTCAGGCTTGGACGTATAGCCCTATTTTAGGCTATGCGCCCTCCTTCACAGGGGGTGGCTTGGGCGCATAAGCTTCACAGGCTTTGTAACACCCAGTTTCTAAAATGCGGATTTTGAAATTTTGTATTTAATTTATTTAATTATGATATTTAAATAATAATATGATTTTTGGTGATTTTTAATCATTTAAAACTATTTTAAAATCATGACTTATGATTTTGGTGTTTGACTAGTGTAACCTTAGAGCCTAGCCATGTGATTAGGATGTTTGACTAGTACATTTTAGCCTAGAGGGTATTTTGGTCATTTTAGGATTTTTGAATTTATTATGATTTATGGAATTTGTGTGAATTTAATATTAATTAAATATTGCTATGTGTTATGTTAGTCTTGACTAGTTGAGACTTTGTAGACTAACCTAGATCTAACCCTAGTTGGTGACCCTAGTCTAACTCTAGTTAACCTACTTTTAGTAATTAGGAATTAGTTTTAAGGTAGGAAGGATTACTTAAGAGAAATTAGTTCATGACTTATGGCTTAAGTCAATGACTTATGATTTATCAATTTTAAGACTTGTGATTAAGCCATAGGCCCATGACTTAGGCCCAAAACCAAATTAAACCCACCCATGGCAGCCAACCTAGGATTTCCCATCCCTATTTAATGCCTCCTTCATTTAGGGTTAGCCTCTCTTGGAAATAGATCTCAAGTTTAGAAAGAGGTAAATCCCCAACCTTAGAAATTCCTAATTAATTCATTTTAGCTCTTTTTTAATCCTAGTCTTTTGCAATAGGATCTAATTTATGTTTATATACTAATTTTGGAGGGGCACCTCAGTTTGCATGCCATTTGGAGATTTGGAGTTGCCATTGGGAATCCCCTCTTTGAAGCTTTTTTTGAGTTTTGATACTCAATAGGTAAATCATCTAAACTCATAGTTTTTCCTGATTTCTTTGCATATAAGGTTAGGTTTTAGGGTTTCCTAGCTGTCCCAAAAATTTGGGCACAATTCGTGTCATTTCGTGTCCGTATCGGACACGTATCGAAATGGTATACTAGGTGTTTGTAGAAATGCCACATAGGAATAAATTTTCATATTTTTGAAATGTAATTACATGGATTTGTAGATCTTGAGTGTGTATCAATTTTTGTGAAGGTGTCCTAGTGTTTCGTGTCCTTTTGTGTCCTATTTTTACGCGTGGACACGCAGCACGGGCCCGTAGGCCGTGTCCTGCATCATGGGGTCCATTTCTCTGGACACAGGACACGTCGTGTCCTGAAATTTGTGTGAGCCTAGGGGCAACGTCTGCGACCATGCTCCCAAAATTTGGGAGCATCTTGTGGAGTGTCGTGGCGCAGTCGCCCCCGCACTGGCCGCGCGCTCGTGCGCGGGGCTGTGCACGCGCACAGGCGCTGCTGACACGGGGTTCGTGTCGTGCCTATGTGTCACATGGACACGTTTCAGGATGACACGGACCTAGCCCTATCCTAGACACACCTGTGGACACGAGCACGTGTCGTGTCGTGTCGTGTGTCGCGTGTTATACGCGCGTGCACGTGCACGACGATTAATTGTGCACAGTGCGTGTCTGTGTTCGTGCAGCTATTTGGACGATTGTGTCCAATTTTTGGACACGAAGACCCTAACTAGTATCCTCACATATAACACTAATTACCAACCTTTTTATTGTGATTTTAATGGTTGTTTGTTTGCGAATCATTGAATTCCCATGTGCACTATTAGAACACTGATACCTGAACTGAAAATTGATTTTCTGATTTTAATTTGTTTTTATTAACTGTTAGATGTTGTTAATTGTAGGAATTAGTTCACCTACATGTTAAGTAATAATGTACATGATTACTTGTGGTTTTTAGGTGTGATTTTGCGATCGAATCATCGAATTCCCTTTCAAATACTGTCAATGCACTGATACTCAACATGGCTGAATGTATTTATGTATTGATTTTATTCATTTCCTATTTTTTTTGTTGTTGATTAAATGAGTAAATTAGGACTTGCCTACATACTGTTAATAGATGGATGAGTGTGTTGGTGTGGGAAAAAGGGGAATCATTGATTTAGTTTTTGGCATGTGGATTGGGTTTAAAACCACCATTTTTCTGATACTCATGAACTGAGTGATTTGTTTGAATGTAAAAACAAATCTGAGATTTGATACCTGGATTCAAATTGATTTCGAATTTACTTTTGAACTGTCACATGTTCCTTAATCCTAAAACCATTCCTGTTATACTATGTACTGCCTAATACACACACACACATGTATAACCTTCACTGTCAAATTGGTTTAACCTGAGAATGGTTAGGGACTTGATGTTCAACTATTTTAATTTTCCCCCAGAAATCTGAGACTATACATGTAAACACACATGAGGAAATCAGAGATTCCTTTCTTGCAAATAACTGAGATGCCAGTTATTGACATTTTAGCAGTGGTTCATATGAAATCCTGAGATTCACTGATAAGGTAGACTGGGATTTGTTGTTGAGTGTTAAACTAATGTTGATTGGAGTTTTGATTTCTGAAATTAAATTGTGTTTTACTAACTTGAGTTAAGTTGCATGTTGTAATTTCATTTTTGGCTTTTGGGATTCTTTTGACTGAATAACAGTAGTTCCTGCAACCCAAATGATTATGCAACTAAATTGAAAGCCCTTAACCCTCTATATGTATGTAGATATGCATAATGTACATATGTTTCTCTAAAAATCTGAGTATCACTCACCCACGTTCAATTTCTGAACACCCTATCTACTGTCCCTATTGACTGAAAACTGGAAAATATTGACACACTGAATTGGTTCCACATTCTTGAGAATGTTAACTGGACACATTGTCCTGTTAACCTGTTTTGACACATTCTCTATTTTGATTCTGATTGATATACACACACACACACATGCTCTAGATAACTCTCACACACACAGGAACACATGCCACCTTACTCTCACACACAATTGCCCACCACACACACTCTTCCTATCATCCATATACACACACATGAAATTTCCCTAGCCACTCTCACACACTCATTTTCCTCTTGACACACAATTCCTGAAAAACTCATTCCCAAAACCTACCCCACACCCAATTCTGTCACACAGGTGCACCACTAATTCTTATTCCTGCTCACACATCCTCACACTGCCATGTACACTCGCACTCATCTTTCCACACACATTACACAACACGGTATTCCTTACACATTCACTCACACACACATGCCTGAACACATATTGATACACACATATCCACCACACACACACTATGGTATTCCTGTCACACTTTTACCTCACATATGAGACACACACACATTGTCTCGAATTACCTATTCCTCTCTATGTGTATGTATATATATATATATATATAATATCTAACCTAGTGTAAATATGTGAATGTGATAATGTAAGGTGACAGAAATATTACTTTTGCCTACATAAATAGCATGTGGGGAATTGGTATGTTAATATAGAAATGGTTATGTGTATGGCCTTGTCTATATGGTATGGCCTGGGTAGAATAGCATATGGCATGTGGTATAGATACTTGTGTATCACCAGACTAGTGTGACTTGTGTGATATTTAGCTAGTTGACCTAGAATTGACTGGTTAGCCAAGTTTGACCAACCTAGACTAGTTTGACCAAGTTTAACCTCGTTTGACCTAGTTTGACTTAATTAGACTAGAATTGACCTAGTTTGACTGTTAGGGTTGACTAGAGTTGACCAAAGGTTGACTTTAGCCTAGATTGATTCCAAACTTCATGTAGATGCATTGTAGCAGTCTATTTCCTTATTTTAGACTTGTTGTGACTTGTACTATTCTATAGGAGACAGACACCACTTCTCGGACAGTATATTCTCTTCGAACATTCGGGATACCAGGCGAGTACATTCTCTGATCATTTCATATCCTGTTTAGAATTATTTTCCTGCTTTAAATTACTTTACTTGATACTATCACGTTGGTTACACGGATTGGTACTATATGGATCTTTTCATGAGATGTTATCCCCCTCAGGAGCATCGGATACTGCATGTTTTGTACGTTTCACGAATCATCACGTATCTATATGCTTCCTCTGATTCACGAATCGCTTGTGACACATGTACTCTCATGTTCACAGAGCCATCATGAATCACCTTCACGTATCACTCATTTTATGAGCCATGTGAAGTTTCACGAATCTTAACATAACTTGAACAGATCCTTGTGTATTGATTGGGGATGGGGGAGTAGAAATAGGCATGTGAATATTATCCAAGTAGCTATAGTCATGAATCACTCTCTTAGCTGTAGTCATGAATCTCCTATGCCATTCATATGTTTTATTTTACTCTGACTCACTAGTCACTATTAGTTCTCTATGTATAGTAGATATTTCTATTACAGTTCTCTCTCTGTTTACATACTGTATTTTTTAGTTCATGTATCTTACTTTACTGATATATTTTTTAACCTGCTATGATCTGTTGAGATGTACTATACTCGCTCCTGTCCTGACTGGACCTGTTGAAAATATTACAAAGGATGAGGATGAGGCCCTATGTACCACCTATTACGGAGCAGGATTAGACGACACCTGCGACCTGGTTCCTCTGGAGGACCCAGCTGCAGTACAGGATGCCACTCCCTTAGTCTAGGCTAGATAGCTAGGCTTTAGTTTTCTTTCAGCATTGTTATTTGACTTTCAGTTGTTCTTCTGAGATGTTGTATATTAGAGATTTGTATTGAGCTGGATGTTCTTGAGTTGTTATCTTAGACACTTAGATTTTCTCCCTCTTAATTGTAATTGTGTTTGATCTCTCTATCTACCTTTACTATTCCGTATCTGCCTTAGAGTGATTGAGACTGTTCTGTTATGTCACCTCCATTCGGAGTGTATATACTGTACATGTACCTTTATATTGTTAGATGATTGACCTAGGACACGTTCTATCCGACACTGCGGTGTAGGCTGGGCGTTGTTACGTTCTCGTACCCTCACAATGGGTGCGGGTCGTGACAGGCTTGGGCGCATAGAGCTTCATAGGATGATGGGCGCATAGGAGCTTCGCAGGGTGACTTGAACACATAGGAGCTTTCTTGGGGCATATGCTGGCCATTTCTTGGGCTCCTTGGGCATACAGCTTTATTTGCTAAAATTTTGATGCTTCTACAGCCCCCTTCAAATTTTCGATACTTGAACGAGTTCAAATTATTGAAAGAAGCATGGACTGTCTTCTCGTGATGAATAGGAGAATAGCACGGCTCTTTCTTTAGGCGCATAGTGTTGGCTAGCCCTGTCAGAGAGATATGACTGTTGAGATCTTTTCGAAATCTGAAACTAACAGATTCATCGGGTGGTTTGAATAGGTCCATCTTCATACGTCGTCCACGTCAGCAAGAGTCAGTCGCATAGTGTGCAGAGGATGGATCTTCACGTGGGCACATAGGCCATAGTAGGCACATACTGCGCACTGGGCGCATAGGGCGTATAGGCGCATAAGGATAGTGGGCAAATAGGAAGTAGCCTGTGCTATAAATAGGCTCTGAAGGAGAGAGAGCTCATTATTCTCTTACTTAGAATTTTTCAGAAAACTCTTCATCTTCTTACTTTGAAAACATGTCTCCCAGGTCGCCAAGAGATCAGCGAAGGGCAAGGGGGTGCGCCGAGTGCCTCTCTCCTGCGGGCAGCATCTTCGGCAGTCCAGGACCCGATTCTGGGTGAGGGCATACTTCAAAAACAAAGTCTCAAGCGTTAATTTACGACGCTCTGACTTTTCTTCTGCCTGGGTGCATGTGCCTAAGGCAACATACTTCTGTGAGCATCGTTATGCACCCACAGAAGTCATGCGCACTGTGGTGTGCTATGAGCCCAATGTGCCCTGTTATGTGCCTACATGCCATTTGTATGTTATGCGCCCATGTACTGTTTGTGTGCTATGCGCATACTTGTTTGTTTTGGGCGCATATCCCTTTGGGCGCATAGTCCTTTGGGCGCATAGCCCTTACGTGTATAAGAGTCTTTCAGCACTTAGCTTTTCCTGTAGATTTTTTGAGTCTGACTTTCTTTATATCGTGACTCTTGCAGCATCCATGCCGAAGGCTGAGACCGTTATGAAGGAGGAGATGCGGTCTCCTTTCATTAAACAAGTGTCACCGTTTCGTTAAGGAGGAGTGGTACCAAAAATTGAGGAAAAAGAAGAGCTGGCGCCCATCGGGGAGGGAATTACTCCCAGATTGAAGCTGCTGTAAGGAGGAGCACCAAGTCCGAGGTAGTAGCACTGGGAGTTCTGACCTTTCTGCCTCGGCCGAGGACCTTGATCAAATAGATCCTCATATGCGAAATGGTTGAGGGAATGGTATATGCCTCACCACAAACTAGGATTCAGGGTTCCCATAAATGTCCGTATTTGTCTTGGTATTGTCTATCTTTAGCTGTATTTATTTTGCTTCTTTTTGACATCAATGTAATCCTTTACTTCTCATCCAGATGAAGAGATGAAGAAATTTTTGGTTTGCGCCTGAGATGTAGTCCTGTGAATGTAACTGATTTTGAATAAACGAATACATTCACTCCATTCTTTACATGTGGTATCTGTGGTGCTTGTATTAGAGGGCCTAATACATTATTTGTGTAAAGGGTATCCCGCTGGAGGACTTTTGATGTGGACCTATTATCCGTTTTATATTCAAGTTATTCGAATATAGATAATAAGTTGAACGAAGCTGCTAGTATAGGTAATATGGACGTAATAGCAGAGGATGTTCTATATCTGATCAGAGATAATATGGATGTGGAAAGATATATAACATTAGGTGGGAGTGGATAGTTCAGAGATAATATGGATGCGATTATCCTGATGAATGCTTTGCTCAGAGGTTATATGGACATGGCAAAACATAATCATTTCACTGGGGAAATAATTATCAAAAAAAATTCAGAGGTAATAGGGACGTGACTTCTTTTCGTCAAACCGAGTTTGGACATAGTTAAAAACGAAAATGATTCCACTAGGGAAATTTTATTGGAAAACAATTCAGAGGTAATAGGGACGTGACTTGTTTTCGTCAAACCGAGTTTGGACAGAGTCAAAAACGGGAATAATTCTACTGGGAAAATTTTTAGACGACCTATTATCCGGGCGTATTCAAGACTCTTGAAATACGATAATAGTTAGATAATTTTTTTGAATCATATAAACATCGTACTGTACATTGACATGACTGAACATATGTGAACATTTCGTAAAAAGGTTACACATAGTATTTCTTCAGGAACTTGCCGTTGATAGGCATCATGAGCAAGTCACCATCGGGCTTGGTTAGTGGTACGCACCATTAGAATACACTGATTCTATGATGAAAGGACCTTCCTATTTAGGCTAGAATTTTCCTTTTGTTTAATGCGTCATGACCATTGGTCTTCTCACTGCTAAGACTAGGTTGTCGACTTGGAAGATTCTTTCCTTCACTTTTTTATTGAAGGCTCTGGAAAGTGTGCTTGGTATAGCTCAATGCGCTGTTGAGCTAACAATTATTTTTTGTCTAGCGCTTCGAGCTTCTGAAGTCGCAGACGGTAGCTTTCTTCGGAAGTCAACTCGCTGGCTAAGGCTACTCGAAGAAAAGGAATCTGGATTTCTAGGGAAAGAACTGCTTTGCTCCCATAAACCAGAGAGAATGGCATACTGGTTGTTGGAGTCTGGATTTCTAGAGGAAGAACTACTTCGCTCCCATAAGCCAAGCTTCTCATTCCAATCGTGCTTGTTTGAAGACACAAACTTCTTGAGAAGTTTTATGATGGTTTCATTGAAGGCTTCTTCTAGCCCGTTAGCCGCTGGATTGTAGGCAGTAGAGGCTATGTTCTGGATTCGATTCCTATCGTAGAACCGATAGAATGTATAGCTTGTAAACTATGGACCATTATCATGGATGATCCTGCGAGGTAGGTCAAAGCTGTAGATGACGTGATGTTCGATAAAACTGATCACGTTCGATGCCTTCACTTTGGTGAGCGGTATAGCTTCCACCTATTTGGAGAAGTAATCCATTATGGCTAGGATGAACCGATGTCCTCTGGAGGATGGCGGGCTGATTGGTCCTATGACGTCCATGCCCCAGGCTTCAAACGGACAAGATGCTGCCATCGGGTGTAGAAACTCTGAAGGTTGATGAATGAAATTGGCGTGGAACTGATAAGCTCTACACTTTTTCGTATATTCAACAATATCTGCTATCATTGTGGGCCAGTAATAATCCATTCTTTTGAGACAATCTTCTAATTTGGGACATGGTTGATGTACACCATAAACTCCATCGTGAGCCTCCCGGAGTGCATGTTTGGCTTCTGTGTCTGATAAACATCGTAATAGAAGCCCGTCGTAAGAGTGTCGGTACAACATCTTGGTAGCTGTATCGTAGTAAAATCTGAGGGATCGCCTTTGGATAGACACTGCTTCCTTTGGGTCCTCCGGGAGGATTCCATAGACAGCGTAGTCTATGAAAGGGAATCTCCAGTCTTTAGCATCGACGTTTGTTTCTGTTGTATAACTGTGATGAATATGCAAGGCATCTTTTACACAGAATAGTTCTCGACCAGACACTATGATCGACTGCTGAGTATTGGTAGGAACGGTCAAGGAAGCAGCGAGACCGGCTATAGCATCTGCTTCTATATTTTGTACTCGAGGTACGTGCTCGATGAAGAATCCAATGATAGTAGACGCCAACTCGATTGTTGCTCTGTGATAGGGGATGAGATATTCGTGGCGAACTTCATAATCCCCTCGGACTTGACTAACTATTAGCTTGGAATCGTCGTACGCTTCTAGATAGTCAACTCCCAGTTGTTTTGCCAGTTGCATGCCGATTAATAGGGCATTATATTCGGCCACGTTGTTGGTGTATGGTTCCACGAGAGAATATGCACGATGTATAACTAGATGATCAGGTGACACGAGCACGACACCTACTCTAGCCACTATATTTCTTTTGGGTCCTGTTCTTGATGCACCGTCAAAGAACATTCGCCAAATGGGAATTTCTTCAGTTGCAGTGTTAGACTCTACTACTTCATCAGGGATTTTGTCGTAGAGTTTGGAAGATTCTGGCACTGGAAGAGCTGCCAGGAAATCAGCTAATGCTTGGCCTTTTACTGCCTTCTGAGGAACGAAGAGCATATCATACGGAGTCAATAGCATTGTCCATGTAGCTAAACGGGAATTGAGAGAACCCGGTTTGGTCATGAGTATTCTGAGAGGATTGACTTTAGATATAATGTGGATAGTCTGCCCAGACACATAGTGGCGTATCTTCTGGATGGCAAATACCAGTGCAAGGCATTCCTTTTCTATAGGTGTGTATCTGTGCTCGGCACCCACCATTGTGTGGCTGAGGTAGTTGTAGGAGCATAAAAAGTGCTTCATAGACTGAGTCAAAGAGATAGAGCTTTACACTCAAATAAGCTGTTTTACGCCATCTACTTTACGCCAGGGACGGGTCAACTACTTTACGCCAGGGACAGGCCAACTATTTTACGCCAGAGACAGGTTGTCAAATCATGTATTTAATGTAAAGTAATAATGGGTCTGATATAAAGATTTACTGACAGCATATAACACAGAATTCGAAGGGATTTGTTTTACATGGAAACCAATATTGTCGTTTAGTATGTAGACTGAGCTATTTTACGCTCACAAGATGGCTTCTTTTACGCATGAATACTATATGAGCTTTTTACGCTCAAAGTTAACGTGTGCATAAAGTTTATTTGGGCTACTTCTTACGCTCAAGATTGTTTTATCAACCACTTTACGCGAGAAGTCCATTTTAGGGCTATTTTACGCCTAGTCTACTACTTTACGCTCAAAGTATATTTGGGTTGTTTTTACGCCCTATCCTTCCTGACTACTTTGGAACGTGGTTTGCCTACGTGGCTTTCATGCCATACATCTCGAGGAACGTGTGTACGTGCATCATATTCTTATTAAAATAATGGGACACGTGTCAACGTGTGTAGAGGATGACTTCAGTCATGGGTGGCAGTTACTAGTGTAAAGACAGGACTTTGCTGAGTTTTACGCACAAAAAGCCAAGTCTATCAATAGACTTATTTTTTTCATATGGAAAGGAGACAGAGACATAGACAGGAGAGAATACAGGGACCAGAGCCCAGAGACTTTGATTTTCCAGAGCATTCTTCTTCAACATTTCTTCCAGAACAGAGTGAAGCAAAGCAGGAAAGCATTCGACCTCGCCATCAGTGCCCAAGTGCGTCGATACCTTTCTGGTGACTTTGTTCTTCCGGCTGTTCATCTTCTAGCAGTGATCTTCATCATCATCGTATGGTCCAAGGAACAAAGTGATCGCCTTCAGATCAGACTTTCATAGCAATACTTCCCAGAATAATTTGTACTTTCTGTACTTTTTCTCGTTTTATTTTCAAAAGCAAATTTCTAGGCATTTTGTTAAGTGAAACAAAATGGCAACTCTGCTGGGGAAGACCTTCTCCTCTGACGAGGAGGCAATTGCTCAATACGATGATGTGTCGATCGGATCGACAAAGAAGACTCTGGTTGTGCACTTCGACCAGACTGCCTACGAAGAAATGCTCCGGACTGGGGGTGGCACTTGCTGCTCCAAAGTTCAGAAATCACGGAAGGCGCGAAAAGTTTGGGTTCCCAAATCCAAGGCATTCTCGGATCTCCCTACTGTCTCTGCAGGCAAAGGAATCCTTCCTACTCCTGTTGTAGAGACTCCCATCTGTGATGAGGCAGTCTCTACTTCTGTGATACGCCATGAGCGTAAAAACAAGTCTCCCGTTTGTAACATGGCAGACTCTCCAGTGTTATGCTCTGAGCGTAAAAATTAGGTTTACGCCCTGGGCGTAAAATCAGGTTTTACACTCTGAGCGTAAAAACATGTCTCCCGTCTGTAACGTGGCCGACTCCAATGCTTTACGTTCTGAGCGTAACAATAAGTCTCCCGTCTGTGACGTGGTAGACACACAAAATTTATGCTCTACGCGTAAAGGAAAATCTCTCGTCTATGACGTGGCAGATACTCATGTTTTGTGCTCTATGCGTAAAGGTAAATCTCCTGTCTGTGACAGTGTGGATAAAATTCACAATGATGCTTCAGCATCTAAAGTGAATGTACCTACACGCATGAAGCATAAAATATAGTTGGTAAAACTTCTATTTACAACCAACAACCTTCTTATACTGCTGTACGTAAGGTACCAAACCTATAATTACACGCAATGAAGATAGAGTCCTTCATGCTAAAAAATCTCAGGATTACGCACGCAACTCCAAGCGCATAAAAACGTACAGTTTGGTTCTGCGAATGCAGCCAGTAATCTTCTTTATACACAAGGGACTAAACGTTTTTCTACCCCAAATGTAATAAAGAAGACTACTCCCTCTACTCCTTCTGATTTACGTGAATTGCTAATGCAAAAGCGTAAAATAGACAATCTCCCGTGACACTCTCCCAACAAGAAATCATCATTGTGAGTGTCACCAGATTGTAATTAAATGTTGTTGTTCGGCTTCTAAATGATCAATTTTTGACCGGTTAAGTTTTAATGCACCACAACAACAAGTTGATGACCAAGAACATGAATTGTCATATGCGTCAGTCAATATGGCATCTCATACCAATAGAGGACGACATCCTAGACGGAATATGTCCCAAACTCCAGGTCAACAACAATTCAACAGACTTCTTGATTCCTTTGAAGGAGTATATCAGAATACTCGATCAAGAAGACAAAGACAATTGTAGACTTCTGATTCAGAAGCTGGGGGTACTCAATCTTTTGAGTCCGAAACTGATAGTGTCGATTCATACTTCTATACTAATCCCTCTGTATCTTCAAGAGTGGTTGAATCCTACGATATTAGAGATGAACCAGAGACGTCATCTGCTAATACAGAACAACATCTCACTGCCGTTGAGCAATCACTGAAAGACAAGCTTACCATGATGCAAAGCATGCACCAGATAATAACGGCTCAGCAAACTGCTCAACCGGCAATAGTAACACCGGTGCAGGTAGCAGCACAAACTCAAGATAGTCAAGGGGTTGATATACCTTTGAATATTCAAGAGCCTATTGTTAACCAAAATTCTGCATCTCCAGATCCTATCATTCCAGAAGATGTATCATCTCTGGTGGGGGTTACGGTACATCCAACAACCATTCAATCAAATGTGCTTCCTCAAACCAGTGAAGCCATTCAAGCAGTACGTGAGCTCAAAGCACAGTTTGAAGTTTTGAAGCAAAAGGATCAGCTCCAGAGGCTAGGGATTATGCAACCTTATCCTCCTTATTGGAATGATGTACTCTTTCTACCAAAATTCAAGCCACAATCAATGGTATTGTTTGATGGAAAGGCTTTTCCTAGTCAGTATATCAATTACTTTGATATTATGACTGTACATCTGCAGAAAAATGATGCTCTTCTCACTCGGGTGTTTATTGGGTGCTTGACGGGTTCAGCTTACAACTGGTATCGTAGTTTACCCGATAATTGTACTTCATCTTTTGACGAATTTAAGGCAATATTTCTCTTCCGCTTCTATGAAGGAGGTTTGGACATGAACATGTCCTCCTTAATAGAAATCAAACAAAAAGAGAAAGAAGATACTCGGACGTTCATTGAACGTTTTCGACAGGCGACTCTAAAGATGTCCCCTGGTATGCCAGATTCAGCTTTAATTGATACATGCAAGATGAATTTACGACCATCCATTGCTATCTTCACGGGTTCCCAATTCACAGATTGGGCTTCGTTTATTATAGCTGCAGTTTTTGCCGAGACCAATGGAAGGTTGGCTCGTGAACATGGGATGATTTTTGCCTCAGAGGATAAAGAAAAGAAAGGTAATCCTGGTAATAATTCTGGCAATCGTAATGCAAAAGAAAAGGACACCCTTATGGTTAATCTTTCCAAAAACAAAACGACACCAAATAATCAGGAGCCTTCTAAGCCAAAAGAAGAATATTCTTTTGACGAAAGTGGGCAAACTCCAAATCCCGGAGCCAAAGAGGCCTAATGAGGTGAATCTGACTGACAATCCCAAATATTGTATCTATCACAGATACATAAATCATCCCACTAGGGCTTATTATGTCCTAAAGAAGAAAATCCAAGAGCTGATTAATGCCAATGCCATCTCTTTAACTAATGATGAGCATACGGTCACAACCAATACGGTTTCTCTTCAATTCGGAGATTTTTTTTCTCAACAAGTACCAGATGGGATTGTCCCAATTTCGAAGGCGACGATGAAGATTATGAATATCCCGCCTGCCAGGGAAGAAAATAAAGGATTGTTGTCTCTCATATTAAAGAATGGTAAAATTAAGTGGGTACATCCTGACTTAGTACCTGAAATGGAAGATGAAGGTAAAACTTCAAAATCCAAGAAAGGTAAGAAAGTCAAAACCTGTAACATGATTTCTCATGTTATCCCAGATTCTGATGATTTGGATCATTTATGGGATGGCATTCCTTTGGAAGATAGGCTGAGAGGATTGAACATATGTCCTCCAAGTCTGACTCCTCCTACCAAGCTCAAGCTTACTCATCAGCAGTGGCTAGCCATGAATAGTGTTCCATTATACAGGGTACAACAAGTCTTCGCTGCTTATGAAAAATCTCCTATAGGGATTTTTCCTCGTATCCCGAATCCTTCTCCTCCCGTAGCTACAGAAACTTATATTCCTCATTCTCCTGTAGTTACAGAGATCTCTTCTTCTTCCTCTGTTGAACCACCTGTTAAGAGTCCGCTACCTACTCACTTGTACAGTCAACAATCTGTCCTTCTCATGAAGAAGATGGGTTATAACTTTCAAAAGGCAGAAGGTTTGAATTATGAGAAAGGAATACGACTTCCTTTACAAATTCAAAGTCAAAAATCAACTGTTGGATTGGGTTCTGAGGTTCCTCGCAAGAAGAAGGCTAAGGGAAGAAAGACTAAATTCTGCAATATGGTACTTCCTTCTTCTGAGTCTGAAGAAGAAACCTTTGCTGGTACAAGATCTGGGAGAGAGTACCATAAAGATTATGAAGGATCCTCCAAAGAAGCAGAGGATATTGAAGCACCACCAACTCAACCGTCTCATGTTCCTGCTAAACCATCTGTGGTTGAAAAGGGAAAACAGAAAACAATACGCTTTGACGTCCCGTTGAAGTCTGCTTCCAGTCAGGGGATGGTGATGAAACCCTATAAATTTGATATTCTAGCCCAGTTAGCTAATACTCCGGCTAGACTATCTATCTTCGAGTTGCTTCACCTTTCTAAAGAAAGTCGTGAAATCTTGAGTGAAGCTTTGCTGCAAGCTGACTCCTGCTTAGCTCAACTCAAGACTCCTGATAATATACCAGTGTCATGCCCACAATGCCATAGTGTGATGGAGGTAATTCCTAATATTACCTTCACACAAGAAGATATGTTGTTGAAGCATAACAAGCATGACAGGCCTTTGTGCTATACTGGGTATATTGAATCCACTGAAGTTGACAGGATTTACATTGATCCTGGGTCTTCCATTAGCATAACTCTTCAAAGTATGCTAAGACCGTTAAGGATTCCTACTAGTGACTTGACTTACACTAGTACCACAATAGTTGGTTTCAACTCTGGAAAAAGTAAACCACTGGAGAAAATTCGTCTGAAGATTCAGATTGGTGATCTTCGAACTATGGCAACATTCTATATTATTAATTCAGACGTATCCTACAACATCCTTCTTGGAAGATCGTGGTTACATGAGCATAACATCGTGCCTTCAACTCTCCACCAATGCTTCAAGTACGTGGATTTCCAAGGGGTTGTGAAGACTGAGTTTGCTGATATCAATCCTTTCAAGGGTGTCGAAGCCTATTTTTCTGATTCAATGCTCTACAAACAAGAGCATGTGAAAGAGATATCAGACATAGCGAAAGATCGATCATCTGCCAAAGATCAGTCTATTAGTGAAGATCCGCCAGAAGAGCAACCTTTGAAGATCAAAGTCAAAGGGCGAATCCAACTCCAACCTGTCAACAATCAACCTCTGATGATCAAGGTCAAAGGAAGAACTCAAACTTCATCTGAGGAATCAGTGAATGTTTCTGCTAAGAGCCAAGTTCAACCTCTTATGATCAAGGTCAAAGGGCGTACTTCTCATACAAATGATCCAGAACCACCATTGATCGTCAATCTTGGCAAGTCTACGCAAAAGACGGATGATGGTCCATTAGTGATTAATCCGAAGCGTAGCAGTCAAATTGTAAATGATGTAAATATTGATCATTCTGCACTTTCTGATATCAATGAAGATTTCCTTTTTGAGTATATGGCTGTCAAATTTGTTGAAAGAATGACTTTATCTTCTGATGATCAAATTCACCAGTATAAAGACGACATAGACACAGAAAAAACCTTATACATTGACCATAAGGAAAATTCCTTTCCTGATCATGTCGATGTTGGACCTTATGCTCAAAGGTTCCTAACATCTTCTCCATATCTTCTTCCTGTAGACGCTTTATCGCAAGCTTGTGTAACTTATAGACGTCACAAAGAATCTTATTTCGTGATTCCGTCAGATAAGAAAAACAAGCGTCAAATTGTGTTTGGCCTGGCTAAAAATATCCCTATTGTTAAAACGGATGATCTTAGAGATAAAGATAAAGAAAGAATCCGAATTGACAAATACAGTCAACAATCTCTCAAGATTATCCAGAATGTGGGATATGATTTGAAGACTATGCAAGGTCTTAATCAAGGCAAGGATAGACGATTACCATTATGTGGTGATCTGTTTTACCAGAAAACTCGTCATGGGTTAGGATATGATCCGTCCCACATGTTTAATGACGATATACAAGAAGAATTCTCCTCTAGCTCTTCATAATCATCAGATTCGGAAGAAATTCAATTCATCGAAGCTGATACGTCTCACTCATCATATGTTAGAGGAGGTTATTATGATGAATCTGAGCAAATATTCTCTGTCAACATGGTTCAAACTGATGGTGAATCTGAACCATTTGAGAATGATCATTGGGCTCAACAGATGGAAACTCAATGGGAACTTCGTTTTGAACAGCGACAACCACCTACAGAGGATGAGATTGTCCAGATTGATGTTGGAGATGGAACTACGTCCAAACCAATATTCATCAGTAAAAACCTTTCTGAGGATGAAAAGGAAGAGTTGACAAAACTAATCCAAGAATATATTGATATCTTTGCATGGAGTTATGAGAATATGCCGGGTCTAGATCCTAAAGTTGCTACTCATAAACTCAATATTCTTCCTAATGCCAAGCCTATAAAACAACAGCAACAGCATTTTTGACCAGATATGATGGATGCAATTGAGGCAGAAGTCAAAAAACTGATCGCATGTGGCTTTGTTCGTGAAGAACAACAACCGGACTAGGTTGCCAACATTGTTCCTATTAAGAAGAAGAACGAAAAAGTCCGAGTTTGCATAGATTTTCGAAATCTTAATGCAGCTTGTCCAAAGGATGAATTTCCACTTTCGATTACCGATGTCATGATAGACAATACATGTGGTTTTGAACGCATGTCTTTCATGGATGGATTCTCAGAATAAAATCAAATTATGATGCATCTAGAAGATGAGAAGCATACTGCTTTTCGTACACCCCTTGGGGTTTACTGCTATACGGTTATGCCGTTTGGTCTTAAAAACGTCGGTGCCACGTATCAACGGGCTATGAGCAACATCTTTCAAGAATATCTACGGAAGACAATTGAATGTTACGTAGATGACATTGCTGTTAAGAGTCGATCAAAAGATGATCACATTCAAGACTTGAAGACAGTATTTGAATTGATGCGTCGTCATCAATTGAAAATTAACCCTACTAAGTCTTTCTTAAGGGTTTCAAGTGGCAAGTTTTTGGGATTTGTCATCACTTCTCAGGGTATTCATGTTGATCCTGATAAGGTTAAAGCAATTCTTGAAATGCGTCCTCCTTGTAATCTGAAAGAACTCCGTGGCTTTCAGGGTCGCATTGCTTATATCAGGAGATTTATATCTAATCTCTCTGGGAGATGTCAACCTTTCTTTCCGTCTATTAAAGAAGGGTGTATCATTTGTTTGGGATAAAGCGTGTCAGAAAGCCTTCAATGACATCAAGCAATATCTTACAAATCTACCTGTTCTGGTACCTCCAGTGGTAGGAAGACCATTTTCGCTATATGTTCAAGCCTTGGATCATTCACTTGGTGCTTTTCTTGCACAAAAAAGTAATATGGGGCACGAACAAGCAATTTATTATCTTAGCCGAATGATGGTCGGAGCTAAACACAGGTATACTCTTGTAAAAAATGAATGTTTGGCTTTAGTTTTTGCTGTCCAAAAGACAAGACATTATGTGACAGGACAGACTATTCATGTTATCTCTAGAATAAATCCCATTCGGGTGTTGATGAGAAAACCAAGCATTCTTAACTCCAGGTTAGCTTACCTGGGCGATGTTGCTCACTCCTTATGACATGGTTTATGGACCTCAAAAATCAGTGAGGGTCAAGCATTAGCTGATTTCTTAGCTGCTCACCCTATACCTGAAACATCGAAGTTATATGAGGTCATTCTAGATGAAGTCGTGGATTGCAACATGACTTTGAAGGATGACATCTGGCAATTATATTTTGATGGAGCATCACGGGTTGGACCTAAAGGTAATATTGTCTCTGGGGTAGGAATCGTCTTGGTTTCTCCTGATAAAATGGTCATATACCGTACATATTCTCTCAATGAGCCTTGCTCCAACAATGTAGCAGAATATAATGCTCTATTGATTGGTCTCCAAGTAGCAAAACAATTGGATATTGAATCCCTAGAAGCTTATGGAGATTCTCAACTGATTGTTAATCAAGTTAGAGGGACTTATGAAGTCAGAAATCCTGATCTCATCCCTTATCATCAAGTGGTAATCGAGTTGGTCCTTTTATTCGAAGGATTCTTCATCGAATTTGTACCACATTTTCAGAATGTGGAAGCTGATGCTCTTGCTAGCTTAGCTGCAGACTTGGCTGTTCCAATTCGAAGACAAAATACAATTACTTTATTGGACCGAGACTTATTATGTGTTATAATCTATATATTGAATAGAGTTATACTACAGAGTTAAGTTCCCAGCAGAGGGATTGGAGAAGTCCATTCATTGATTATGCGGTTTATGGGATTTTACCTGAAGATCCAAAAGAAGCTGCATCAATTAAGAGACGATCATTTCGATTCTATTATGATTCGTCTTTACATATGCTATACCGTCGTTTATATGATGGACTCTTGCTGTATTGTCTCTCAGAAAGTGAAGCCAAACAAACACTCCGAGAAGCTCATGATGGTGTCTGTGGTGCTCGTCAACCAGGTCCGAAGTTACAAGATCGCATTCGAAGAATGGGGTGTTATTGGCCTTCCATGATAGCAGATGCTGTGAATTATGCCAGAAGGTGTAAAGCCTGTCAAATTCATGCTGACTTTATTCACCAACCTTCTGAATTTCTACATCCTACAGTAGCTTCTTGGCCCTTCGAAGCTTGGGGCATGGATATTATTGGGCCTATTAACCCCCCTTCTGTTAAAGGACATCGGTTTATATTAGCTATAACCGATTACTTTTCTAAGTAGGTAGAAGCAGTTCCCCTTGTTGAAGTAAAAACATCTAATGTGATCAGCTTCATTAAACACCATGTCATTTATCGTTTTAGGATTCCTCGACGAATAATTCATGACAATGGACCACAATTTGCCAGTCAGGCATTTTATCGATTCTGTGATAAGAATCGAATTCAAAATCTAGCTTCTACGGTTTATAATCCAACTGCTAATGGTTTAGCCGAAGCTTTTAACAAGACGATCATCAAACTTGTCAAAAAGTTTGTCTCTTCTAATAAACGTGATTGGAATGAGAAACTTGGAGAATGTTTATGGGCTTAATGTACCAGTCCGAACTTCTACTGGTTTTATACCATTTTTACTGGTTTATGGATGTGAGGCTGTCCTTCCATTGGAAATTTAGATTCTATCTCTTCGAATAGCCATTACTAATGAGCTAACTATAGAGAATAATGATCGCTTACGACTCCAAGAACTTGAAGGATTGGACGAGAAGCGTCTTCAAGCACAACAACATATTGAGCTATATCAAGCCCGTATATCTCGAACTTTCAATCGTAAAGTTAAAGAGAGGGTATTCAAGGTTGGTGAGTTGGTATTAGCTGTTCGAAGACCGATGGTGATGACTCACAAAAGCAAAGGGAAATTCCAAGAAAAATGGGAAGGCCCTTATGTAATCGAAACCGTGTTTTCCAATGGCACCTATCGGTTATCCAAGCCCAATGGAGATCTACTTATGATGCCGATCAATGGCAAATTTCTTAAAAAGTACTATGTATAAAAAAAGAAACAGAATGAAAATAAAATCTTTTATTATTATTTTTGTTCAAAACAAAGGATTAAGGACAAGGACCACTGCCTTCCTTATTAAATACATAGTCGGCCAATGCATTGAAGACATCATTGCCTGAGTTCACGAAAAACTTGCAGGCAGCCATCCTCAGCGCCTCTTCCTCAGGAGTTTTCCCTGGCTCTACTAAGAAAGTGAGGATGTCTTGTGGTAGCTTGGGCGTAGAAGAGCTTTCGCCTATTTCGGTTAGACCTGACACAATTGGCTTAACGGGGCGCGTCTCGATGACGTCCTCAACCTTCATGGAGACTTCATTCTTTTTCTACACGTCCTTAGAAGACATTTTGATAGAGGAGTGGAAATAAGGATGAAGCTTTACAAAAAGTTCTCATCTATTAATAGGAGAGAGCTATTAATGAACCAGTCTGGGAAATTGAAAACAACTTTTCATTCCCGAAAAGACCTGTTCATTCATTACATCAGATTCATCCATTTACTTCTGGAATTGAATTGATCTGTCTTTTCCTAAAAGAAACGTTGGTTCATTCATTCTTTCATCGATATTGGCATGACATGTCTTCTTTCCCAGCTACCAATGTTTGGTTAAGCTGGTAACTTGTCTCTTCGGAGAAATTTTTTAATCTTTTATCTTATCAGTTGATTAAAAAAGTTGGATTTGTTATTTATCATGTTATCATGACCTCTGAATAAATATTAATCTGCTTGTTTTCCTATCTATCATGTTCATTTGGCCTCTGAATAGATATTAATCTATTTTTTCTTTGAGTTGTTATGATCTATCATGTCCATATTACCTCTGATAGTATATATTCTAAACAGAAAATAAGTTTTCATTATCTATCATGTCCATATTACCTCTGGATAGATATAATTTATTGAGTTTCGAAGACTTATCATGTCCATATTACCTCTGATAAGTATTTTCTATCTCATGCCTATTGTTTAATTGCAAAATAAATGATAGGATCACAAAACAAGTATTTTATTCATTTCTTGGATAAGATAAAAGGTTACAAAAGCTCCTTATTTTCCTAAGGTGGAGCAGAAACATCTTAAAGTAATTTTTGCAGTTCTGCCAGGCGTCTAACTAGTGCACATTGTGGATCCCTGAACGATGCATCAGATTGAGGAATGCTTTTGCATCACCTGATCCTTCATAGGCAGTTGAGGGACCATTTATACGATCGAAGATCGCTGGAGTCAGTCCAAAGCACTCCATGAAGTTGCGTGCTCGCTCGATCTCCGTCTCTATATCAAGCCTTGAGCCTTGAGCCTTTCCTTGTCAGTCTCTATTTCTTTCTTCGGTGCCATAACAGTATGAGGATGAGAAGTAAGAATGAAAAACTTCTTATATATAAAATCAATCAACCCTTCGTATTCCCTATGGGAAACTGAACATTATCAATGCAACTCGGGGAGATGAAGAGGCGTTCGAATGTTTCGAGAGAAATTCATTATGACAGATGAGTATTGATCGACACCATTTCTTGACTTTTCATGTTCAAAGTATTTCGAAATTCTTGAAGTCTTTTCAAATTCGAAAACTTTGAAGGGGGTCTTGTAGGAGCGTAAAAGTACTTCATAGACTGAGTCAAAGAGATAGAGCTTTACACTCAAATGAGCTGTTTTACGCCAACTACTTTACGCCAGGGACGGGTCAACTACTTTACGCCAGGGACAGGCCAACTATTTTACGCCAGAGACAGGTTGTCAAATCATGCATTTAATATAAAGTGATAATGGGTCTGATACTGACAGCGTATAACACAGAATTCGAAGGGATTTGGTTTACACAGAAACCAATATTATCGTTTAGTATGTAGACTGAGCTATTTTACGCTCACAAGATGGCTTCTTTTACGCATGAATACTATATGAGCTTTTTACGCTCAAAGTTAACGTGTGCATAAAGTTTATTTGGGCTACTTCTTACGCTCAAAGTTGTTTTATCAACCATTTTATGCGAGAAGTCCATTTTAGAGCTATTTTACGCCTAGTTACTACTTTACGCTCAGAGTATATTTGGGTTATTTTTATGCCCTATCCTTCCTGACTGCTTTGGAACGTGGTTTGCCTACATGGCTTTTATGCCACATATCTCGAGGAACGTGTGTACATGTATCCTATTCTTATTGAAATAATGGGACACGTGTCAACGTGTGTAGAGGATGACTTCAGTCATGGGTTGCAGTTACTAGCGTAAAGACAGGACTTTGCTGAGTTTTACGCACAAAAAGCGAAGTCTATAAATAGACTTATTTTTTTATATGGAAAGGAGACAGAGACATAGACATGAGAGAACACAGAGATCAGAGCCTAGAGACTTTGATTTTCCAGAGCATTCTTCTTCAACATTTCTTCCAGAACAGAGTGAAGCAAAGCAGGAAAGCATTCGACCTCGCCATCAGTGCCCAAGTACGTCGATACCTTTCTGGTGACTTAGTTCTTTCGGCTGTTCATCTTCTAGCAGTGATCTTCATTATCGTCATATGGTCCAAGGAACAAAGTGATCGCCTTTAGATCAGACTTCCATAGTAATACTTCCTAGAACAATTTGTACTTTCTGTACTTTTTCTCGTTTTATTTTCAAAAGCCAATTTTTAGACATTTTGTTAAGTAAAACAGTAGTAGATTGCCTGTTCATGGCCGCCTTCATTCTTCTGAGCTAGGAGGGCGCCAAGAGAATGGTCCATAGCACGGACATATAGTAACAAAGGTTTTCCCATTATTGGAGCTACCAATACTGAAGGGCTTGTGAGATATGCCTTGATGTCGTCGAATACGTGTTGACATTGTTCAGTCCAGACGAAAGATACGCCTTTCTTCATGAGCTGAGTGAATGATTGACACCTTCCAGAAAGGTTTGAAATGAATCGTCTGATATAGGCTAGCCTTCCTTGCAGTCCGCGTAGTTCTTTGAGGTTTCTTGGAGGATGCATATCGAGGATAGCCTTCACATTCTTCGGGTCTAGATGTATACCCTTTGAAATGATGACAAAACCAAGGAACTTGTCGCTGGAGACTCCCAGAAAAGACTTGGTTGGATTCATCTTGAGTTGGTGTGCACGCATTAGTTCGAACACCGTTCTCAAGTCTTGGAGGTGGTTACCCTTGAGACGACTTTCAACTGCGATATCATCTACGTAGCACTCCACTGTTTTGCGCAAATGATCGTGAAAAATTGTGTTCATGGCTCGCTAGTATGTCGTCCATACATTTTTTAATCCGAAGGGCATTACCGTATAGCAGTAAACCCCCAACGGTGTTCAAAAAGATGTGTGCTTCTCATCAGCGGGGAACATCTTGATCTAGTTGTAGCCTGAGAAACCATCCATGAAGGATATCCGCTCGAAGCCGCAAGTATTATCGATCATTACGTCGGTGATCGGTAGAGGGAACTCGTCCTTCGGGCATGCAGAGTTCAAATCATGGTAATAAATATAGACTCGAACTTTACCGTTCTTTTTCATGACTGCAATGATGTTGGCAACCCAGTCAGGTATTGTTCTTCGCTAATGAATCCACTGGCAATGAGCTTCTTTACTTTATTTTCGATGGCCTCCATGACATCTGGTCGGAATCGTCGTTGTTGCTGCTTCACTGGCTTAGCTTTAGACGAAATATTCAGGCGGTGCATGGCGACTTTAGGATCCAGGCCTGGCATGTCTTCATAGCTCCATACAAAGACGTCAAGTATTCTCTATAAGCTATATAAGAGATTGGAGTTCTTTGTCAGATAGACTTTTGCTGATGAAGATTGGTTTAAAAGATGATTCATCTCCTAAATTGACTTGGATGACTTCGTCTTCGGTAGGTGGTTCACGTTGTTCGAAGCGCAGCACCTAGTGTCCATCTTTTGAGCCTATTGTTCGAGCTCGATCGATTGGATATCGTCTGCAATTTGGTCAACGAAAACCATGTTGACGAACAGAGTTGCTTTGAACATGTCGCCAATGCTGGAGTCTGAGTCCCAGAAAGAGGAGTCAGAAGAATGAGAACAATGATCTGCTTCATTATTTGATCTTTCGGAGTTGTTGGAGGAGTGACATAGCCCAAACCAACACCGTTTCGTTGATAGTAGTTCTCAGGTTTGCCGGGAGGAGCAAAGTGTCGTATTGGCAATCGTCGTCCCCGGCCGTAATTTAGTCCATGGTCACTTTTGATGTATATCCCATGTTTTGGATGATATTCTTGGCCTGCCAACTATATCAAAAAAGTTGCATTTTTCCAGAGTCATAGTCAGCTTCCGTGTTGTGCTTGGAAGAAGTAGAGTCTGGAACGAACTTTCTCTCGCCAATTATACGACCAAAAATGATTAGTTCTTCATCCTTCTTTCTGGCTAGAACGATAAAGTAGTGGATATCTTCTAGGTAAACTTTTTTCTATAGGTGAGGCATCGTGACCGACATGCAGAGGTGTGGTCCTATGTCGTGCTCCAGTGCGTATATCATATCTATGTAATGGTTTACAGATTGATAGACATCGGAGTAATTCAAAGATAAACCTTTACTAAGGAAATACGCAAGTTCTTCTTCAGGATAACATCATCCGCTGAAGGTATATTATTATGAGTATTGATATACTCATTGAGAGGATCATCATCTAGAAGAGGAGCCACTGTTTTGGCCGAGTTCACCACGTAGGATAATTCTTCAGGATTGGGAGGACAGGTATCAGTAGGTTCCTCCCAGGGTGTTTTGCTGAGAGTGATGGTCAATGGTTTGACCTTGTCAGGGTTCTTCTTTTTCACCCAGATTGTGAGAGGCTTCAGAGTACTTTTTGGAGTAGTACGTCCTTTGACTCGGATAATCAGGGGACCACCATTGGAGGATGAACTTGCTTCATCTTCATTGTCAGCTTCATTGCCATCATCCTTGGGGGGATGAGATTGTTAGAGAACCGATTCTCCATAGTAACATATCCTACTGTAAAAAGGTGATGTTGGACACCACTTCCATAGTACTGTGACAGTGAGGACAGCAGACAGGGTCTTCAGCGGGGGCTTTGACTTTGGCGAGGTAAGAGTCAGCATGTAGTAATGCCTCACTTAAGGTCTTCCAAGTTTCTTTGGAGAGTCGCAACAGATCGAACAGAGACAACCTGGTAGGTGTATTGGCTAGTTGTGCCAGTATGTCAAAGTTGTAGGGCCGATCCATGCCCTCGAGAGCTGACGCCTTCAGAGACTTGTCAAACCGCGTCTCCTTCTGCTTGGCTTTGTCTGAAGTTGGAGGCTTAGACGGGCTGGCTACTGAGCTTGTGGGGGCAGCAGGTTGTTGAGAAGGTACTACTTCTTCTTGTACGGGGTTATATGTCCGAATATAAGGCTTCTCCGATCACGTCTCGCCAGATAGAATCTCGTAGATGGAAGAGGATACCATATGGCATGACTTGTATTTCTTGCCCCTTTTCTCTTTGGGAGGTATCACCCCCTGCGTCACTTCTTGCACAAGGTCCGGATGGACCCACATGATCTCACCACGTTCAGTTGTGAGTGGCACCAAGGTTGAGTTACGAGCTGGCATTAGGTTGATGACTTCCATTATTGCCTTAGGAATCGGGACCACGCCATCTGGGACTTCTTTAGGAGGAAAGTCACCAAACTGAAGAGAGATCATGTTAGAAGATACGACCTTGTCTTCAGCTTCGAGGTTGATCACTTGGCTGTCGATAAGCTGTTGTATCTTCTCTTTCAGGACGATGCAGACTTTGGTGGAATGAGGCACGTACTGATGATAGAGGCAGTACTTAGGATCGTTGAGCTGGTTCGCCTTCGCAGGACGTCGTGGTGGAGGCAATGTCAGTTTATTATCCTTTGTCAATGTATGAAAGATGGTAATGACATCGTCTTCATCAAAGGAGAAGGTCTTCTTAGGCTTGTCGGAGGCGCCCTGAGAATTGGAAGCTCCTTTGGATTTTTTGACCTTCAGGACTTCTTTCCCTTTACCCCTCGCAGATAGGGATAGTTTGAGGATGCTTGCCCTTGTCTTCGGATTTGGATGTTTTCAACCCCAATAGTTCCAGGTTAGAAACGTCATTTTCAGCAGCATCAGCGGCCCCAATGAAAGCGGGCCATGTATCATACTTATGTATACCCAGACAAAACTTTACCATAGAAAGGAAGTTATGTCGACAAGTATCCATAAGTTCTGAGTCTGGTATGCCGAAGGGCATCTTTAGTGCTATCCGCCTGAAGCGTTCGATGAAGGCGATAATAGACTCGGTCCTCCTTTGCTTGGTCTCGATGAGTGTGGACATATTAACATGCATGCCACTCTCATAAAATCTGTTGAGGAACAACCTCTCCAAGTCTTTAAATAAATTGATACATCCGTCAGACTGACTGTAGAACCATTCGAAAGCTACCCCTGCAAGGTGCTAATAAACAGCTTCGACAAGAACGGATCGTCTCTGGGCAAGTGTAGAGTCTGCGTGTTGAAGTACGTCATGTGTTGACGAGAAGAAGTTAATCCGTCGAATATCAGCCTCAACGGCTAGTAGTTAGGAGGGCAAATAGCATTCTCCCACTCAAGGGGATAAGGTTGAGATATCCCCATCTTCTGCAGCTCGTCTTTGTGTGAGATAGTGTCGAGACGGCGACCAGGGAATGAATTGCATCCTGTTGATTGAGCAGGTGTTGGAAAATAGCTGCTGAACGGTTGTCAGACGTCGTTGGCGAAGGACCACCCCCAACATTTGTAAGATTTGGAGGAGGCACAACGGAATGATACTCCTTTTGTAGGGAATGAGGGTTGTTGCTATGTGTCGGACTAGCGTGAGCCGAGATGTTTTATTGAGGTGGAGGGACTGCTCCAGCAGTTTGGACCGCCATGATACTGGTAAGCATATCAGTGATCTTGGCGAATGCTGTTTCAAGACCCTCTAGCCGTTTACTGGTCTGGTCACTGGTTCTTCAGGTCTTTCTTCGTCCGCCATGTGTGTAGATAACATGCGAGGATGAACAGAGGAAATAGTACAACTGGTGCTGATACTGTCTGTCTCTGAGTGGGCAAGTCCCGCGTCTTCAGGTAGAGGAGGTAGATAGTCACCATCAGACTCGGAGAGATCGTCGTCCTCTGGAAGGCTACCTCCAGTGTAAGGGTCCTCCACTTCAGACCCTGAGGGAATACTACCTCCAGCTTGGGATTCTTCGTCTTCTGTATGGAATCTTGCCTTTTGACCGGGTGCCCATATAGACTCCTTCAGATGTGATAGCCTATTGGCTATCTGTTGGTAGACTTCGTCTTCTTCTTCTCACGGAACTGAGAGAGAAAGTTGGGTTTGTGGTCCACCGTCTTTGATTGGGGCTTCCGTAAGGAGGACCCTATGAAGCCATGTTGGATGAGACACATAGCGGCTTTTCATCGTCAGAGAAGTGCAGCCGTCGAAACACAGACTTTCTCTGAGGAACTCTTGTTACTTTGGAGCAACAACAGTTGATAACAATATTGGTGCACGGATGTGCACTATGGATTGTTATATCCTCCTCTGCTTTACGCTTATGATTTATCATGTCGCACAAGTCAGCGGAAGGGAGTTTTTCCTTACAACCCATGTTGCATGAATCGCCAAGCTTTGCATGCAGGTTCGTAAGGAGAGTTAGCGCATCCAGACTTAATTCATGTACAGGGGCAACCCCCACACCTAAGTTCTGTGATGTCTGTGAAGACAGCCCCGTGCTATACGCGTTGGGGCCTATCTTTTTGCTGTGGGCACATAGGCCTTTGAGACTGGCCTTGGGGACATGCTTCTTGACATCATGTCTGAGTCTCCTTGATGTGGGTTCATAGTATAGATCCAGTGAGCCTGGGCACATAGCCTTGGACGCATGACCCGAGATGTCCAGTCTGTTGAAGACAGAAGCATTCTGGTTGGGGTTATGCGTCCAAACATCCCCTTGGGTGCATGGCTTTGGGCGCATGCTTGATGGAGCAGCGCTACTTTCTTCCAGTTTTGCCTCCTTCGTTGTAAGCCTCGCTGGGTTTACCCAGAGTGTCGTAAACCCCGATTCTTGGCATCGTAGTGTTTTCCTTTGCCAAGTCTCGAGAATCGAACACTCTGTTGTTGGTTGTACAGGAAAGACGTTACTGGGCTAGAAGAGCCTTGAACGGTGTGAGCCTTCTCCATTTGGAGAACTTCTGTGGCAGAGTCATGCGCCCATGTGACAGAGTCTTCCAGTTGCATATCTGCTATGACACTAGCAGGATATGCACAGCGAGCCTTCGGAAGCCAAGTCTTGCAAGACTGTTTGGCTTCGCTGATTTTGAGGGAGTAGAGCCATCCCTCGAGAGCATCTCTTCGAACGCCTGTTTATCAAATTTGAGTGCTCCCCACTTTGTCTATATCGGATTGCGTCACCACCTTCTCGTCAGAGGAAAAGGTAGTCCCTAGCAGAGTCACCATTTTGTAGACACACACAAAAAGAAGAAGAAACACTGTCTTTTCTTTATTGGCGCAAGGCACCACAAATCGAGTACGCCTGAGAGATCCTGCGCTGAGGATCCCCGAGTACAAAAAAGAATTCTAGGGAATTGGACGATGGAGATCAAGCGACAGTTGCTCCTTTACTCCGTTGATAGTCCGATTACAAAAGTGGAAGAAAATCTAAGAAAATTGCTAACTCTCAGCTCACTGGCAAGAAGTGCAGCAATTTGGCTTTTGAAAACGCTCTCCGTTCTGTGTTTTGAAGAGGGATGAGGCCCCTTTTATAGTCGTTCTTGAGCTGAAATGATGTTATACGCCCATATGAGGAAAACACACTAGTTTTCATGTGGGCGCATAGCCCTGCCTTGGGCGCTTAGGGTGTAGGCGTATGCAGGCTGTGAGATCGTGGGTTGGTCGTGGTGTTGACGTGGCCACATGCTTCGGTGCACGACTGCTCGTGGAGACTGACGTAGCCGTACGCTTCGGTACACATTTTGATCATGACTTTGACCGAGTCAGGCTTGGGCGCATAGCCCTGTTTCAGGCTATGCGCCCTTCTTCACAAGGGGTGGCTTGGGCGCATAGAGCTTAACAGGCTTGGGCGTATAGAGCTTCATAGGATGATGGGTGCATAGGAGCTTCACAGGGTGGCTTGAACACGTAGGAGCTTCACTTGGGCGCATATGTCCTTCTTTGTCTTGGGCGTATACAGCTTTATTTGCTGAAATTTTTATGCTTCTACAAGAGCAACCAGTAGGTATCCATGATCACCGAGTGAAGGTGTTGCAGAATGAATCTATCCCATTGGTTTGTATAGCATGGAAGCATCTCTCGCCAGGAGAGTACTTGGGAGCACGAGGATGACATTCGAAATCGCTACCCTCATTTGTTCGAAACCTAAGGTACGATTTTCATATGTTAGTTTCCTTTCTATACACATTGCACTGCATACCCCCATCATTAAATTTAAATTTCGGGGGCAAAAGTTTTATAAGTTGGGTAGAATGTAAACCTTTGTATTTTTCAAAATTTTATTTTATATAAAAACCATATTTTATTAATTTTAAGGGTTTTCTATTTATTAATATAATTATTTTGATTTAGTCGTCATAGCGGTCTATGGTAACATTATGTACATTTATGACGAAATGTACATCATAAGGTTAAAATTTTATAAAAATATTTTAGAATTCTTTTAGGAAATTTATGTATTTATTTGGATTTTTAGAAATAATTTTCATATATGTATATATATATATTTAAAAAAAAAATTCTCACAAGAAAATCAATTTCTCGCGAGATACACCACTCGGAACCAAATGAACCCCTTACAAAGAACACAAGATACATAAAACATGCCTACTAATATAACAGTAAAAAACATGTATGGAAGATAAGGACGGTGCAAGAAGGACATCTAAGACACGACAGGTCATATGGAAATGTAATACTAGACTTAGCCATCAATCAAATGATTAACCCCTACAGCTTGTTGTGCAATGCATGATACTCCCAATCTATAGTAGGTTTTGACTATAGGACAATGCAAGATACTCCCAGTCGAGAATAACCAATTCTAGTATCGATCTCCTCTCCTAAAGGAATACAAGGTCACGTAGACTCCTATAAATCAAGTACAATGCAAGATACTCCCAATCTATAGTATGTCACAAGTCAAGTCAATCAATCAATATCAAGATCAAAGAATCTGCTATAGGTCGTAGTACAATGTAAGATACTCCCAATCTATAGTATGTCTCAACTGTAGTACAATACAAGATACTCCCAGTCAAGAATGGTCAAGTCAAGAACAAGGTGTAGAACTGGCGACTATCACATGACACGATAACATGAAGAAGACCAATAGACAAACAATAACGAATATCCTATACGTGCACGTAAATCTAGAAACAAGTAAAACAGTCGATGACAAACCAATTATAATATAAGAAATAGGTAACCATATGGAAGAAGTACAATAGAAAGAAATAATATAAATACTGCATATGTTCGGCAAGGTATACTTGCCTGGTGGTAGCACGAAGAACCAACGATATACCGTCAACTGGTAAGCCATAAAGTCCAATTCTCACAACTGTCTCCGAAAGCTGAAACAGACATTGCCAACATTCTCAGAATAGTCAAATTAGCTAGGATTGTCTGTCCTTAAGTCCAATTCTGGACACAGGGGCAAAACGGTAATTTTGGACCAAAATGATGTCCGCCGTTGAATCCGCTTTGCACCGAAAAGTGTGCCAGAGTTAATGGTCTCTAAAGTCGTCAAACTATATGTCTACGGATTCGTTTTGATGATATGAACCCAACGATATGTCCAATTTTGGATTTCGGTGGGCCGTGCACGAAATCGCCCGTTGAGTCGGATCGTGGGGCCCACAAAACGGTGATCCGATCAGCAGTCTCAAAATCTGACCAAACTTGGCATACAGGACCAGACAAATGATACGGTCCTGTTGGCGCAAGTTTTGTCTCGATCTGACGAACGTGCACAAAGTAATTAGAAATTTTGCAAAGAGGCCGGGTATGGTAAATTTCGACGGATACGCATCAAATTTATCGCGCACACGCGACCAATATGAATTCCGTCAAAGCCCACATGTCCCTAAAGTCGATACGCACCTTTTGATGCTTTCAATTCATGACCATGTCATTCGGTTTGGCCGGACGCACATCGTACCGGAGAGTTTTATTAAAAATTCGTAGTTTTGAAAACGGGTTCTTGTCAATATTTGGGATTCGATTTCTCGACACGTAGTCGATGAAATCAACTTCTATAAATGACATGATGCGATCCGATCAACTGTGTCAGAATCGGACCAAACAGGGTATACATGAATGATTGTGGGCCATTGTCGTGAATGATTCTCCGAGGTAACCCAAATCGGTAAATGACATGATGCTTGAGGAATTTAATCACGTCGGAAGTTTTCACTTCTACAAGTGGTATAGCTTCTGACCACTTAGAGAAATAGTCAGTTATAGCCAGGATGAAGCGATGACCTTTTGATGAAGAAGGGGCAACCGTGCTGATGATGTCCATTCTCCATGCTTCAAACGACCAAGATGCAACCGTTGGGTTTAAGTACTCCGACGGTTGGTGAATAAAGTCAGCGTGGATCTGACACATCCGGCATTTCTTAGCATATGCTAGGATGTTGGCTATCATTTTAGGCCAATAGTATCCCATACGCCTGAGTCGGTCCTAGAGTTTAGGTCCCGGCTGATGAGCTCCGCAAGTGCTGTCTTGAGCCTCGTGCAGTGCATCTTTAGCCTCCTGGCCTGATAGGCATCGAAGTAAAAGTCCATCGAAGGAGCAACAGTATAATGTTTTAGCTTGAGTGTCACAGTAAAATCGAAGATATCGTCTTCTGATGGCAGCCGCTTCTTTTGCATTATCCGGTAAGATTTTATACACTGTGAAATCTATAAAAGGGGATCGACAGTCTCGAATGCCTTCTTCGGCCTCTGCGGACTGGTTGGCTTGCATGCATAAGTAATTCCTAGGGCATACTAATTCTTTCCCTATCACCGTGATAGTGTACTGAGTCCCAGCAGGTGCTGCCAATGACGCTGCCAATCCTGCTAGAGCATTAACTTCCAGGTTCCGTAAACGGGGAACATATTCTATAAAGAATCCCGTAAAAGTAGAGATTAAGAAAATTGCTGCTTGATGGTATGGGATCAGGTTCTCATGTTGGACCTAGTATTGTTCCCGAACTTGGTTGACAATCAACTGAGAATCACTGTAAGCTTCTAGAGAGTCGACCCCCAACTCTTTGGCTAGTCGAAGTTCGATGATGAGAGCACTATACTCGGTGATATTATTAGAGCGCGGTTCTGAGAGCGAATACGCTCGTTGAATGACCAAGTCGTCGGGGGAGATTAACACTACCCCCACTCCAGCCATAATATTGCCTTTAGAACTTGTCCTTGAAGCACTGTCAAAGAACAGTCACCAAATCGACTCTTCTGTAGAAGTGTGGGCATTTATTACTTCATCTAGGATATCTTCGTAGAGCTTTGATGTCTCGGCTACGGGATGGGAAGCTAGGAAATCAGCTAACGCTTGACTCTTGACCGCTTTCTGCGGGACACACACTATGTTATAGGGGGACATAAGTTTTGCCCATGTGGCCAGGCGTGAGTTTAATGCCCCTGGCTTGGTCGTAAGGACCCTGAGGTGGTTGACCCTAGAGATGACGTGAATCGTCTGCCCGACAATATAATATATGGTTTTCTGAATAGCGAAGACGAGGGCGAGCCATTCTTTCTCCACAGGGGTATACCTGTGCTCGGCTCTGATCAGATGATGGCAGAGGTAATATATAGCTTGTTCGTAACCTGCGTCGCTATTCTGGGCTAATAGGGCTCCGAAAGAATGAACCAAGGATCGGACGTACAGCAAAAAGGGTCTTCCCATGACCGGAGCTACTAGGACCGGAGGGTTCGTAAGATATCTTTTAATGTCTTCGAAGGCTCGCTGGCATTCCTCATTCCAGACATAAGATACCCATTTCTTCATCAACTCGGTGAAGGGTTTACAACGTCCTGATAGATTAGAAATAAACCTCTGGGTGTAGGCCAAGCGCCCTTGAAGACCGTGGAGTTCACGCAGGTTCCTTGGCGGTTGTATTTCAATAATTGCTTTTATCTTCTCAGTATCTACGTGAATGCCCTTTGAAGTTACAATAAAGCCTATGAACTTGCCGCTGGACAATCCCAGAAGGACTTGGTCGGGTTCATCTTTAACTGGTATGTCCTCATCAAGTCAAAGACGGTTCTTAGATCATGAAGGTGATCACCTCGAAAGCGACTTTTGACAGCGATATCATCAATATAATATTCGACTGTCCTGCGTAGGTGTTTGCGGAATATGATACTCATAGCACACTGGTACATAGTGCCCACATTTTTCAAACCGAAGGGCATCACAGTGTAAGAGAATACCCCCATCGGAGTCCGAAAGGACATGTTTCTCGTCGTCTAGAAACATCTTGATCTGGTTATAACCGGAGCAACCGTCCATGAAAGACATGCGCTCAAATCTACAGGTGTTGTCGACCATCATATTGGTAATGGGTAACGGGAATTCGTCGTTCGGGCAAGCGGCGTTCAGATCGCGAAAATCTATACAGACTCGGATCTTTCCATTTTTCTTAGTAACTAGGACGATATTGGCCACCCAATCTGGGTGTTGTTCCTCATGGATGAAGCCGCTCTTTATTAGATTGTTGACTTCTTTTTCGATAGTGTTCATGGTATCGGGACGGAAACGCTATTGTTGTTGCTTCACTGGCTTAGCGTTAGGCAGGATATTTAGTTTTTGTACGACAACATTTGGGTCTGAGCCCGACATATCTTCGTAGCTCTAGGCGAAGACGTCTATGTATTCTCTTACAAGTTCAATAAGAGACTCGCGGTCTTCACCTTTCAGACTTTTGCTGATGAAGATCAGTTTAGGAGAAGGGTCATCTCCTAAGTCGATTCGTACGACCTCATCTTCAGTAGGCGGGTCATGTAATTCGAAGCTCTTCTCCCACTGGGCATCAAGTTGATGAGCCCAAGGTTCAATTTTGAGGGGTTCGAAGAATAGCTCATCGTCTTTATCGACCTGGTCCGTTGAAGTCATATTTACTGACAACATTATACGAAACACTTCCCCGATACTGGTGCCAGAGTCGCATGAGGAGTCTGAAGAGTATGAGTGTGTCACCACCTTACATCGTGGAACCTCGGGCACTTTAGGTGGGATATATCCGAGGCCACTGCGAGTTTTTTGGTAATACTAATCAGACTTGCCTTCAAGGACATTAATCTTGATCGACAAATACCGACCCTTTCTGTAATTGAGACCCATATTGTTGTTTAAGTCATAACCCATCTTCTGGATGATGCACCTGGCTTGCAGGGTATAGTGGTGAACCTGAACTGAACCGACTTCGGGTTCAGGCTCACAAAGATTATGAGTTCGGGAGCCGTCTACTTGGCCAAAGATGATGGGTACTTCTCTCTCTTTTCTCGTCTGTACTATAAAACAGGTGCCACGTATAGGGAGTACTTGTTTTGCAGAATCAACAGACGCGATCTGTTTCTGTAGTGATAAACCCAGGTTTTGTTCTAGAGCATAAGCAGGGAAATTAGGAGAGTAATTTAAGGGCATTCCTTTATTAATAAAGTAGGACAAATCGTCCTCAGGGTTTACACCGTCAAAAGTGGAAAAGTTGGGCACAACAGCATCAATAAGATCTCTACCCCCAGCTCCTGAGATGGGCAAAGATGGAGTAGAACGAGGCGGGTCGTGCAGCATCACCTTAATCGACTCAACAGAAGGGTTTCTCCTCATTGGTGGTTTACCCTTCAATCATACCACCAAAGGAGTTGTAGCTTGAACTGCAGATGTCGCAGGGCATTCCTTGGTAGGTGGCCCTCCTTTCAATCGGACTACTAGAGAAGTGGTAGTCTCAGCTGTGGGTGCCTTAGGGCGTTCTTTCAGATGCACTTTTATTAGCTCCTTGGTGGCAGTTTGCACCTCGGCTTCGTCATCGACGTCTTTGCCTGAGGCCTTCTGGTGTTTCATTCAGAATAGCCGAGACTCAATATAGTAAACCTCAACCCCTTTGAAGGGGTCAATGTCTGCAAACTCAATTTTTACCACTCCATCGCTGTTGACATATTTGAAGCATTGATGGACGGTAAATGGCACGATCATGTGTTTGTGGATCCAAGGTTGTCCCAACAGGATATTGTAGCAGACATCCGTGTCAATGACATAGCAAGTCGCTTCAGCCTTCAGGTCGTCAATCTGAATTTTCAAGCAGATTTTTCCTTCTGGACAGCTCTTGCCGTTATTGAAACCACTGATCGTGGTTTGGGTTGCGGAAAGTTAGTGCATAGGAATCAACAATATATGCAGTAGACGGTAGGGGATAACGCTCACGGACGAACCGGGGTCGATGTGCATACGATCGACCTTGATAGTACCAACGTATCCTGTATAGTACAGGGATCGGGCATGCCTATTATTCTTTAGCAGCATATCTTATTGTAAGAATGTGATATTAGGCATAGCCTCTATCACAGTGTGGCAAGTAGGACAAGTAGCACGATCCTCATCCAGCTGTTGTATCTATCCCAAGTAGGATTCGATGTTCTATAATGCCTCGATCAGAGCTTTCTGGGTCTTCTTGGAGAGACGGAGGAGTTTAAAAAGCGACAGCCTAGCCGGGGTGTTGGCAAACTGAGCCAGTATGTCCAAATTGTAGGGTCGGTCCAAACCTGTAGCTGTATCCTTTCTGAGGGGCTTGTCAAAATGCCCTTCTTTTTGCTTTTGTTTGTCCGTCGTTGGTGGTTGAGAGGTGTCACGACCCGCACCCGAATATACGGATACGAATACGTGGGCCACGCCCAGCCTACGCCGCAGTATCGGCGGTAGAACACTGTCTAGTACCCAATAAATATACACTACATCTAGAAGGTCCATGAACTACAAATGTACTCAATCATAACCCAATATCTAAAGAAGATAAGACAAGAAAGATAACTAAGGCACAAGAACAATAGAACCTACTAGAAGGAAAAAATAAGACAAACTAAGAACAACTACCAGGCAACTCACATAGAAGAATAGTGAGATCTACCTCAGCTAGCAACATCATGAAGTCCAATAATGGTATAACAACTCCTAAAATATTATCAACGGTATCCTGTCAGAAAAATGAGCAAGTACAAACACTAACAGCAGTTCCATATGAATTGACAAATTCTATAAGAGACAGTATAATGAAATACAAGACAAAGATATAGGACGACTTGAGAACCATTCGAAAGATGAGTTACAACCCTTAAACAAACAAGGACCGGGGTTGTAACCCTTCTCCCGAACAGAACTTAGTCTCCAATCAGGGTATAGCATAAAGACATGTAGAGCATGTGAGTAAATGAAATATCATAGCATGGTACTGAATGTAGAACAGAACAGGATATAAGATAAGATAAAGTAAATATAAAATGTGCCTTAAATTATTAGAGCGTTATGTGATCGGCTTGGGATAAGTGACAAGACAGGTTATCCACTTGGCCCGGCAATCCGCGGTGACCTCAACGGAAAGTCATGCCGGCCAACCTGGATAACGAGTACAAGGTAAATGGGATCTCGCTACACCCTACGTGAGGGGAGAGTGGCACGAGCACAAGAATATAGTGACAGGGTGGCTTGGATCACATAGTCTCTAATAATTCCCCAACCCCGAATAGTATAATAGACCTGGACATGACACATCATGACACGGGATTCCCTAAGAGGATAGCTACTCCCTCTCAGGAATCGGTGTCTATACAAGTACAGGGAACAAGACAGGAAATGTACATATATACCAAGAAAATCCAGGAACAACATCTCATGTCATGATCCAACGTATACTAGTCCGTGAACTATCGTGACTGGAAATCGAGTAAGACACTACAACTGAATCGAATATAGCAGATATCAAGACAATAAAAACTATCAGTGAATGTACTCGCCTACGTTCCTCAGCTGTCAAATGGGGTCGATGCTCAGAGGGATGCCACAGACCTAAAGATAAGATATATATATAAGCTAATTAGGGTTCAACAGTGTTAGACTTGATTCTATAGTATAAGCTATGTAAGCTAGGTCAGTCTCAGTCAACTAAGTCAAACTAGGTCACATTGAGTCACACTAGGTCACAAGAAGTCAACCCAAGTCAAACTAGGTCAAACTGGGTCAAGGGTTGCCTTATAGTTGACTTTTGGTCAAATGATCAACTCTAGTCAACTCTGGTCAACTCTAGGCTAATGTTGACCTTTGGTCAACTGGTCAACTTCGGTCAAGTTCTAGTCAATTTTAGGCTACGGTTGACTTCTAGTTGACTTTTGGTTAAAATAGTCAACTGTGGTCAACCAGGGTCAAAACTAGTCTCACCTAGGTCAAATGTTGACTCTACTTCGACGTTCAGTCAAAGTAGTCAACCATGGTCAAACAGGGTCAAGGCTAGTCTCTATAAACATCTACAGGGTCAACACATTCAATTTCAGTGGTTGTGAAATCACTGGAATCGATGGATCTCAATTCCGATACAAGGATCTAAAATACGAATAAAAAGAGAAGGATTATAATAATAGGGTGAAAACCTACAAGTGTTGTCGGATGGTGAAACAACCATCACCAACGTGTCCAGAATGGTCAAATCAGCTAGGATAGCCTATTCATAAGTCCAATTTGGATACAGGGGCAAAAAGGTAATTTCGGGTCAAAATGGTGTCCGTGTCGGACCCACTTTGTACCGAAAAATGTGCAAGAATAAAAGTGCACTAAACCTAACAAATTATATGTCCACAAATCCAGAATGACGATACGAACTCAACGGTATGTCCAGAATTATATTCCGTTGACCCGATCTCAAATTGGTCCGTTGACCAGGACATTGAAATTCTAATTTGCACGGAAAAGCGTGTCGGAACTAATGTCTTTAAAACTCAGCAAATTATATGTCAACGAGTCCAGAACGATACGAACCCAACGGTATATCCAGAATTGGATTCCGATGAGCCGATCTCAAAATGACCCGTTAACCCGAATATTGGTATCCGACTTGCATCGAAATGCGTATCGGAATCAATGTCCACTAAAACCTAGCAAATTATGTGTCAACGAGTCCAGAATGACGATACGAACTCAACGGTATATCCATAATTGGATTCCGATGAGCCGGCGTCAAAAAGTTCTGTTGACCCGGACTGTGGGGCCCATTTTGTACCAAAATACGTGCCAGGACCCACGTCCTCCAAATCTAATAAACTTTATATGGAAACATGCCAGAACGATGCCACGAGTCTACTGGTGGTGTCAGAAATTGAATCCGGAGTCCCGGGTTCAAAAATAGAATTTTACAAGTTGGAAATTACGAATTCGGACGGCCAACTTTGGCATCAAATTCAACCAATCAAACGTGCTCACAATGAAACAAAACTAGAGGGGTAGGAAGAGGGTTATACCAGCTTCGCATAGGAACTAGTGGCATGCCAGACAGAGCTACGATGGAGGAGATACGAACTGACGAAGTTGGCTCAGCAAAACTGTCCAAAAATAATACAATTTAAACGGTCAACTTGGTGGCCGGTTTTGATGTATCAAACGATAAAATTAATGGACGAAAATTAAGGGGAGTGAAGATGGATATATCAATATTGTGACGGAGCAAAGAAATCGCCGATCCAACGGTCGGATTTCTCAAAAATCGTGCGCGAAGTCGCTGCGACAAAACACCGTTTCAACTTTGTTTTCGAGCTCGTCACGACGGAAACCCGTGCCAAACGCACGAATCGCCTCCGATACACGTCGGAAAGAGGAGCGAAGGCCACGGGGCCTGCTTGGGGGTACGTCCGGCCAAGGGGTGCCGGCCACGGCAGCCACGCCAGCGGCGGCGGCGCTGTACCGTGCGACCAGGGGCGCACGGCCATTCCTGCTGCTGTTGCAGCTGCTGTACGCTCGCGTATGCTGCTGCGGCGTGCACTGGGGCGCGGCGGCGGTGAGCGGCACAGCCCGACCTGACTAGGCACGGCGGCGAGCGTGTGGTGGTGGCGGTTGAAGGTGGGGAGTGGTCGATTAATGGTGATGGTGGTGGTTGAAGGTGAGTTCGATTAATGGAGATGGTGGTGGTGATGAATAATGATGGTGATGAAGAAGAGAAGGATAATGGCTGGAGAGGTGGTTCGGGAGGAGGAGAAAGGAGGCTGATGTAAAGTCGGCCATGGAGGATGGCTCGACATGGGGAGCTCGGCGTGGTTGGAGCTGCTGTGGGAAATTTTAAGAAAGGAAGAGAGAAAAAGAGGTGAGTGAGAGAGTTAGAATTAAATATGTGTGTGTGTAGATATTAAATATCGAAGAGATATTTAGAGAGAGAGAGATATTTAGAGTGAAAAAAAGAGAGAGGGGTGAGGGGTTCGGCCACATGGTGGGGGGTGTTGCTGATGTGAGAGGAAAGGAGAGAGAGAATGAGGTGATGGGTGAGAGGAGAGAGAGAGAGAGAGATTATATATATATATAATATATATATGTGTGATATATGTGTGTATATATATTATATATAGATGTGAGAGATAGATATTATTAGAAAGTGAGGGGAGAGAGAAAGTAGAGAGAGGGGGAGGTCGGCTGTGAGGGGAGTGAGGGTGTGTGTGTTGACTAAGAAGAGAGAGAGGAGATTAAATATATATGTATTTATATTATATGTATATATATATATATATATGTGTATACATATACAAGGAAAGAAAAATAGATATTTTGAGTAGGAAAGAAGGCAAATACAATAGTGAGATGTATGGGTAGTCATGACATGGGTTACACCAAATTGGGTTGGGTGTTGGGCCAAGTTTGGACAAGCTTGGGGCCAAGATTTAATTAAATAATAAATTAGACCAATTAAAATCACGGATGGAATGGGAGCACAGGAGAGATCCAATCGGTGGCACGCAAGTGGCACGTACATAGTAGACTCAAAACAGGCCAGGGCCATAAATTGGGTCGACTGGATTGGATCGATGTCGGGCCCGAAAATTAAGTTGAAAATTAAATCACAAATTACGACAGACGAAAAATTGGTCTAAATTGACCTGAAAGTTGCGCGAAGCAAATGGAGCACAAGGGAACAAGTTCGAGTGGGACACAAAATATCAATATGAAGATAATCTCGTCTACTACAAACTTCAAGAAGGAAGTTTCCAGAGACTGGCATCCCTGATGCTCTAGAATTCCAAGTCACGGTAAAAAGCATTTAATGATCAAAATTAATTAAATAAAATGAATTATCGAGAATAAATCATTTAGAAAATTCGAAAATAAATCCCGAAAATTCAGGGGACTTACATCCTACCCACCTTATAAAAATTTTGTCCTCAAAATTAAAGGTTGGTAGTAGGGTTAAAACATGATAAAAGATTTAGGCAATATTTTAGGCACGATCCAAGAATGACGAGTTTTGTACGATCAAGAAAATCAATTCAAAATTGTTCAGGCACGATGAGGGATTTGGCACGATAGAATCATGATATGAACAAAATCATATGTGCATGATTTCAGAATAGTCAAGTCATTGGGGCACGATTTTAGAGATGATTAGGAGAATTGAATATATACATGAAGTTCAAGTACGGGGTGATCCATAGGACTTAGGTTGATGGAAATTAACCCGAAAGACGCACAGGCCCGATCAAGATGAAAAGCTGAATAAGACCAAGACAAGGTTTGGCATGGTTGAGATAAAATTTCAGACACAACAAAATCGAAGTCAAGGTCTTATAGGCCCGAACAAAGATTAAGGAGCATGATTAATAAAATCATGAAATACGATCCAAGTTCGAACGTGATTAAAATTGGAAATAGTCTAAGTTCACTTGGCACGATAGGGGTATGATAATGAAATCAAAACTTGAGCTTCGTCCGATTACAATCAAGTCAAAAATTTGATTAACAGGATTTCAGCTCGATGAAGTTAGATTTAGGGTTATACATAGGCACGATCAAGATGAAAATGACGTGATTGGGCATTATTAGGAATAATCAGATGTTTAGCACAAACATTGATCAAGGATTAACTATCTGGTCATGTGTGAAATCAAGACTCAGACGCGTTAAAAAATTTGTGATGATTAACCACTTAGGAATGATTTGGAATAGAACGAGGAAAATCGAAAATCTAGTCTTGATCAGGAATGAAACCTGAGCACCAGCGACTAGAGAATCAAAATTCAAGTACGAAGGAGATCTATTCGACATAGTCGATTAGGTTTCAAGATTTTTAGCACGATTTGAGGGTTAATATTATCAAGATCATAAAAATCAAAGTTGGATAGTCATGATCTAAAACAGGGCTAAGAGAAGCGAATGGAGAAAATTTGGGTATAGCACGATTGAGAGTTAGATTTGATAGAAACCAGATTATAGGTCACATAAGCACGATCAAGGTCCAAGTTCAATTGTGAATGCCGATAAAATCATGAATTCGAAATCAAGGTCCTAAAAGCACAATTTAGGAAGGAACCCAAGTCAATTAGGCACGGTAGAAAGTCAAACATGTTCAATTCTAACACGAATAATTTCGTAGTCACCCTAGTTAGTCGTGATTGAAGTCAAAAAATTTTGGCACGAGTTT
This sequence comes from Iris pallida, assembly GCA_029216955.1. Lineage (NCBI taxonomy): Eukaryota > Viridiplantae > Streptophyta > Magnoliopsida > Asparagales > Iridaceae > Iris > Iris pallida. Next base: position 14,088,347 of record JANAVB010004398.1, read on the forward strand.
GAGACAAGATAAAATATATAGTTATGATCGTTAAAATCACGGTCAAGGAAATCCCAAGTTGTCTTAGTCATGCCAAATCATCTAGGCACGACTAATCACAAGGAATTTGGATGTAATCAGGAAATAAAATCAAGGTCGAAAGAGTTTAGACACGAGTGTCCAAAATCCAAACATGATCAAAATCGGAAGTCAATGCACGAGGGTTAATAGCATTAATCCAACCACGATAATGAAATTTGTCTCAATACGATCTAAGTTGATCAACTTTCGAGTAAATTAGAATTTAGGCAAGATGGAGGATAAGATCAACGAAGGCTGGGCACGAGCATCCAAGGATGAAAATCCAAGTCACAAAGAATTTTGAAGTCATCTAGAGTTTAGTCAGCAACCAAGGCTCTTTGGCACGAATAACAAGACGACCAAATCGACTGGTCAAAATCAGAGAAGATCAAATCTTACGATATTGAATTTTAAGAAACAGTTCAAGGATAAGGAATTGAATTTCTTCTGCTATGGAAGAAAACCCAAATGTAGGATTGTAGAAGGAAGTCGGGGTAATCATCTCGCTCTACTTTGACTACTACCAAGATCCAACGTCTACTCTTAAACAGATGATTACGATACTTCCTCGACTTTTCCCAAGATAAAAAGATACAAGAGCTCAAAAAGATTTCACAGTATAGATGACAGAAGTAGATACGAGATAGTTGATTGGTGTAATCAAGACATAGCTAAACAAGGCAAAGGAAATGATGGTAAGATTGAGAAAATCATCATACGATGTGAAAAGAAATGAATGATAAGTCGAGAAATAAGGGTATGAATTATCCTCATCATTTGGTCAAAAAGAAGTGAATCAATTTAAGATACGACCTGATAACCATACACGTCTATCCAAAACCATGCTGCCAGAATTTACGCCACGCCAGTAACTATAGCTGCAATAAACGATAGAGTCCATAACTAAGGTATACACCCTATAATCATGTCATCTAGATTCCTAACCACGCCAACCAGTATGGCTGCAAAAGAATCTAAATTCCATAACTAGGATAGTATATCCAAAATCAGGCTCCATGTCCCTGTCATGCTAGCTAATATGGCTGCGGTAAATTCTAAACCCCATGAATAAAGTAGACATTTACCGTTTCCATCGTCTCCATCAAATAAGTTTATCAGGATATCTTAACTCAATCCTTAAAAACTTATCTCAAACAAAATCAAAATCGAAGTCAACAACGAACGAACATCAAGATTCAAAATTTTCAACAACGAATCAAGGATAAGTAGATGGAAACTAACGGAAACAGATTCCGAGATAGGGTTTAGAAGAAAATTCTCAGGAGATGTCCAAAGGTACTATCTAGGTCAAGATAAAAGGAAATCATTAGAATATAATCTAAAACAATCTCAACCTGATATGAGACTGGCAAATCATATTCTCGTCTCAACCTAGAAGATATATAAGTCCAACTTATACCTTCCCTCTGGGGTCCACAAACTCATTCCAAAGAAAGAATAAAGTTGATAACGGACAGATGTTTCAGAAATCAGGACGGACAGAACAAATGGTAAAAGTTTTGAAAAGTTCGAAATAAGATTTCCAGGGGTCATCCCTAGAATCTACCAAGAGTTCCTAATATGTGACTGAGTACCAAATTCCTAAAATATACCATGACTCAACCTTAATCCTAGGGCAGGCTCGCAGTAGTACAGAAAAGCTCAAGTACTACCACGACTTCGTATTAATTGCAAAGACTGACCTGCATGGGCCACCACTAAAAATGTGTTACGACAAGCTCTCGGATATACGAATACGAATACGTGGGCCACGCCCAGCCTATGTCGTAGTATCGACGGTAGAACGCTGTCTAGTACCCAATAAATATACACTACATCTAGAATGTCCATGAACTACAAATTTACTCAATCATAACCCAATATCTAAAGAAGATAAGATAAGAAAGATAACTAAGGCACAAGAACAATGGAACCTACTAGAAGGAAAAAATAAGACAAACTAAGAACAACTACCAGGCAACTCACATAGAAGAATAGTGAGATCCACCTCAGCTAGCAACATCATGAAGTCCAATAATGGTATAACAACTCCTAAAATATTATCAACGGTATCCTGTCAGCAAAATGAGCAAGTACAAATACTAACAGCAGTTCCATATGAATTGACAAATTCTATAAGAGACAGTATAATGAAATACAAGACAAAGATATAGGACGACTTGAGAACCATTCGAAAGCTGAGTTACAACCCTTAAACAAACAAGGACCGGGGTTGTAACCCTTCTCCCGAACAGAACTTAGTCTCCAACCAGGGTATAGCATAAAGGCATATAGAGCATATGGGTAAATAAAATATCATAGCATGGTGAGAACGTACTGAACGTAGAACAGAGCAGGATATAAGATTAGATAAAGTAAATATAAAATATGCCTTAAATTATTAGAGCGTTATGTGATCGGCTTAGGATAAGTGACAGGACAGGCTATCCACTTGGCCCGACAATCCGCGGTGACCTCAACGGAAAGTCATACCGGCCAACCTGGATAACAAGCATAAGGAAAATGGGATCTCGCTACACCCTACATGAGGGGAGAGTGGCACGAGCACAAGAATATAGTGACAGGGTAGCTTGGATCACATAGTCCCTAATAATTCCCCATCCCCGAATAGTATAATGGACCTGGACATGACATGTCATGACATGGGATTCCCTAAGAGGATAGCTACTCCCTCTCAAGCATCGGTGTCTATACAAGTACAGGGAATAAGACAAAAAATGTACATATATACCAAGAAAATCCAGGAACAATATCTCATGTCATGATCCAACGTATACTAGTCCGTGAACTATCGTGACTGGAAATCGAGTAAGACACTACAACTGAATCGGATATAGCAGATATCAAGATAATGAAAACTATCAGTGAATGTACTCGCCTGCGGTCCTGAGCTGTGAAATGGGGTCGATGCTCAGAGGGATGCCACAGACCTAAAGATAAGATATATATATAAGATAATTAGGGTTCAACAGTGTTAGGCTTGATTCTATAGTATAAGCTACGTAATCTAGGTCAGTCTCAGTCAACTAAGTCAAACTAGGTCACATTGAGTCACACTAGGTCACAAGAAGTCAACCCAAGTCAAACTAGGTCAAACTGGGTCAAGGGTTGACTTACAGTTGACTTTTGGTCAACTGATCAACTCTAGTCAACTTTGGTCAACTCTAGGCTAATGTTGACCTTCAAGTGGTCAACTTCGGCCAAGTTCTAGTCAATTTTAGGCTACGGTTGACTTTCGGTTGACTTTTGGTCAAAATAGTCAACTGTGGTCAACCAGGGTCAAAACTAGTCAAACCTAGGTCAAATGTTGACTCTACTTCGACGTTCAGTTAAAGTAGTCAACCATGGTCAAACAGGGTTAAGGCTAGTCTCTATAAATATCTACAGGGTTAACACATTCAATTTCAGTGGTTGTGAAATCACTGGAATTGATGGATCTCAATTCCGATACAAGGATCTAAAATACGAATAAAAAGAGAAGGATTATAATAATAGGGTGAAAACCTACAAGTGTTGTCGGATGGTGAAACAACCATCACCAACGTGTCCATAATGGTCAAATCAGCTAGGATAGCCTATTCATAAGTCCAATTTGGATATAGGGGCAAAAAGGTAATTTTGGGTAAAAATGGTGTCCGTATCGGACCCACTTTGTACCAAAAAATGTGCAAGAATAAAAGTACACTAAACCTAATAAATTATATGTCCACGAATCCAGAATGACAATACGAACTCAACGGTATGTCCAGAATTGAATTTCGTTGACACAATCTCAAATTGGTCCGTTGACCAGGACATTGAAATTCTAATTTGCACGAAAAAGCGTGTCCGAGCTAATGTCCTCAAAACTCAGTAAATTATATGTCAACGAGTCCAGAACGATACGAACCCAACGGTATACCCAGAATTGGATTCCGATGAGCCGATCTCAAAATGACTCGTTAACCCGGATATTGGTATCCGACTTGCACCGAAATGCATGCCAGAATCAATGTCCACTAAAACCTAGCAAATTATATGTCAACGATTCTAGAATGACGATACAAACTCAACGGTATATCCAGAATTGGATTCTGATGAGCCGGCGTCAAAAAGTCCCGTTGACCCGGACTGTGGGGCCTGCTTTGTACCGAAATACGTGCCAGGACCCACGTCCTCCAAATCTAACAAACTTTATATGAAAACATGCCAGAACGACGCCATGAGTCTACTGGTGGTGTCAGAAATTGAATCCGGAGTCCCGAGTTCAAAAATAGAATTTTACATGTTGGAAATTACGAATTCGGACGGCCAACTTTGGTGTCGAATTCAACCAATCAAACGTGCTCACAATAAAACAAAACTGGAGGGGTAGGAAGAGGGTTATACCAACTTCGCATAGGAACAAGTGGCATGCAAGACGGAGGTGCGATGGAGGAGATACAAACCGACGAAGTTGGCTCCACAAAACTGTCCAAAAATAATACAACTTAAACGGTAAACTTGGTGGCCGGTTTTGATGTATCAAAAAATAAAATTAACGGACGACAATTGAGGGGAGTGAAGATGGATATACCAAGATTGTGACGGAGTGAAGAAATCGCCGATCCAACGGTCAAATTTCTCGAAAATCGTGTGCGAAATCGCTGCGATAAAACACCGCTTCAACTTCGTTTCCGAGCTAGTCACGACGGAAACCCGTGCCAAACGCACGAATCACCTCCGATACATGTCGGAGAGAGGAGAGAAGGCCACGGGGCCGGCCTGGGGGGTACGCCCGGCCAAGGGGTGCCGGCCACGGCGGCCACGCCGGCGGCGGCGGCGCTGCACCGCGCGGCCAGGGGTGCGCGGCCATTCCTGCTGCTATTGCAGCTGCGGCACGCGCTGGGGCGCGGCGGCGGCGAGCGACACAGCCCGACCTAACTAGGCACGACGGCGAGCGTGTGGTGGTGGCGGTTGAAGGTGGGGGGTGGTCGATTAATGGTGATGGTGGTGGTTGAAGGTGAGTTCGATTAATGGAGATGGTGGTGGTGATAAATAATGATGGTGATAAAGAAGAGGAGGAGAAGGACTGGAGAGGTGGTTCAGGAGGAGGAGGAAGGAGGCTGAGGTGAAGTCGGCCATGGGGGATGGCTCGGCATGGGGAGCTCGGGGAGGTTGGAGCTGCTGTGGGAAATTTTAAGAAAGGGAGAGAGAAAAAGAGGTGAGCGAGAGAGCTAGAATTAAATATGTGTGTGTAGATATTAAATATAGAAGAGATATTTAGAGAGGGAGATATTTAGAGTGAAAAAAGAGGGAGGGGTGAGGGGTTCGGCCATATGGTGGGGGGGTGTTGCTGATGTGAGAGGGAAGGAGAGAGAGAGTGAGGTGATGGGTGAGAGGAAAGAGATTATATATAATATATATATATGTGTGATATATGTTTGTATATATATTATATATAGAAGTGAGAGATATATATTATTAGAGAGTGAAGGAAGAGAGAAAGTAGAGAGAGGGAGTGGTCGGCTGTGAGGGGAGTGAGGGTGTGTGTGTTGACTAAGAAGAGAGAGAGGAGATTAAATATATATGTATTTATATTATATGTATATATAAATATATATGTGTATATATATATACAAGGAAAGAGAAATAGATATTTTGAGTAGGGAAGAAGGCAAATACAATAGTGAGATGTATGGGTAGTCATGACAGGGGTTGCACCAAATTGTTTGGGTGTTGGGCCAAGTTTGGACAAGCTTGGGGCCAAGATTTAATTAAATAATAAATTAGACCAATTAAAATCACGGATGGAATGGGAGCACAAGAGAGATCCAATCGGTGGCACGCAAGTGGCACGTACATAGTAGACTCAAAACAGGCCAGGGCCATATATTGGGTCGGCTGGATTGGACCGATGTCGGGCCCAAAAATTAAGTTGGAAATTAAATCACAAATTACGACAGACGATAAATTGGTCTAAATTGACCTGAAAGTTGCACGAAGCAAATGGAGCGCAAGGGAACAAGTTCGAGTGGAACACAAAATATCAATATGAAGATAATCTCATCTACTACAAACTTCAAGAAGAAAGTTTCCAGAGACTGGCATCCCTGATGCTCTAGAATTCCAAGTCACGATAAAAAGCATTTAATGATCAAAATTAATTAAAATAAATGAATTATCGAGAATAAATCATTTAGAAAATTCGAAAATAAATCCCAAAAATTCAGGGGGCTTACAAGAGGGGCCCGACTCAGTAGCACCGGGAACGGTCGATATTGCGATTGGCATCATTTCTTTGCCAGGGTCCTGGTCATAGTTACGTGAGTATTCTAGACCAGTCCTGGTTGCTTCGACCCTTTCCTCTTCAGATGAGGCCGAGACAGTATTGTAAGATTTGTCCTTCCTACCTTTGGTCCTAACAGCACAACATGAGGTAGGTTTGATCAGATCGTCGGTGAGGTCGGAATGCACCCACATGACCTCCCCTCGAGGCATTTTGATGGGGACTAACCTCGAGGCTTGAGCAGTCGGGAGGTTAACAACCTCCAAAGTTGCCTTAGGGATTGGGATAACTCTATCATGCGTCTCCGTATGTAGAAACTTGCCGAACTGGAGGGTTACCATGTTGGCGGAGACCACTTTTTCCTCAAAGTCCAACGATAGCACGTTGGCATCCATTAACCGCTGTATATGGTTCTTCATGATGTAATAGTCTCTAGTCGAGTGGTGGACGTACCGGTGGTAATGGCAGTATTTAGAATCATCTACCGTGCCCACTTCTTCGGGGCGTCTAGAAGGTGGGAGTGTGAGCTTCTCGCCCTCGAGTAGAACATTAAGTAACTCCAGGGCATCTTTGCCCCTGAAGGAATAGTTCTCCTTCTGGATTGGGGGTATTTCAGGTTTTTGAACGGGAGCTGCACCCAGTTGAGACTCGCGGTCATCACTTGTTTTGCTTTAAGCTCCCACTTACTACTGTTAGGTGCTGCGGTAGGCCTCCTACCTTTCTCGTTTGAAAGGCCCATTCCTAGTAAGTGGGCTTCTTTGGCCTTCCTCTCAGCGTCTTCGGTATTGATAATAAATGCTGCCCAATCTGCGTGACTAGAGGAGCTAGTCCATAGTCTCGTCATAGGGGATAAACCTTTTCGACAAGTACTTATCAAGATTGCTTCAAAAACCTCCAGCTGTAGTCTCAATGCGGCTTGTCGAAACCGCTCTATATAAACTCGAGCAGATTCTTTGTCCTTCTGAGTGGTGTCCATCAGTGTGGACATTGACATATCCATCCCCGGCTCATAGAATCGAGACATGAACAGATGCTAGAGATCGTCAAAGGTCGATACGGAATTGTCTTGGAGACTATAAAACCATTCGTAGGCAACCCCTCTCAAGGCACCGACGAACAGTTTAGCGAGGAGGGCATCATGCCTCGGTAAGTACCCCATCATAGAATTGAAATGATTAAGATGCTGACGAGGGGAATCCTTCCCATCAAACGGAGTGATAGTCACCGGTTTGAATTTAGGAGGGTAAATTACCCTATTCCATTCAACTGGAAAGGGTTGTTTGAGTCCAAGCTTTCGTCGAGACTCTTGTCTATCTCTGGCGTCAGCTCTAGCTCAAAGATCTCGAATGGCTTCGAGGACCTCTCCTAATATCGCTAGTACGGAGGCTTGCGACAGGGTATGATCACTGGCCGCGGGTGGTAACACTACGTGATGACTCGTAGTTGGAAGATTTGGGGCATTGGATTCCCTATTATTACCTGGCTCTGGGACTTGCACTAGTGACTGAGATAAGGTTTGAGCTGCCGTCATCTCTGTGACAGTCTTTGTCAGAAGTGCCAAACTGGTGTTCATGGTCCGCATCATTTCTTAGATCATTTCGAAGGGCCGGCTGTCTTGGGACCTCTGTTCATTATTCGTCATGTATGAAGGCATGACGTGAGTACGGATTGACCATTCACTCTTCGTCCCTGATTCCCATGCTTCGATGTCGGCAGTGTAAGCAATTATCTGGGAGAGATTACCAGGGTCGAGGTTCAGAGTGTCCTCGGTTTCTGAATTTTTAGCAATATGCTGGAAGCGGGTACCCCCGGCCTCTCTTTCTTCAATCTTATGGGAATCACTGTCCCTTTAAAACATTGGATTGTGGTGCAGCATCGGGGGTTGACTAGCCCCAGGTCCTTGGATGAGCGGGGAGCGGGCGCCCCCGGTCAGGTCCGTATTTGGTATAGAGCACTGACTGCCTCCAGTTTTCAGGGTTTTAGACTTGAAGCAGGTGTGTTGGAACACCCTGGTGCTGTGCACCACCAACTTGTTGCTCTTGGGCTGATTCTTGGGTGTACAGACTGAAGAGTTGAGGTTCTTTTCAATCAGAGGAGAACCCTTTGCAGCATGGCATGAGGCAAAGAGAGGTTCCTCTTCGTCGTCTGATTGTATATGTTTGTCGAGACAATGTCGAGCGGATGAAGCGGGTTTGAGCCGTTGAAACACAGACTGCCTTTCTGAGACAGCTACGGGTTTTGCATAGCAGTAGTGGACGACTATACTAGCGCATGTATGTACACCCAAGGGAGTTTTGTGCGTAGTATTTATCATGATTCCCTCTACTTTCTATTTATGATTAATCACGTGATGCAGATCGTGGGAAGGGAGGTTTACCTTTACGCCTCCTCGGGTAGAGCGAGTGTTGCGGCATATAAGTTGATGTACCCCTGGACCCGATTCTTGTGATTGCAGAATGTTGGGGTACTTGGGAGACCCAGGAGCTTGGTCCAGCCTTGGTGTGGGAGTGTGTCTGTAGAGTTTCCCATCAAGTACGCACATTACGGTCAGAGGCGTGAGACCTTTGTCAGAAGATGGTGCGGCAACAGCGACGCGTGAGGTACGCCTAACTGTACCGGCTTAGGCCCATAGTTGGGGCCTAAGTCCTTAGCACCATACCCAGCATCAGGCATGCCTGTCCTTTATGAACATGGCGTGCACTTTCCCGAGCAATACGCCAAAGATGAAGTAGAGAGTGGTACTTCTAGAGATAGTTGTGCCGATAAACGCGTGCACCTTCTTCGTGACATTCTCTTTTAGGAACGAGCACTGCGTTCACCAGATTCACACACCAAGGACGGAGCAAGGGTTGGCACCTAGAGACTTCGTGTTGGTCCTCCTCGACAGGCAGTGGGTAGGCTATATGAGCATTAGGCACCCATGCCTTCCTCATCTTCCTGGGCTTCACTGTTCTAGAAGAGAGGCCTGTACTACCTTCCGAGAGCATTTCCTCAAATGTCGATTGGTCGAATTTGACAAGCAGCATTTGAGTAGTAGTTTCGAGCATGGCCGTGTCAAATTGCGTCATAGCCTTCTCTTTAGAGGAGAAGGACGTCCCCAGCAGAGTTTCCATCTTGTTCGATATCGCTTTCGAGCTTGGAAATAGGCTGTTGTGAAGATTGCCAACAAGAATACGATGAGGAACTCCTGAACGGGAATTCCTAATTGTACTCTGTTTTTTATCTGGGTTGTGACGGTAGAGGGTTGTTTCTTTACTCTGTTGATGATCCGACTGTGAGGGGGTATTGTCGGGCTCAACTTCATTGGCTGAGGGGAGCGACAAATACTCTCTATGGGATGCTCGGATTCTTGAAGGGTTTCAGGCACTAGGGTATCGAGAGCTTCAAATTGAGGAGAGTTCCTCCTCTTCATAGTAGAGAGGGAGGGATGACAGGCGCCTATGAAATCTCAGCCATGAGCTTCAACTTGCAACGTGGCGCCCCTAAATAGGGGGTGGTTATAGCCAGGCATACACTTCACTGGTGAGGAGACCATAGACGATTGCCACGTAGTAGATATGCTATTAGAAAGAATCTCAAAAAATACTCCAAACTTGTTCTTCTGCGTGACTAGCCATTTAACATGTGGCACGTGCCAAAGTCATATATGCGCCCTAGGAGTCACTCTTCCAGGTGGCGCATGATATATAGGCACGAAGGTAGAAGCACACGCGCCTAGGAAAGTTTAGGGCGACATACGCCTACTTGCATTGTTCTCGAGGGATAAACTTTGACTTAAGTATTCGTCATTTGCACGAGAATCGAAGCATCTCGTTTGGTATCTTCGAGAGAGTTGTTTAGGCTTATTAAATGCTATCTCGAAGATGGTAACTGATGAGTATAGACGGGGGCATGATGACTCAGGAGCGCCTAAAGTGATAGGGTGCGAAGGGAAGCGCGCCTGGAATGCACACCTATTCTTACACTATTTCTAAGGCGAATGTACTCTACTCTTCCATATTCATCCTTAGCACGAGAGTCAAAGCGTCTGACTTGACGTCTCAAGAAAGATCTCAACTCATTAATACAGTATAGGAGTAAGTGACATAAAGGATCAGGCGCGCTTAAGAGGTCCGAGCAGAAGGGAGGCGCGATTGGCCCAGAGCTTTTAGATATCGAGATGTCTCTTTCTGATGTCATGCTACTCTGGTTATACGTGCATAAATCTTCACCAAGCTCAATGCTAGAGCGAGGCACGGGGTATACTTTTGATCTTTTGGGGCGTGTGTCCCATGCGCCTACATTAACCAGCCCTGATCATATCTTAGCATTGGAGTCATTTATATTTTGTGTAGACAGCTACTCTGCTTTTACAGACTTATATTATAGTTGTTTGGTAGTGGATCTGTCTCCACCCAGCTATCTTCACATTGAATATTACTTTTCACTTGTGGATTTATTATCATATTTGTTGGGGATGAGATAGACTTCCTGAGATATTTATTATGATATTCACATTTACAGCTTATGTATGTATTCGAGATTTTCCATATATTGAATTATATTTCATATATATACAACTGACATGAAATGTTCCTAGTCCTAAAATAAATGGGACTGGGGCATTACACTAATTAATCTATTTTAATTTTGAATAATTTTTCCCTAAATCTAATTTATAACATAATAAATTCTGAATTTAAGAGAAAACACAAAGTTTTGGCTAAATAAAAGTCATGATCGTAAATTCGAGATTCACATTCAAATCAAGGCATTCTGTTGACCGAAAAGTCAACCGACACAGACCTAAGATTTGAGTACATAAACCTATAGATTTATCATATAAGAATGCTAGAATCGATAATGTCACGCCCCAATACTAGAAAACAAAGAATGGAGGAGTGACACGGCCAGCTACGTACTACATAATACACCAGCACTCCGTAATACGGTCACGACTGTCACTAGATAAGGGGGATGCATACTATAGTCAAGTCTCCTACTGTCTTACAGAATATCTATGTCTCATTCACTCAATCAAGAAGAATAAGTAAAGTGCATAGAAAATAAAGTAGTAAGTTGTCACCGATGATCTATCAAAATGATCATGAAGCTAGCTATACAAAATGAAAAGCTAGTACAGTGCCAAATATACATGATCATAGTCTATTGTAGTCTGAATAAGTATAATCATGTAAAAGGAAATATCTAAATATCAGGCTAAACAGTTGCATGTGGCTAAACGTCCATAAGTATAAAATGTTAAACGAGTGGTGAATAAGAAACACACTCATGTCCCTTGGCTGCCATCCGTCTGGTGCATGCCATCAGTCATGAGAAGATATACTAGATTCCCAGGCTCTGGATCTAGATTTGTTCAAACGAAATCGGTGGGACCAGACCCCAAGTAGCAAGTACCACAAGGAAGCATGAGTGAATGAAATCAAATCTAAGTAATACATAAGTAAGACATGTGCCATAATCATAGGCATATACCCTATCATAGAGGCAATATGGCACATGCACACCAAACAAGGACAAGAGGTATCGTATCACACCGAGATAGAATACATTCCTTGACCATGGTCAGGCTATAAGCCTCTATGTCGTAGCTTCGGTCCATAGTCTATCGTAGCACAATAGTTCAATCCCACAAACCAAACAAAGACAAGGGTTGGATCACTATACCATGGTAGTTAATGTCCCTAGGCCACTAACAGATGGTGCAACACATAATCAAATCAGGTTTAATAATCGGCCAATCAATCCTACGACTTGCCCAGTAATGTACTATATATATATATATATATATATATATATATATATATATATATATATATATATATATATATATATATATATATATATATGTATATATATATATATATGTATATATATATATATATGTATATATATATATATATACACTCTCCTCTTTCCAGAGCGTCGCCCGGCCTCGGAGACCCTCTGGTTTCCCTGCGCCCTAGTTGCGGAGTGGCTCCGCCACTTAAATGTCCCCCTCCTCCGCCGCGGTGTGCAGCCTCAACCTTCTCCTCGGCGGATCGCCGGCTCCGGGAGCCTTCGAGGCCTCCTCTGCCAGGGTCTCTGGCCCGCCCTTATCGAAGAGTTCGATTTTGAATTTCGAACTTTTGAATTGCCCGCTTTCGCATGCGCCCTCCTCTATCTCGGGGAGCCATGCGCCTACGCTATGCCTCCGGGCATATGCGCCCCCTTCGGACGCATTGGTGTATGCGCCCCTTTCAACGGGCTATGCGTCCGAGCCATTCCCAGGGGACCTCGTGCCTGTCCTGGCCGAGCAGCTCCATGCGCCCTCCACTCGAGGCCTTGTGACAGGATCAGCAGCTGGGGCTCTGGCGCCCTGCTTTCATGCCCCCTATGCGCCTCCTTTTGGTTTTCATGTGCAAGGTGCCTCCGACGGGGCCCGGGCGATCCCCTTTTTGGCTTCACATGCGCCTCCTCTCGGCCCTCTTCCTGCCCTTCCATGTGCCTCTTCTCCCTTTGGCTATGCGCCTTCAGGGTCTCCTCCCGGCGGCCCAGCTAGAGTGGCAGCCCCCCCTTCATGCGCCCGGCAGGGCTCCCCCCTTGCAGCGTGCCGCCGGTCAGGCAGCGGCGGGCGCATCTCAGGTGCCAACGACTCACATCTCTCCAACGGCCTCCACCCAAGTGCTTTCTGCCGATGTAGCCCCAACCCTTCCTCCCTCGTCCTTCTCCACCGCCCAGAGGACCGATCCTCCCTCCCCCCAGTCGCACTTTTGCTGAAGTTCTACGCCCGGATAGACTCCTACTGAAACCTCCATCCGAGTCCACCATTGAACTCCCGGAATTAGAGTTCTCGCCCCCGCCAGAAGGACAAAACATCACTGTGCCTTTCTCCTTGGAAGAAATTACCTCTTTATCATCAGTCTTCTCGAAGACATTCGTACTTAAATTCCAGGCCGGATGCCCCAAACTGCCGATAGTTCAAGAAGCCATTGCAGGTTGGGGACTCTCCTCCACCTACAAGTTAGCTCCGGTAGACTCCAAACATATTTTCCTTCACCGTTACTCAGACACGGACAGCTCTTAGGTCTGGACGAAGGGCACCACCACCATCGGAGCACTCAACGTGAAAATTGCCAAATGGTCCCCAAGTTTCAATCCCAACGTCGACTCAAAGGTGATATCGACATGGATAACCCTACCGAAACTTCCCCTGGTCTGCTTCGCTCCCGCAGCCCTCAAGAGGATTGCCAGCTCCTTCGGGTCTCTGGTCGCTATCGCCGACGAAACTCGCAACCTCACCAAAGGCAACTATGCCAAGATTTGCGTTGAGATTGACCTATCCATCGACCCCCCCCTTCCTCATTCATTCAGCTAGAACTAGGGGGCAAACCCACCTTCAGGCGCTCGAATATGATAACAACATCAGCTTCATCACTCATAGTCAAATCAGAGGCCACCTCTCAAAGCAGTGCTTCAAAGCTCATCCCGAGCTCAGGAAGAAAGCACCTCCAAAAAATTAATCCCAAAAGACCACCCTCCCTCCCATCGTGGGGCCGATTCTTTCCCTCCCCAACCACCACGCTCACTTCGCAGAGAGCGACAGCTCCCCTAGTCCCCTCAAGTCCCCAGCGGCGAACAACAGCATAGCCCAACCCAAGCCTACAGGCATTTTCCTTCTAAACAGTTTCGAGCTCCTGAACTCGCCCCAAGAGGCAAAAGAACTCTTAATCCCCTTTCCCTTCAAGCATAAGACTGCAAAAGGTGGAAAGCACACAGTAGAACCCTCCGTTGACCGTAAAGGGAGAGAGCCCGACATTGATCTCGCTACTGCAGCCCGTACGATACCGGGGGTGACAGGCAGGAGCAGCCGCCTTTACCGGTCACAGCAGATCTTCCCTCATCGACCCTCCCGGCCGAGAAAGCCCATCCGTCAGATCTTGAATAAAAAGCCAGGATTCGTCAGGCTCAGGATGTTGGCTTTCTTAACCCCAATAACCCCTTCAGTGTTCTGACCGAGATCGAGACCGAACTCGCAATTTCCTTGGAGATCGCCTCAGGACCCGGTACCCAGACATCAGATATCCCATCAGCGAGTCAAAAGGCTCCTACCTCTCACCAAAACAAGAAAAACAATCGAACAAAAGAACCCACGGTCATGACCACCCGGTCAGCCTCAAAGCTCAACCCCACTCCCACTCATGCCAAAGCTTAACATCCTAACTTGGAACGTCAGAGAGCTGGCCAACAAACCCACCAAGACGAGATTGACCTCCCTCATCAAAACTCATTAGATAGACATTATTATCATCATTGAACCCAAATTCCCACAAAAAAAGCTCAAAGCCATCTAACTTCAGCTCGGGTTCCCGAATGCCATTGCCGGATGCCACGACATTTGGATCCTCTTCTCCCACGATTGTATGTTTGGCACCATTCTCGACACCGATCAGGCACTTTCGTGCTGGGTCGAACATCCAGCCCTCCCCTCTAGATCCCTCATCTTTGCTGTTCATGGTAGTTGTAACTTCGTCGAACGAAAGCAGCTCTGGACTACCCTAAAGGATACTACCAGCTCCCTCAACACCCTTCCGTAGCTTTGTACCACTATCTCTAGCAGCAAAGAGAAGTCAGGGGTCGCCCCCCTACCAACCGACGATGAATGACTTCAACTCCTTCATCTTTCAGGCCAACCTTCACCACCTTCCCTTTTTTGGCAACTCCTTTACCTGGTATAACATGCAAGAAGGACATCGTCGACAATATTCTCGACTAGATCGAGCTCTTGTTGACGATCGTTGGGTCGATATGAATCTCATCTCTAACCTTTCCCACCTCAACTCTACTGAATCCGATCAC
This sequence comes from Iris pallida, assembly GCA_029216955.1. Lineage (NCBI taxonomy): Eukaryota > Viridiplantae > Streptophyta > Magnoliopsida > Asparagales > Iridaceae > Iris > Iris pallida. Next base: position 14,103,513 of record JANAVB010004398.1, read on the forward strand.
TCCCCCCTCCTTATTGAGGTCAGCACTATCAACAACCCGATCAAAAAAACCCTTCAGATTCCTGGACCTCTGGAGACACCATCCTCAATTCCATAACATCGTAGCTTCCGCCTGGAACTCTTATAACATCCCGGACCCACTTATCAGAATGGCCGTTAAGCTGAAGGCCACCAGGCGTGCCCTTGCCTCCTGGAGTAAACTCGCATACGGCAACATCTTCCAAGAAATCAAGATCGTAGAGGATGATGTTACCCGCACTGAGATTAGATTTTCCACCGATGGATCAGCCGAGAACCGTGCCATTCTTAACCTCAACAAGGCAGTCCTCAAATCCCACATCAAAGTGGAGACGGAATTCTGGCAACAGAAATCCAGATTGGCTTGGGACAATGAGGGAGACAAAAATTCTGTTTTCTTCCACGCCTGCGTTAGGGGTCGCAGGCATCAACTATCTCTTCATCAAATTTCGAAAGAAAATGGCATCATCTGCAAAGACCAACTGTCCATCCTGACGGCTATCGCTAACTTCTACTCCAACCTTTTCACTAAAGAAGTAGTGGTCAAAGACGAGAGCTTCCTGGCCAAGGTTTTCCCATTAATAACTGAGCCCGATAATGATCTCCTCTCCTCCCCCCTTCCGCGGAAGAAGTGAAGTCCACGGTCTGGGCCCTTGACGAACACAGCACTCCCGGACCGGACAAATTCTCGAGGGTCTTCTTCAGGTCCTGTTGGAACATCATCAACACCGATGTCACCGAGGCAGCCATCGCATTTTTTCAAGGAGCGCACTATCCTAAATCGTTAACCCACGCCAACCTTATCTTAATCCCCAAAAAAGACAACCCAGAGACCTTCAAAGATTTCAGACCGATCAGCCTATGCACCTTCACCAACAAAATTACCTCCAAAATCATCGCCACCCGTATGGCCCACATCCTTCCCAGGATCATCTCCGAGGAGCAGAGTGGCTTCGTCACCGGCCGAAACATCAAAGATAACATCCTTCTTGCACAAAAGATGATGACATGCATGAAATTCCCATCCAGAGGGGGTAATATAGCCATCAAGCTTGATATGGAAAAGGCCTACGACCATCTGGACTGGCAATTCTTGATTTGGGTCCTCAGGGCCTTCGGGTTCTCCGAGGCATGGATTGGCATCATTTACAGATCCATTAGCAGCTCATGGTTCTTCACCGTACGGCCAAGCTGATAGATTTTTTAAATCCAGTCGAGGGGTTCATCAAGGAGACCCTCTTTCCGCCACCATATTCATCATCGTTGCAGAAGCTCTCAGCAGAAATCACAACGACATGGCCAATATCCCAGATTCTACCACTTTCATACCACCGCCAGATGCCTCCTAATTGCCCACCTGGCTTACGCTGATGACATTCTCATCTTCTCCTCCGGTGACGTTGGATCTCTGGAGGTGGTCTGTAATATTCTTGGAAATTACTCCAGATGTTCTGGACAGAAGATCAATCAAGACAAAAGCGTCATATACACCCATCACAAAGCTGACAGGAACCACTCGGCTATCCGCACCAACCTCACCTCCTTCGCAACCGCTTACCCTCCATTCACTTACCTGGGATGTCCTTTGGTATACGGGAGATCTAATTCGGCTATCTTCGGCGGGCTGGTTAGCAAAACCAGGAAGAAGCTCAAGGCCTGGCACAACGCGACCCTCTCTCCAGACGGCAAGATGATTCTTATTAAATACGTGTTGTCCTCCATCCCCATATACACCCTGGCCGTTTGCTTCCCGCCTTCGAAGGTACTTTCCTCACTGGAAACTCTCTTCGCCAACTTCTTCCGGGGGCACCATGATGGCAAGGACAAGCACCACTAGGCCGGCTAGAACACGATGGCAAAACCTGCAAATGAGGGGGGCCTCAAATTCATCAAATTAGCGCACATAGTTGACGCATGCTCCATGAAATTATGGTAGAAGATCAGATCACATAACTCCATCTGGACTCGGTTTATGAAAGCCAGATACTTTCCTCACGACCACCCAACATTGGCGGTGGCCAACAACGGTCCTCAGCTTCCTAGCGCCACATTCTTCTTGGTCGTCAACTAGCCGAACCCCTGATTCGTCTGAAGATTGGTAACGGAGCCTCGTCTCTGCGTCACGAAAGGTGGATTGGAGACATGGAGTTCCATATCTCACCTAATGCCCCTACGGACTGTACGATCCGGGATCTTTGGGACTCTGCTTCAGGATGGCGCTGGGATTAGATCAGAGATTGGGTCGGCAGGAGGCGGTCATTGGGATCGCCGCCATGGATGAGCACATCAACGACCTCCCAGACGCCTAGATTTGGACCCCCGTCGGCGGAGAGTTCACGATGGATTCGGCCAGGCGGGCGCTCAGAGCGGGAGGTATGCCACACAATCAGAACGATCCATTCTGCATTCGTGCATCCCCTCAAGTGGTCGTTCCTGATCTGGAGAGCCCAACGCAGGAAGCTTCCGACCGATGACTCCCTAACCACTATTGGCTTCAGCCTAGCATCCAGATGTCACTGCTGCTCCTCCCATAAACCAGAAACTGCAGAACACATCCTAATCTTCAGTGAAATTGCTGACCAGTTGTGGTAAAACCTCGCTAGTCGATGTGGGATGCGACATCGACCCGGGGGCTTCAACGATCTCCTGGCCAACTGGGGAGCCACTCATGGTCATCAGATCGCTGCAGCTGCTGGTATTTGGACTCTGTGGAAGAATCGAAACAAACACAGATATGAGAATCGTCAGTTCAACGCGGCTCAACTCATCCGCGAAACTCGTCGCCAGATTCTTAAACTCAAGAACCGATGCTCACACTCGTCGGACCTTTTTTGGCAGGCTTGGCTTTAGGCAGTCTGCTGCACCATTGGGCGTTAGGTCTCTTTTTGCTAGTTTTCCCTTCGCGCTTGGTGCGCTTACTTGTATAGGCTTCGACATTTTGCACCTGATACATCAATAAATTCTCCTTTCAAAAAAATATAAATATATAAATATATATATATATATATATATATATATATATATATATATATATATTTTTATATATATATATATATATATATATATATATATAGGGATCATCAAATTGTGCTATGTTCGAGCAGGGCTAGCCGAGCCAAATAATATACATGCTAAAGTTAGGATGTGCCGGTCCCTCTAAGGCTACCGTGCGAAGTAGATCAATAACAGTTCCAATTCTTGTATAGGGAGATGTTGGCTCGAGATATGATAGCCATATAATGCACTCCATAATACCTATAATTTATAATATCTGTGGTGGCCAGCCTTGCACTCCAAGCGGATAACTTATGGTATCCGTGGGTGGCTGGCATGCATAATCTCGGGGTCCATTTTCCACCCAATGCTTATACGATTTTTAGTTACCTGATTAACCCTACAATTATATAGAATATTGTGTCGTAGACACACGATCACCCTCTTAGATTTCGTACCTTTATACGGGTATGCTAGATATAAATCTACATTTGTACCCATAGGCGCAACCTAGATTTATTCTGAGCGTAATGCAACAATCAATCAAACATCCTATCCGTGCTACAGCTATTTGTCACTACTAGTTTTCAAAATAAGGGTAAAATTTTCATTTTCTAATATTATGATATTTGTGAATATTTATTTATTTATATATTGTATTTTTGGGGATTAGTTAGTCGGGTTTGAGACTAGTCTAGTTTTGACTTGTGTTAGTGGCCGGTTAGCTTAGACACTAGTTGAAGCCCAAGGATTAGCTAGAAATGGCCTACAAACTTGACCCATTAGGCTAGTGCAATTAGGCTAACCCCACATGACAAGTTTAGTCATTTGGAGATTAGAACTTGGACCTTTGTGACCCCAACTTCTTCCATGCACTTAGTTAGCCAAAAAGGGACCTAATAGGGGCTTACTAGACATTTCACCATAGCCTAATAAAGCCCTAAGTAGCCGGCCACTAGAGGAATGGTTTCCATCTCCTTTTCATTTGCAAAATAGCCTCCATACCCAATTTGGTGTTCTTCCCCAACTTGAGAGCAAATCCCATTGATTCATCTCTCAAATCTTTCTTTTCTCCACCAAATTCTCTCATTCTTGCAAGGAAAAGGAGTCTACAAGCAAGGAGGAGCCAAGAGCAAGGAGGGGTGTCCATTTGCTAGAAGAGTTCGTATCGGATTCGTGTCCATTGGGTTAGTCGTTGGAAAACCACTCCCAATAGGTATATCTCCCTAAAATCATGTCTTTTCATATCGTATTTGTGGTTTTGAACCCATAGGAACCCACCTCATATTAGGAACACCCTTCGGAATGATTTAGAGGCTCATTAGAGTCCTCATTTAGTATTTGGATTGAGTTTTGTGTCACCCATGGAAGAATTCCGAGGGTGACACACCATGTGTTTGAGAAAATGCCAGATAGGACCTATTGAAGCCTAAATTCAGAATTTATTATGTTAGAGGGTAGTTTAGACATGGTTGAGATGTCCCCTATGGTTTTTATTTAATTTTCTACATAATTATATGCATGTTTTTGGCCTACAAGTCATATTTATAGGCATCTATATGATATATTGTATATAGTGATATATGTGGACTGTTTTGAGCAATATTTATAAGTATAGGTATGTGTGGTTGTCTTGATGAGTGCGTGAGAGGATGGGGGTCATGGCCATCCTATTTGGTTGGTGGTTGTGGTTGTTTGAGTGGTTGTGGGTGTGTTCAGAGAGAGTGGTATTTGGTAGTGAGTGTTTATGGAAGTTGGTAGTGTTAGATTATGTGTGTTGAGTGTGGAATTTCATAGTGCTAGTGTGTGTTTATGTGGAGGGGATGTAAGTGTAGAGAGGGGGATTAGAGTTGAGAGTGAAGGGGAGTAGTGGAGGCAGCAACTACAGCCATGCTTGCTGCCTACATGAGCAATTAAGCACAGCAGCAGCAGCATGTTGCTGTATTAAACCCAACAGCAGCAGCAGCCACGGCAGCAACAACTGCAAGGGAAGGGTGGCACTAAGCAGCCATATTCCCCCCTTGTGTTCTTGTGTGTGTGTGTGTGTGTGTGTGTGTGTGTGTGTGTGTGTCTGTGTGTGTGAGGTTGTTTAGTAGTGATGTTAAGTTAGTGAGTTAGTATCTTGGTGTCATAGGTTAGTGTATTATATTATCTTGAGTAGGATACTACTAGTTAGTATCTAGGAATTTAGGATACTAGAAGTATATGTTAGTTAGTTAGATCTTATAGCTAGTGTCCTATATATATGTTATAGTATCTTAGAGGGATAGTATCTTGGAGGGTAAATGAGAAGTCTAAGGTATTGACAAGGTAAAGGGATTTACCTATATGTAAGGGTAAGGTATTAATAGGGTATTGGTAGGACACTAAGATAGATGGTTAGAGACTAGTCTAAGGTATTAGTAGGATCTATTAGCCTAGGTTAGTGAGTTATCTACTAACCTAAGATGGTATATTACTAGGGAAAGGATATTACCTAGTATCCAAGGTATTGGGATACCTTGGTAGGTAATTGTTAGAATTGGGATAACTTTGTAGGTATTGGTTAGAAATAGGGCACTTGGTCTAGTTTGACCAAGGTTTACTATTTTGACTAAAAGTCAACATAGAGTCAACATCCGACCTAGAATGGACTAGGAGTTTACTAGAGTTAACCAGTTGACCGAAAGTCAACTATAGGTCAATATTTGACCTAGATTGACCTAGTTTGACTCAGTATGACCTACTATGACCTAGTTTAACTTAGTTTGACTTGCATTTACTTCCAAAACATTATATTGATACAACATTCTATATATAGGTCCTCGAGGCACCGTATCAGGCTCTGTTGACATTTTCCACCGGATCTCAGGCGAGTACATTCTCTGATAATTTTTTTCATTTATGATAACTGCTATTTTTTATGTACTTAGTGTAGATGTACTTGTTTCTTGACATATTGGTCACACGGATTGGTATTTATGGATCCTGACATGAGATGTTATTCCTTATTACCTTGGTGTATCTTGTGCAAGACCCGTTGTATTTCTTGTACAATATATGGACACCGATTTTCGAGGAGACTTGCTACCTTCTCGTAGAATCCCGTGTCGTAATGTGTCTTGTTTAGATCTACTCTACCAGTCGGAGGCGGGGAGTAGTAGCGTAGACATGTGATCATACCTTTTCCGTGCATGATATTTTTTTCGTGAGTGTTAGTCATACATTGCACGTATGACTAGCCAAGCCATATTTTTCCCGCATGTTCCTAAGCCGATCACATGTCGAAACTAGTACTCATACATCTAGATGGATGATTCTTGATTCTTGTACATGTCGTGATGAGATTCTTTTGTTCTTGTTCTAGTTCACTGTCTTACCCTTGCCATGCTACTTTCATGTACAGTCCATTACTCTTGTATATTCTCTCTATTTACTGTCTCGTATCACTTGTCATATATTGAAAAACATTGTTAGAGGACTTTGCTCATTCCATCCTGACTGGATATGTTGATAAAATTTTACAAACGACGACAAGGAGGACTGCACCACCTACTATGGTCCTCATGACGTAGTAGGCATAGACTTGGAGACCCTAGTCTAGCAGGGATTAGCTCCAGCTGATGAGACTCTAGCTATTACTCTGTTAGATTAGGTTTCGGACTAGATTTTGTCCCCAGCTTATTACATTATGCATGTTATATTATTTCAGAGTTGTATAACTATTTTGTGACTCTCTATTTGGTTGAGCTTGATACTTTGCACTCTGAGTTCATCTCTATCTTTATTCGCGCCATATATTCTTCCTGCTAGATTATGATTGAGATTATATGTATTTGTTATATCCTCCGTTCGGAGATGACAGGTTATTATATTATTAGATAACAGACCTATACAACGTTCTACGCCGTTTCTGCGACATAGGCTGGGCGCTGTTACGCACTCGTGCCCTTATATTGGGTGCGGGTCATGACACTATTGACCAACTATCACATAGTCCATGCAATAATGAGTATACGATAACTATATCTGGAATATATTAGGAAGCATGTAGCACCACAATGCACATGTAGCAACTCAGTGCACATGATCAGGATAGCACACTAAGTGCAGAATCAGGACATATCAGCATAGATACAATTAGTCAAGTCAGGATACAGGACAATCAGTTAGTCAAGTATAATTCACTACTCACATCGTAGTATGTATGTCAGGTTAGGTATACAGTCATTGCCTCTACTGCAATAATCTATCAAGTATCTCATTAGAGTCTACAACCCTTTACAAGGCCTATAAGTCCTCAAGTACTGATATTATACCATAATACAGGGTCCCTAAACATCATAGAAGAAGGTTCAGAACCCATCCAGCATTTAAAACTGCCCAATCTCAAACTTGGGTCTCAAACCGGTATATCGTCGGTATAGTCTAGTATACCGGCGGTACGTCGTTTATATGTAAAATTTTCTCTTTGTGTACCCAACCGGTCGGTGTACTCCAGTATACCGTCGATGTGCCAATTATATGCCTCAATTGCTCTCTATTATTCAAACCGATATACCGTCGGTATACTCCAGTATACTGTCAGTATGCCGACTCAAACTCTCGAGCAACCAATCTATATAAAAAGCTTATCGTCGGTATACTCCAGTATATTGTCGGTATGACGACGTTGCTGCTTAAGCTCAAAAAACCTATATAAATGACATTCTCGTGGTTTCGATCTTTTCCAAATCTCATCCAAGACACTCCCAAAGAGTTTTAATGCTACCAACACTCAACATATGGCATTCTACACTAGTTATCCATGCTAGATCTCAAGTATCATAATCTCATCTTCCAATATTACTATTATTCCATGGAAAACCTATATCTATTCTAGAACCTAATTCCAAGCCACAAATCAACAAAAGCCATAGTGTAATTGCAAGAGAATGATGAAACACAACTATGATATAAATTAAGAAATTTACAATATAAATATAGAGGAAAACAAAATCAAAGAAAACACAAGTTCCTTCACTCTTAGCAAGATGTACTTACCTTAGGTCTAGCTATCAAAGCCTAATCTTCTACTCCTCATCTAAGGGGGATTTAGAAATCACACCCTAGGTTCCAAAACCTAGCCCCAAGTGTTTGGGTCAAGCTTGAAGGAATATAACTTGAGAAGAAGAAATGGGAAAGAAAAGGAAAAAAAAAGAAAAGAGAGAAAATATAGGAGTTTTATATAGAAGGAAAAATTGATATTGACCATTCATCATGCCAAGTCACCAATCCAAAGCTCCCACTTCTATTCCTAGCCACACAAACAAAACCAAATATCCAATAGGTAAAGGAATGCACCTAGTAAAAAAGCTGACTAGGAAATTCCGCCCAGGTAGTATATTGTTTGTATACTTTAAGTATACCGTCGGTATACTGGTCTAGAACTAAATTCTCAATTTTGAGAATTTTTGGGTATTCCGTTCTACATATGGATCCTAGTACGAGCCTAAGGCAATGCCATTAGGTATTCTACTGGTCTATGGTGGTTTCCCCCCTTATAATCTTATTATAAAAGTCAATAACCAAATAAAGTTGTATAAGTCAATTAATTATTTTATCAATCCAGACTAATGACTACGAAACATAAATGAAACCTGTATCATGACATAGATTAGCATTTCATCATCAAAGTATTGAACCACATCTACAACCAAATAAGGACAATTGATGGCACACTACTCTGAGACGAGATATTACTTTGTTCCATGGTCAAGTACAAGAAAACTACAAGAAATCCAATATAAAATACTCATCAAAAATATAGAATACTACCAACGGATACGAGTACGAACAACTCATGCAAGATACTGTTTTAGGATAGAAACAATATGATACATGATACAAGAATAATGCATGCAAAAATACGTATACCGAGAACAGCGAGTGACATGTAGTTTCATCGAATCTCGAATCGGTTAAAAGATATTGCAAATATGCCTTACAAATAACAATTTCGGTGATTCACTAATCATCTACATGTTCTACGAATTAAAAATAATATCAAATTATTTTATTAAATTATGTAAAATTAGTATATTGTAGATTTCAGTGTCATCATTCTGAAACATCAAACGAATCGCAAAATGAGTTCAAAATCTCCTAGAATCACAAAAATATTGCAACAAAAAAAACTATGGAGCTAGTCGCAATGCCTTCGCGAAGTCGAAGAGCACATAAAAACCAATCTCCTTTCTCTCTCTTCAAATTAAATTTTTGTCTAATTAGGGTTCATTAATAACCTATATTTATAGGGCTAAGTCGACTTTGGCTAATATGGGGGCCGCCACATGGCAAGATCTGGGTGCTTCCCGCCCAGATCAATGGTTAAAAATCTACCGACTCGGGTTTCCATTCCAGCTCGGCTCGTGTTGCAAAATTTGGCTCAGGGAACAAGTGGTCAACCCACCCACATGGGTTGCTCCGCTGATATCAGGGCCCACTGTTGGGCCGGGGTGGCTAACATGTGGGCCCCCAAGCTGACTGGATAACTGACTGGGTAATTCACGTTTAGTTTTTAGTTTTTATAATTAATTTCAATTTTTAAAATTCATTAATAATTTATTTTAGCTTGTCATATGTTGAAGAACCTGTTCAAATCTTGGAAAAGAAGGATAAGGTGCAGAGGAATCAAACTATTTTTCTGATTCGCGTGCTTTGGCGGAACCATTCAGTCGAGGAGTCGATATAGGAATTAGAGTCGGATATAAAGGAAAAGTTTCCTTTCCTATTTAATAAAGGTGAGTTTCTTATTTTAAAGTTTCGAGGATGAAACTTTTTTTTATTAGGTTATAGTGTAGTGCCTCGCTCCTCAGTCGGAGGTGCTATATCGATGACCTATCGATATCAATTGGTTCAAGATAAATTGAATTAAGACCCTTTATCTATTTGGATTAGCTCTTTGAAATCAAGTCTCATATGCAGTGGATCGTGTCGTAGAGAAGAGCTCTATATAAGAGTCCCTTTCTTAAACCTCTTTACTGTTCATTTTCGATGATGGTTTTCTCGTGCCTTCGCTGTTGGTTATACAAATGCGTTTTCTTGGACGTTTTCAATGGTTTTTATTATTGCATTCATCGATTTACGAAATTATATCGAATATAAGGAGAAAAGAGAATAAGAGTATTGATCGTCTGTTGGTGCGATTGTAGGTGATCGCGTATGCGTAACTTGAGTGAAGTGTCGAAGAACTCTTTTTCTCGACAATTCTCTAATAGTGAGTGGCTTGACCCTTCTTCCCTTGATCCTCTTGGTCTTCAATCAATTAATGATACTGATCATAAGAAGTGCTAGATAAGGAATGAACACTCAATGTTGTATGGTTATTTTTGTAGAACTGTGGAATCGTGGTAATGTTGCATGCTTACTTTATGTTATGCATGCTATCCTAATACTATATAGAGATTGAATCAATGAATGAATGTTGCAACTATAATATGGAATTGTCTTGTGATTGCTCAAATGATAGTCGAAACACTGAGAATGTCAAGTTTCTATAATCTCGTAGACTATGCTGAATAACTAAGTTTCTTAGTCTTGCATGGTTATAGACAACTTGTGCACAAGGATCTAGTTCCTTGAATGGTTACAGAGGCCATGAAACCGATTCGACTGTGGAGGAACAGGGATAGCGTGCTGACGTATTAGCACGTATGATTCAAAAACTTTTAATGGGGCTCACTACACGTGCTGAAAGGACAGTCGTCTAACCAGGATATAGTCCAGGATGGATTTTGATGCAGGAATTAATATATATAATATATATTAATATATATATAATATTATATATATATAATATTATATATAGATATATAGATATATTGATGCCTATATATATTATTTTATATATATAAATATATATATATAAAAAAAAAATATATATATATACATATATATTTTATAATATATATATATTATATATATATATAAAAATATATATAATATATATATAGATATATATATATATATATATATATATATATATATATTTTTTATATAGATATATATATATATATATATATATATATTATATATATATATATATATATATATAGATATATATTTTATATATATATATATATATATATATATACTATAAAATATATATAATATAATATATATTTATATAAATATAATATATAGATATAAATATATATATTATAATAATAGATATATATATATATATTTATATATATATATATATTTATATAAATATATTATATATATATATATATATATAATATATATATTATATATTATATATATATAAACTGTTTAGCTAACAATATCAGTTCACAGAAAAAAATGATAAGTTCTATTGTAGGGAATGAGACTCTGTTGTTGTAAGATCACCGTAGTTACATTGTTATGTCTATCATATGCTTTGTAAACTGATCTTAGGAATGGATAGAAAGACCACTTATAATATTATATGTTTCACATAATTTCTATAACAATTATCTGTGATGTGGGATATATATATATATTTTTTTTATATAAATATATATATATATATATATATATATATATATATATATATATATATATATATATATATATATATATAACTGTTAAAAAAATATATATATATATATATATATATATATATATATATATATATATATATATAACTGTTTAGCTAACAATATCAGGTTCACAGGAAAAAAATAATAAGTTCTATTGTAGGGAATGAGACTCTGTTGTTGGTAAGAATCACCGTAGTTACATTGTTATGTCTATCATATGCTTTGTAAACTGATCTTAGGAATGGATAGAAAGACCACTTATAATATTATATGTTTCACATAATTTTTATAACAATTATCTGTGATGTGGGATTTTAAATATCAGCTCACCAGTACACGACAATGTACCGACCCACGTCTCCACAGGTCTTGCAAACCAAGAAGACGCATCAAGAAGCTGAAGGTGATGCTTAGATGCATCGAAGCTTCCTCCTCATTTGAAGCCTTGCTCGTATTTTGAAGGCTCGTTCACTCCATTTTAAAGACCCCGCTCCAGTTGTGCAAATAAAGACTCTAGTAGAAGGTGTTTATATGTTTTGTTTCTAGTAAAGGATGTGATGTACGGAATAATGTATCTCAATTGTAATGCAAAGTTGTTCCCCCTTTACTCTACTGCTCAATCTTTGTAATGATGAACTTATCAATGAAAAGTTATCATTTTATGCCAAGTTTTGGTATTCAATTTCTCTTCCTAATCTTTGTTTCAAATCCACAAATGAACTTTGATATATTCAAATGTACACAAGTACATGCCTTGTACAAGCACAACTTAGGCTTGTACGGCATCACACCTGGTGGCGATTTAAAGATTCGATGGAATCGAGGCGTTACTATATTAGGGTGGACATGATAATATTAACTAAACATGAATCATATGGCAAATGTAAGAAAAAATGTAACTAGACTTGTTAGAAAACTTGATTACTAATTGCAATTGAACATACATAATATCAGATCAAGGGTCTACCACAAACTATCCACGTTTATACACGTCTACAAGTAAGCATAACGATCCTATATAATTCCTGCAAGATCATGAACCACAAGCAAAAATGACGAAGTCACTATTTCTTCTTGACTAAGTAATTAGATTTGTGGAATTAGGATTTCTTGTCAACTGAGTATCTAGTATCAATGTTAGGATTACTTGTTAACTAACTAGTCTAGGTTTCCAATTGACGAACTAATTTAAGTTACTTATTGACAAAGTAATCTAAGTTACTTATTGATGAAGTAATCTAGTTACTTATCGACGAAGTAATCTACTACTACTAGAAAGTAATCTAAACTATCATAATATTAAAATTTATGAATTAAAGAAGATTACAATCATTACCACAAAATTTTAGAGTCGAAAAGGCGATGATACACAAATCGAGATGACGATGATGCTAAAAAATTAGTCGTCGCGAAACTGAGATCCAAGGTTGTAGATCTTAGCGCTATGAGTCCAAGGGAATCGATCGTTCACGAAGACAATGAGTAAATTACAAGTCACGACTTGTAGTCCGTCTACCTTTTTTGCGGGTCGACCCTTGGCCACAAACCAACTACTTCGGCCGCATAGTTGTGTGGAAAAACATATTATTCTTGTTGGAACCTACTCCTAGGGTTAAAAACTAACCCTAGTTAGAATAGGGTTTGAAAAAAATACTTTAAAAACCTAGGGTTAGGAGACCCCACCCTAAACCCCGTCCTTGTCATGCCCCGATTCTATAAATCATTCGTCCTTGCTTTGACTATACTGAATCAATCGTCCTCGATAGGTATGATGCCATATAAGTCTAGTGTTGTACTTGTACAAGAAAAAAATGTGCACATTTGTGTCTTTTTAAAAAATTCAAACTCAGCAACTCAACAGAAACATTGAATACACAGTATAAGAAAAAATGTCATTCTGGCTTACATTGATTCACGAAAAGACACTACCAAAAATTAACGGATTAGCGACGGCCGTATCCGTCGCTAATTCGTCGACAAATAGATTTACCGACGGACTGCCGGCAGGTTTTACCTGAAAAAATCTATCGAGAAATATCCCGTCGCTAAAAATATTCGTCGCTAAGTTGTCGTCATTCGACGACTTAGCGACGGATTGCCGTCAGCAAAATTCGTATATTTAGCGACGGTTAGCCGACGGACTTTCGTCAATTCAAGTATCAGGAAGTTACAGATACTACTTTTTAGCGACGGACAAGTCCATTGGTAATATGTCGGTAAACGCGTATCAGAGAATTTCTTATACGCAAAATTTGTTGCCAATCCGTCGCTAATACTCGCTGGATTTGCGACGGATTAGCGACGGAATATCCGTCGCTTAGGTTCTGGAAATCTTTCGTGTTTCCAAAACCTAAGTTATGGATATCCCGTCGCAAATCCGTCGCCGGTTGTCGCTACGTTGTCGCCAATTAGTCGCGACATTGGCGACGGATTATCAGTCGAAAAATACTTACTGACTACTAGCGACGGAATTGCGGCGGATAATCCGTCGCTTAGCTTCTGAAAATCTTTCATATTTATAGAACATTGTCTACGGATAATTTGTCGCTTGGTAGTCGCCATCCATCGCTAACTGGAAATTCTCCAGTTAGCGACGGATATTCCGTCGCTTAGCCGTCACTTTCCATCGCTTGGTAGTCGCTAGTCCGTTGCTAACTGGAAAATTTTTGAAATTTTTTTACATAAAACAAAGCATTCCCTGTTCATATAACATCTGAAACATCAAAACATCACAATATGCATCACACATCATACAACCCAACAAACCAATATACATCACACACCAATATACAAATATCTATCATAAATACATCACACAAACCAACATACATGACACACCAATATACAAATATCCATCACAAACTAATATCCAAACATTCACCATTATCCAAAACATTCATCAAAAACTAATATCCACATGACAATATCCAAAATTCATAAATATTCAACATTTCAAAACATTCAAATACAATACATCAATGAGAAGGAGGAGGTAGATTATCCGCTGGTGGTACTCCCTGCTGTGTCTGATGAAAATACTCCTCCACCATGTATGCCAGTTGGGTATCAAAGACATGGTTTGGAAGTTGGCATAGCTGCTCTAGAGACATCATGTCAAGGAGTGTCGTCATAGCTGGATGCGGTACGAGAGGGGCAGCAGGGTCAAAAGAAAGACACCCGACGTAAGAAGGACCGGAAATATCCGAAGCACCGATAGTAGCAGTAGACGGACCGAGAACAGAAGAACCGGGAGCAGACGGACATGGAGCAGAAGAACCGGGAGCAGTAGAAGGACGCGGATAGTACGTGGTCATATGCTCCCGCAAGGACGACACTGCCTCCGTCAGATTGGCAAGATGTGTCCTCACATCATCGCCTGTCGGGGTCGCGGTAGAAAGAGGCGGGGGAGGTGGAAATCTCATAATCGACGCCTGCAATGGCGCCAGAGAGCCGCATCCGTAGATGCGCCCTTTCCTAAAGCCGCCGACGGTATCTATGAACATGCCATCCTAGCGAGCGCCCATAGAAGAGGACACCTGGGCGGGCATCGTTTCACCGACAT
Source organism: Iris pallida (assembly GCA_029216955.1). Classification (NCBI taxonomy): domain Eukaryota; kingdom Viridiplantae; phylum Streptophyta; class Magnoliopsida; order Asparagales; family Iridaceae; genus Iris; species Iris pallida. The sequence continues at coordinate 14,118,632 of JANAVB010004398.1, forward strand.
CCTCGACAGCAGGAAGCTGAACCCGTCTAAAGGTCTCATGATACGTAGTCTATCCAATGAATGTGTTTATACTATAAGTTTACTGAGTTATAATCTCAATCCTATGTTTCCCTACGTTATAGTCTGAATCCTAAGTTTACCTAATTAAGTTAAAAATACTTATAATTCTAACATAAATCTCATAAACATAAGTACTTATATTAGTCTCCTGGGCCTTCTCGTCGACGAAGCTCCCGTCCGACAGCCTCTTGTGCGTATACTGGAATACATCGTGCATGGTGACCGATTCTGCCTCTTTTCTCTCCTTTACCGCCTATTGGATCTGTATATAAAGTATTCGTAGAATTTAATTAACTTCGTATATTAATAGTACCGAATTAGATAGTGGAATGAATTTGTGATATCTCACCAGATCTGCATTTGTCGCTGCGTGGGGCCTTGATCCCCCCGTTTATAGACCCGTGGCCCTTCGATACGCCTTCGCTTTCTCCGATTTCTGCTTGTATGCAGTAATATCCATCTTCTCCAAGATCTGCTCATAATACTCATGTCGGATCCAATCCTTCTTCGAATGTGCCGAGCGAAGGTCATATACTGTGTCCCGTATCTTCTTCCCAGCGACACTTCTGTAGGTCCTGCGGATCGCCTCCTTTCGATAGGGGAGCCCTACCAAAACGTCCTCTGACATACAAATTCAATTATTACGTAATTAAAAAAATAGTGGATTAAAGAGTAATTAATAATTAACCACAAGATATATATATATACCTTTATCTCGTCGAGCTAGATGTACTGCAAGTCCAGGGGCACCTCAGAAAAATTGAGGTAGGGGCCATGGTAATTATCCTGCATAATGTGCCATAGAATCCTGGCAGCATCCCATGGAAAAAACCTACAAATAAGCAACGATTGGATTATTAACTTGAATAAATGAAACAAATTTAATAAATTAACTTAAATTACTTACGATTCACCCGCGGGCCACAGCTCTTGTCGGAACTCGCCCATCAGCCTCTCTGGTAGCGTCGGAGGATCCGTGGCTCCGTGCATGTACTCACCAGTAATCAGATGTAACTGAGTCCGGGGGTACTCTGAGGCCCACCGTGTAGTAACTGGTGGATCCACTGGCAGAACGGATCCGTCAGCGAATGGAGTCGTATGCCTCGACGAAGGTGACGATAGCCTCGGGGTAGATCGACGGCGGGATGAGTCTGTGCCCGGGGTACTCTCCGGGTCGGGATCGCTAGATGGGGGTCACATCCCGGGAATGCTGAAGGCGACCACGACCACTACGACCAGGACCACCACCATGACCACGACCAGGACCACCAGCACCAGTACCACCACCAGTACCACCACGACGACGAGTGCTAGCCACCCTAACCTATAAATAGAATACATAAACATAATTAACAATATAGAAGTATAAATGAATATAAAACTAAACTAAAATATATATACCACCAGCAGGGCGACGAGTGTCACCGCAACGAAAAGGACTAGGAGTGCTATTTGCAAAAAAACACATACAATAAGTAGATGATCGAACGAAAAAAGCATAAACTGAAATAAGAATGCAGAAGTTTAAACCGAATTTACTAAGTTAGTTGTAAGTGCTTTTATGAGGTCAAACTAAATTCACTAAGTTAATTAGTAGAAAGTGTTTTTATGAGGTAAAAGTAAATTCACTAAGTTAATTGGAAGTGTTTTTAATATATACCGATATCTAATATAATCATCGTCATCGTCTTCGTCCTCGTCCTCGGTCTCGTCTTCATCATCATCCTCATCCTCGACTTCATCTGTATCCTCATCCTCATCAAGTTCTTCTTCTTCTTCTTCTTCTTCTTCTTCTTCTTCTTCTTCTTCTTCTTCTTCTTCTTCTTCAACCTCAACACTTGGGACAAGACGCCTCTTGCTCACCTGGTTGACAGCTAAGTCTTGTGTATCAACCTCTTCCTCTCCTCTATTTTCCTCAATAATATCTTTAACATCCATGGTATCTGACTGTTGTCCCAAGTATTGGGGCTTTTCGATCTGGTCCTCATGGTATGCTGGGTCTCCAACGTTGAATGTATTTCTAGATTTAATCTTGCATACTGCCCACCAGTCAAATCGATCTCTACGATGCCTTGGGTATCTTGTATAGTAGACTTGAATAGCCTGACTTGCTATCGCAAACGTGTCGGACCCTCTATACCTTCTGCGATGATTTATATCGACGAATCCAAATTATTTATCGATTCTCCAACCGATATTTGGTGTCGTGTCGAACCACTAACATTTGAACATCACAATATGCATATCATATGGGGCAGTATATTGTAATCTACAATATCCCGAAGCACTCCATAATAGTCAAAGTCCGGCTCGTCGTCATCGATGGTGCCTCTTATGCAAACATCAGAATGCTTGGTATTGAAGCAATCATTGAGAATTTGGCATTTATAGCATTCTGAGTTGCCTTAAACTTGAAGCCATTAACGACATAGCCTGGCCAAGTCTTTGCATGCTTCTTCGGTCCCAATGCCAAATTACGAATGCTCTTATTTGTGAGTGTTATTTCAGGCAATAAAACTCGTAAACAAATATTGATAATTTAAATATTTTAGTTGCATATATTTTAATGGTAACCGCATGACATATTATTTCAGTTACTTACGTATTTGCAAAACCAGGACGGAAAGGTACAATCAACCTCTCTTTGAAGTCCCTCATCGGTAATATCGGATGTCCTCATTTTGACTTCATCTCTAAATACGCTATTAGAGAGAATAAAAATAAGTGTAGTCACTTACTTCACCAAATTAGAGACTATAACGAGTGTAAGTGTAGTCACTTACTTCTCCAAATCTCTCACTTTTTGTATGTCACAATTTAACAAGACATATCGGTGAGCGGCATCATACTCATCGTCAGTCAACCATCATTTCTTACTAGCCCCAATAGGCTTCCCCTTATATTGAATATACCTTCATCCTCAACGTCTTCGTCACTCCTTTGAGGTCTATTTCGATTTCTCTGGACATGAGTATCAAAATAAATGGAGCAGAAGTTTGACAAAATCTATTGCAGCATTATCATCAAAAGCATAAGTAGCAGCTTTCATAGCATGTCTTTCCGCATATAGTTCACCTTGCGATGACCACAGGCCGTAATCACATACGAAACCCTTACGGGTCAAATGATCTCTCACAGTTACCACTTCTTCGTAACGTCTATTACGATAATTACCACATGGACAATTGATTTTGTTACCGTCCATGTACTGAGCTTTGCTCATGGTATACTAAGAAACACTTCTATGCCTGCCTAAAAATCGTCACTCACACCTATTTTGCTCTTGTGTTGCCGTTTGTGCATCCATGATCGATCAACGAAGTAACGATCCATCGCAGATTGGATGTAAAAATCTGTATCGTAAGAGAAACTAAACAGAATTAGTTTGATATGATACCGACACTCATAGAAATAGTCTGATACCGATACTCATACTCATACAAATAGTTTGGTATCGATACTCATAGAAATAGGCTGATACCGATTCTTAAACTCATAGGATTAATAACCCGATACCGATACCGATTCTAAGGTTTTAGGGTTAGGGTTAGGGTTAGGGTTAGGGTTAGGGTTTTAGGGTTAAGATTTTACGGTTAGGGTTAGGGTTAGGGTTAGGGTTTAGATACAAATACTCATAGAAATAGTCTGATACCGATATCGATACCGCTACTTTGAACTAGTTCGATACCGATACCGATACTCATAGAAATAGTCTGATACCGAAATCGATACTCATAGAAATAGTCCGATACCGATACTCATAGAAATAGTCCAATACCGATTCTTAAACTCATAGGATTAATAGCACGATACCGATACCGATTCTAGGGTTTTAGGGTTAGGGTTAGTTTTAGGGTTAGGGTTTAAGGGTTAAGGTTAGGGTTTTAGAGTTAGGGTTAGGGTTTAGATACCAATACTCATAGAAATAGTTCGATACCGATACTCATAGAAATAGTCTGATACCGATCCGATACCGATACTCATAGAAATAGTCTGATACCAATATCGATACCATGAACTAGTTCGATACCGATACCGATACCGATAACGATTCCGATACTCAACGAAATAATCCGATACCGATACCGAAGTAAAGACATCAAATTTTTAGATCGACAACAAATAACAATAAGTACTAATCAAACTAGCAAGCACAAATCACATCACAAAGACCTATCAAACCCTAATAATCAGAATAATAAAAATCAGATCTTTGCATACTCATATAAGAAAAAATTTCATCCCCCCTCCTCCCCTACCCCCCTCCCCCCCCCCCCCCCGGACCACCAAGACCCCCCAACCTGCCTCCCCTCCCCCCCCCCGAACCCCAAGACCCCTCCACCCCGCGGACCCCATCCCCCCGACCACCAAGATCCCCCGGCCCCCCTTCGCTCCCGTACCCTCCCCCCCCCCCCCCCCCCCCGCGACCTCCCCACCCGTCGACCCCCCTCCCCCCGACAACCAAGACCCCCCGGCCCCCCTCTGCTCCCCTATCTACCCCTCCGTAACCACCCCACCCGCCGACCCCCCCAACCTCCCCTACGGCTACGATAAACCCCCTGGGCCCCCACCCGCTTCCTCCTTCCCGACCACCAAGAGCCCTTGCCCCCCTCCTCTTCCCTACCCTCCCCACCAAGCGGCCACGATAAACCCCCCCGACCACCAAGAGAGAGAGAGAATGAGAGAGAGATACCTGAGTGTGAGAGAGAGAGCTGTGTGCGTACGCGAGAGAGAGAGAAAGAGAGAGAGAGGTGAGAGAAACATTTGGGGGGAATGAAAATCCCCCCTGTCGTTTTGTTTTAAGCTAGGACACAGTATTTAGCGACGGATTAGCGACGGATATATCCGTCACTATGTGGTCGCCAAATTTTGTGCCTATTTTTTCAATATTTTCTCGCCAATTATTGACAACTGGGCGACGACGTAGCGACGGCTTGTTTGTCCGTCGCTATATTTTTGACAATATAGCGATGGATTTGCGACCGAGTTTTACCCTTCAAATTAAAAAAATTATTGGCTGCAATTCCACAGAAAACCGTCGCCATTTAGTCGGGTGTCTGTCGTAATTAGCGACGGAATATATCCGTCGCTAGAAATTTGTCGCCAATTTACTGTATTTTGGTAGTGAGAAAACACATGATAGGCTGTCATGAAATAACTTTCTATTCCATACATTATGCCCCTTTATTACAATAAAAATTCTAAGTAGCAAATCTTGAAAACTTTGCAACACTTTGTGCATCTTTATTTAAAAGTAACTTGAAAATAGCAGCGACCAAAAACCTTATCTCTCGCGTGCACCCGCACCTTCTCCAGTACCTATGGAGGAGGGGTCAGCTTATTATAAAAATGTGCAGGTGAGTTCCTTTTGACCCACTCAGCTAAAGCAACATTGGTAAACTTAATTACAAGCATTTTAAAGCATCTTTATTAGGACTAGCAAATCATAGTAATTTATAATGAGGCAGCATAATAATTTATGAAAAGAATCATTTACTTTACCATCGGCCGATTCCAGCTTTCCTATATAATAATAATAATAATAATAATAATAATAATAATAATAATAATAATAATAATAATAATAATAATAATAATAATAATACTTACCACCCTGCACAAGATATTGATTAACAAGCATCCTTACAACATAATCATTGGTGTTATTCCACCATTTCGGACATTGCCATATAAGACTTCGTAGGGTACGCGATGCACCATTCAACATGTTGCAAGCTTGAATGAATGTCACGATACCTCATGCTACCAAAATACGTTACATTTTCTTCTAGGCCGACTCGATCCCAGTGTCCCAGGTAACGTTCGGGAAAACAATTCCTTGTGCACAAGTTGTCCATGATCATGCGAATGTGTGTCTGACTCGATAAGCATAGTGTGTATGGTAAAATTTACTTGAAAGTAAATAGGCACCATATCTATTCTCATTCATTTTATCATCACATAGTGATTATTCCATTCCCAGCATTATCTCATCAATTCATATTGCATCAATTTGTTACCATGTAACATTTATCATATCATTTCAGTTCTCATAGGGTCATGTGGTATTTCATTCATTCACTGGAATTAACAGCATAATCAATTTATTCAATGTTCATTACACTAGCTTTTTAGTGATATTAACTTCTGGCATTATAAGCATCATGTTATCGATCAACGGATGTAGCAAGGCAATAGGAGAATTCATTTGATTTTATGAAGGAGTAGCGAAGAAGGGTCAAACCACCACATAGAATCCACCACTCACCAATTAGAGAATTACCGAGAGGAAGAGGAACACTTGTGCGATTAGCCTGTAGTTACGTATCCGCCTGCGATGGCACCAAAAGTTTGGTTAATACTCCATCTCGTTTATGTTCCTTTCTCTAAGAATTCTCAAGAATGAATGCAAGAAAAATTGATAAAAACGGGCAAGAATCAAATCATCGAAAACAATTCAGAAAAACATCCACCAAAACCAAGCAGCAAAAACAATAAAACATCCAGAGAAAACTCTTGTACTCTTCAAGAGAAGCTGATCCATCAGTTGGAAATGTTCTTATGTATTCGTCCGTGATCGATTCGATGTCGACGGTAAGTTTTCCTTATACTCGGTTCCAACCGAGTCCACAAGCCTTACGTGGTGAAGCGCTAGGAGTGGGACACTATAGTCCTCTCCCTTCCATCCTTCTCAACCACATGTAAATGTCCACTTGTAATTTTTGTCAAAAATTAAAAAAAAATTGAAAGTTTTCCTCTTTTTCTTCTATTTTCAGAATTGGGGGAAAATGTGAGATGGAGGAGCTTCTGTAGTGGCGGATTTTCGATCGTAATTCTTCGGAGCCCGCGATCAGTCTCCATACTGGTAGTCTGTCTTCTCTCTCTGTTTCGATTCCGCTTTCATATGAATCTAGTTGTTTTGAGGATTGTAGCCAGAGAATTTGAAATTCTAGGGTTTTGAGGGTTTTTCAGACCTAAAGATGTTTATTTTAGGGGTTCGACCGTTCGGCATTGATTTAAAACCCTAACTTTGGTTGCAAGCAATGTGTTATCAACGATTAATAGCTTGGATGACGTGATATTTTAGTAACTAAGTCTAATATTTGAAAAAAAAGGTTGCTTTTGTTGTATTCAAAATCTTACGAATGATCATTGTATTTTTTGTAACATTTCCTGAAAGATTATAGATTTCATGCTTTGGTGAATATCTTTTCGATGACCTATGTAGTATGGAAGGGATATCTATATGATCCTATCGATTGCGTAACGGCCACGATATGTAAGTATTAGTTAGTAATCCTAGCTCATCGAGTCCTTTCTTCCATAATAAGGTGCGGCAGTGGTCCTACATTTTGTTTATGTGGACCAAGGAGAAAGGGGCTCAATTGGTCTTTTCTTGGATTATTGTCCAATAAGAAGGGAAGAGCTGTACGAAACTCTTAGTCTTTAGTAACAAAAATCCTAGAGGAACTCATGAGTTCTTATGGTCTGTTTGGTAGTAGGGAAAAATGAGAGGAAGGAAAATGGAAGAGAGAAAAGTGAAGGTAATGATTCATTTTTTTTCTTATTTGGTATATGATGGAAAAGTAGAGGGAAGGAAAAGTGGAGGGATTACTTTTTCTCCTAACCTAAGAGATTCAATCCCTCCAAAAGTGGAAAGAAAAGTGGAGGCTTATCTTAATTTACACTTATACCCTATAGGAATTACATTATTTAAAAAATATTCAATTAAGTTAAATGTTAAATAAATATTTTAGTTAAGGATATAATTGGTAAAATCCATATTTTTTTTTCCTTTCTTCATCTTTTCTTCCATACCAAATAAAAGAAAGTGCATCACTTTCATTTTCCATCCCTGCTACCAAACACAAAGGAAAGAAATATTCTTTCTTTTCCATATGGATAGAAAGCATATCTATACTCTTTATCCTTCCTTCCACTCTTTTATCATTCATACCAAACGGAGCATTAATTTTTAAAACTCGGCCATGAAACGTTGTGCATCTCATCCCTTGATTTTGTCTAAGGGCTAAATAGAAAAATAAGTACACTTTCAATGGTAGTAAAATCTATGTGTCACATCCATATTTTAAGTTCTTATCAAGGTTCATAATATGGGTATAGAAATCGGTATCAAACCATTCCTATGAGTATCGGGATTGGCGGTATCGACAGTATCATCGGTTTCAGATCGGAGTATCAAATTTTTTGGTATCAAAAAAATCAAATAACTACTAACATTTTAGAAAGTATATTTTACACATTTAGACATATCAAAATGGGGGAGATTATTGGCCCATTGGTTAATGATCACACCTGATTTTGATATTCAACGTCAACTTTGCTAGATACACAAAATATACATAATGCTACAAGATTACAGGTTTCAAATGAGAAGAATGTCTGCATCTACATCTTCGTCCTACTGTTACAAAGTACAGACATCGCATCGTCATCAAGAACCAATCGCACTGGGATCAAGATCAAGTTTTTCATATTTTCTTTTGTAATTTTAACTTTTATTGAGTCTAGAAAAATATGTGAGGTTGATCAGGATTGGTACTAGCTTAAGTTTTTCTCAAGTCCACAAACAAAAATAAGCCTATCTATCCAAATCTAAAAAGTCCACACATCCAAAAAGCCCAAAACCCAACAGATTTGGTCCAAAAGTTCTGACCCAACCTAAGCAGAACTCGGACAGAACTCGGCCCGAGTTCAGCCAGGTCAGTTTGAATTTAGTTTTGAAATCCTCCCAAATCTGTATCCAACGTTCGAATACACGATTTCTGCATCCAAACTCAGCCCAAACTCTGCCAGAATTTGGTCTGTAAAAATACTATAAATAGAGATGGACTTTCAAATTTTTATATCACTCATTCACTCATTCCTTCTCTTCTCTATTCATTATAAATTTGTTTTCTACGAGCTAAAGCTTTCAAATCAAGCCTATACCACTCTCAACCAAAGCCAATAAAGTTATGTTCAATCTAGAGTTTTGGCACTAAAGAGTTGTATTAGAGGCTGCATTCAAAAAACATTCCAGTTTTCGGAATTATCTTCTGGAGTCGGTCGTGCGCTCGTCACCAAGCACGATATTGTAAGAGACTACAAGCTCTCAATTAGCTTGTGCCGTAGTGGATTAACATCGAGAAAGAGTACTCGAGGCTAGACTAGTCCTCTCAGAGGAAAACCAGTATACGTCACTGTGTCATTGAGATTGATTATTCTTGCCTCTTACTTTATCGTATTTTATTTACTGTCATTTACCTGCCATAATATATAGTTGTTATTTTTTAATTGGTGATAATTTCTACTGCACACGCACACACTCTATTCATCCCCTCTAGATGTGCTCAATGTTCCTACAATGTATATCATCGATGGTAATGAGTGTCACGACCCGCACTCGCTTTTCGGACGCGAGCTCGTGAGCAAGCCAACTACGCATCAAGCGGACTCCAGCCCAACTCGAATACGTAAACACTGTCACGGCTATGGTAAACTGCCAAATTATTGCAAATAAATCTATATCTCAAATCCACAATAAGTGTACAAATCATAAATGAACACTATGGGTCATGGTCTGCAGTCCACTAGCATATATGTCCGATAAGACTCAATAAATATAATAGGAGTCTACAAACTGAATTAATAAACATGGTATCTCATGATAATGAAAGGGAAGCACTAGAGGATAACAATATAATATCACTGACAAATACCTGAATCTTACAAGCAATATTGTAATCATCTGCAACCCACAAGTGTCATAATCATCCGCCATCCAGAACTGCTAACTAACTCCACGCAATCACTAACCTGAAGAGATCATCAGGTCCTCAGAGGACATAGCAAGATACATAAAAACATGCCTATCTAGCAGTTTAATCATGCATGATAATATAAACGGAATATAAATATGTAACGCCCCAATCCCAAAATACGTAGGACTAGGAACGTAGATATGCCAGCTGTATACATACGAAGTATACTCCAATATATGGAAACCTCGTATGAATACATAAGCTGTAAAATGCAGTAGAACCATAACTAATCTCATCCACACAAAATAAAAGAATAGAAGATCTCATATAATCAACTATGAAATTGTTATTTGGTACATGTAGTTGGACGGAGACAAATCCACTACCAACTATGAAAAGAAATACAAGATATACAAAAGAATAATTTTTTTTGCTAGTGAAGTGAAGACGATCTAAGCGCAATCATCCTCGAAGAAATAGAGATGGTCACAGCTAGAGCTAGAGCTAGAGCACCTACGAGAGACAAGAACACACACCTGGAGAGATAATCAGGTCCTCAGAGGACCGTAACAAGACACATAATATCATGCCATATAAACTGAATAAATATTGCTCAAATAAATAAGTCAATTGAATTATAACATGGTCCAATACGTACCTATTGAACGAGCGTACCATCCCCCCAACCAAACAAGGACAGGAGATGGTAAACTAATTCACGGTGACGTATCTTTCCATGTCATGAATCCAATATGGTATCCGGACCCCAACAAGATTCAATACCTTCTCATCGAAGTAGTAAGTCACACCTACAACCAAACAAGGACAAGATGTGACGAACTAATCTGCGACAAGTTATTGTCCCAAGCCACGATCAAATATAAGTACCCAAACCAAAGGTACTCATACCTAACGGATAAGGGTAGCCTACCGTTCTAAGTGAATGCAGTTTTAAGAACAGTTCATGGTCGCATGACTACCCGGTCAAGTCAAGAAAATACCAATACAGTACCTCAGTAGCGAGTCATAACACCATATACTATTCCTCAGTATCGAGCGAGTCTATAGCATGTAGTCTACCTATCGTTCCTCAGTAACGAGCGAGTCTACGATAGATAGGGTGGTAGTCAACTTCCAATCATGTTCTTCCCGCCCAATGCAAACTCATAACTGCTAAGTCTTCTAACATGCAATTCTATTAGCAGTTATTTCCTAACGCACGGCTTATACGTACTGGTGGCCAGCCAATCACGCATGTCCGAGTCCTATATGCGACACACAACAACGTGGAATAAATGTGTCAAGGCCATAAATGCAACACACAAAGGTGGTCCCTTAAATCTAGGTTTAATGTGTAAGAAAATAATACATAGCAAGAAACTGAACAGTAAATTCTAACAGGTTATGCCATGTATCACAGTTTATTTTGTATAAAGAAAATAATGAACATGCATGAAATATGAGCTAAAATAATTAAACAGCAAATGGCAAGGTCTCTTATCTGATGTCCGAGTGAGGTAAGATGATGTCCTGGTGACGAATCAACAACAGCGCACAAAGAGGAAGGTGCAGGAACAACTTCAGATGCTGAAAATAGTCTATTATCTAATTATAATTAATACTGCACCTATTACATTTATTTAATAAAATTTGAAGTTAGGATATGGTATAGGTTTTCGTATTAGCTTTCCGAAAAACTAAACGGATCGCATTTTCGTTTCCGGAATCTCCCGAAATCGTAAAAATACTAAAACACGTTTATTTTTGGAACACTAGATACTCAAACAGTTTTGTAGAAATCTATAGAACGAATTTTGTCTATTAACATATGTTTTTGGAAACCTTACCTCGATACGCTTCTTTTAAAAAAAAACTGGAGACGAAACGGAGTTCGGAGGTAGGAGATATCGTCGTTCCAAGTTGCTCTTGCTGCTAAAAAGCGGGGCTGAATTCTAATGACGAATTTTAGAGTTTCTATTGGACTAAAAATAATCTCGAATTATTGCTGATAGAAGGAGGATGTATTGGATTTATATAGGTATTTATTTCAGATTTAGCTCCTAAATTAGATAGGATTTGATTTAAATAAAAAACGATCTAATTAATACTAGATATGATTCCAATAGGATAAGAATTTCTAATGGATAAATCTTTCCATAAATTTAAATCAAATAAATTATTTAAAAAAAAAATCAATTGATTGCAATCCTTTAAATGATCACCATAATAACTTTAAGTATTATTCTATATTATCAAATAATTCAAATCATATGAATCCAAATCCAAATCAAACTCAACATAATAACTTTAAAATAATATCTAATATTTTATCAAAATAATTTAAATCAAATAAAAAAATAAATTATTTAATCAAATAATATTTTAAATCTAGATTAGACAAATCGTAATGCTCCAATTAGTCATCGTAAGTATTTTAAACAATATTTAAATTATCAGCATAATTTAAAGTATAGTTGATAACCATCAAGATAATTTAAATAAATTCAAATATAATCAAATAACTGATTAACATATCAAAATAATACTCGATGTCATTAAATATTATAAAACTTACTTTTATAAATCCAAATCGTTATTTAAAAATAAATAGACAAAAAAAACCTTTTATCGCTCAAAATTTTTTTTTAAAACCAATTTTTAGAAGACCAAAAATAATAAAAATATATTTTATATTTCAAATAAAAAATTCGAGAACATTTTTTAGAAACATTATTTCAAACCATTAATTTAAAAACTAGTTTTTGATAACAAAAGTAATCACAAAATATCTTTTACAAAATTTCTACAAAAATTACTTTTAAACACGAAATTAAAATATATAGATATAATTTAAAAAATAATAATTTCGGAAAGATGAGTTACAAATCTACCCACCTTTGAAAATTTTCGTACTCGAAATTTAAGGACTACTAGGATAGACGGACTTGGTTGATCGGTAAAAGGATAGTAAGAATTTGTGATAAGAAAAAATAGATGGAAGGGAAAAGAGAATTTCTTAAATGAGAACATTAATCAATTTGGATAAAAAATGGAAGAAGTGAATGGATATGGCTTGATGTGCACGGACACGATGTACAAACACATTTGTAGGTGAAGAAAATTAATGGAATAGAGAATAATGAGTCTCTCCTTATATAGGAGGTGGAAGCTACTATTTAGATAAGGATTATGATAGTTGCAAATCCCTTTAGATAATTCCTCTATTTATTTTAAATCAAATTCAATAAATTTTAATCCAAATCTAAATCAATTTAAATCTAATTAAATTCCATCCTTTAGTTTAAAATCAATCAAATTTCAAATATATATATTAATTTAACTATTTAAATAAATTCATAAAATCAAATTAAGATTTAAATCGCCACATAATTTCAAAATATATTTTTCAAAAATACTAATAATAATAATTTCGAAAATTACATTATTATTTAAAAATAAACTAATAAATAATTATGAAATATATATGTATGTCCAAATAATATTTACATAAATATACTTTTCTAATATACCATTTTATAGGAAAATTATTTATTATTATATCTATATAAATGAAAGGCTTTTCATAATTAAAATCATAAACTTGAAATTTTAGGTACGATAGCTAAAAATAATTATTATCTATATTATTTCGAAACTATAAAATAGAAAAAAAATATTTTCAAAAATATGTACGCTCGCACATAGTCGTACTAGCCGAGCAATTACGAAAAACAAAATTTTGCGCGCGACGTACAATGCAACTACTCGATGTACAATATACAAAAAAATTTAAATCAGTACCAAAATCGATAAAAAAAATAGTAAAAATTTAGGGGTTTTACCAAAATAAGAAAAGACTCTTAACATGGCATGAGACTACGACCAAAACTGCTACCAAGTGACTAACGACAAGTGGCTACTGACAGGTGACTATGAACTAGAATACAAGAACAACTACACGTAATTGAACTGCTGGATAAACAAGTGAATACGAGATCAATGGAAATACCAAACCCTCACCCCGAGTGGACTCGTAGGTTTGACTAATCACTAACCGTCGTCCCGAGTGTGGACTCTCTGGTTAGTTCACGGCAAGGCACCCTCGTCCCGAGTGTGGAGTCTCTGGTGCAAGTCAGGTCAACACCCTCGTCCCGAGTGTGGACTCTCTGGTGCAAATAATCAACATCCTCGTCCCGAGTGTGACTCACGGATGTAAACAGATCAAGGCAAACACCGTCGTCCCGAGTGGACTCTCTGGTGCCAAGAAAACAATAACAAGGATTTAGCAGTTCAATTACACGTACTCGTTCTGTGATACGACTCAAGCAAGGTACTGGTGAGACAGGTGCAACTCAGTCAAACACAGTCAAGTCCAGTATAACTACCTATCAAGTTAAGCAAGACCATAAACTGGTGAACACGGTATGTAGAAACTAGATAAATCAAGTCAACTAGAAAGCTAATAATCACATAAAATCTATAACAAATAGAGTGTCTAATGATAATACAATTATAACATGTAAACTATAAACATGGAATTAAACTGTAGAGGGAGGCATGGTATTTTGCCTGGAGTTTGCACGCGGATCCAACAGAATATAGTCAATTGCTATGCCAAAAAGTCCAAATCATCACAACTGTCTCCGAAAGCTGAAACAGACATTGTCAACATTCTCAGAATAGTCAAATTGGCTAGGATTGCCTGTCCTTAAGTCCAATTCTAGACACAGAGGTAAAACGGTAATTTTAGGCAAAAACGGTGTCCGTCGTTGGACCCGCTTTGCATCGAAAAGTGTGCCAGAGTCAATGGTCTCAAAGTCATCAAATATATGTCTACGGATTCGGTTTGATGATACGAACCCAACGGTATGTCCAATTTTGTTTTCCGTGGGCCATGCACAAATCGCCCGTTGAATCGGATCGTGGGGCCCACGAAACGGCGATCCGATCAACTGTCTCAGAATTGGACCAAACTTGGCATATAGGACCAAAAAATGATACGGTCCTGTTGGCGTAAGTTTTGTCTCGATCTGATGAGCGTACACAAAGTAATTGGGAAATTTACACAGAGGCCGATACGGTAAATTTTGACGGATACGCATCAAATTTGTCGCCACGCACACACAAATTTGAATTTCGTCAAAGCCCACACGTCCCGAAGCCGATAATCACCTTTTGATGCCTTCGGTTCGCGACCACGTCGCCCGGATTGGCGGGACGCACGTCGTATCGAATAATTTTATTGTTTTTAAAACAGGTTTTCATGAACTTTGGGATCCAATTTCTCGGCGCGTAGTCGATGAAATCGACTTCTGCGAAATGGGTTGTGGAGCCTATATGTTGTCTATAACTGTGTTCAAGTAAAATTTCTACTCTGCACTAGATCAATCGGAATCGATCTTCAAACGTGGATGATTGGACTGTTATTGGTCCTGTTTCGGGACAGATTTTTGATCGACTTCGTGTCGATTTCTTGGATGTGTCGCACGATTATATCAAAAGCTAACTACTGGAGTTTGAAGACGGTTATGTTGTAATCGTACCTGAGCAATCGATACGAAGTTTCGTCGACCGAGGAGGAAGATCTTGGATCGCGAAGTTGGGTCGGCCAGGGGCTGTTGCTGTCGTTCCACTGTCCGCAGCGCGCGTGCACGCGCTGCCTCCGCGGCTGTGCTCGTCTTACCGCCGGCGACGTCCAGCGGTGCGCGTGCAGGGGGGCGCGCATGGGTGTGGGTATAGTTAGGGTTTCGCTCTTTTTTTAGGCTTCTCTCTCGAGTTTATAAGGCACAAGGTCGGCTGTGTTTGCGGTTTAGGGGCTTAGGAGCCGTTAGCTGCTTTGTTTTGGTTTGGTGTTGCTCGGCCGGGTCGGGCCTTGCTACTGCTATGCTCTTTGTTCTCCTTTTATTCCTTTTTCCATTTCTTTTTATTTTCTATTTAGCAATTAATACATATGGATGTATGTATAATATATATAGATATATATATATAATATAGATATATATATATTATAATATAGATATATATATGTCGTATATATATATATATTTATATATATTTATATTTATATTTTTATATTCATATTTATATATTTTATATATTTATATATTTATATATTTTATATTAATAATTTTATATTTTTTATATATATTTATATATATATATATATATATAGATTATAAAAAAAAAAAAAAAAAATTATATAATATAGATATATTATATATATATATTATATATATATATATATATATTTAGATATATATATATATTTATATATATAAAAAATAAATTATATATAGATATATATATATATATATATATATATATATATATATATATATATATATAATATATATACATATATATATATATATAGATATATATATGTCTATATCATATATATATATATATATATATATATAGATATATATATATATATATATATATATTTATTTTATATATATATAATATATATATATATATAAATATATATATATATACATATATATATATATATATATATATAGATATATATATAAAATATATATAATATATAATATATACACACACAACGCACATATATATAATATATTTATATATACATTCAAATACACACATTTATATAATATTTATATATACATACAAATACACACATTTATATAATACATTTATATACATACAAATACACAATATATATATATTTATATATACATACACATATATATAAATGGTATAAAATCCTAGCAATCTAGAATCTCACAAAAAGAATTTATCCTATTATAAAATAATTAACAATTTAATATCAATAAATATATATATTGTAACAGATGTATCGCAAAATACTTAATATCCCACTAAGATAAATACAAAACACTAATAATGCACACCTGCATGGGCGTCTTTGGTCGCACTACCCGACTACATAGGCTTGGGTTCGGTTCGAGTCCAGTCCGGGCTAAATTGGTACAACCGGACATCCTAAATATCATAGTCTTAATAAGTAAATAAATAAATCATTTGTAAGGGTCATGTCACAACTTGGCCTGGTTTTCATAGTTAAGACACACTTATGGCTGGGTCTTCCTTGGCATGGCTAATACACTAGTCAAGACACGTCATTGCACTATCCGTGCCATGATTCCTAGTCGTCTGGTACTTCAAAACTCAACCATGGCTAAAGTTATCTACCCTAATAATTAACTAAATAATTATTTATAAAATTTTAAAAATTACCATTTAAATCAAATAAAAAAAATATTCAAAAATTTTCGGGAAGGGAGGCTACAATGAGGTATATCAAATATCGATATGCGATAACTTGGGGGTACTCTGATTCGAGGAATGATGATCGTGTAAAGTATTATTGAGCAGATGGATGCGACATTTAGGATTTTGATATTGATGAATGTTTGGATTACTTGGTAAGATAAACTTGAAGTTTGTGTGAATGGATACTACTCGACTATGTAAAATAAAAATGTTGATAGATTCGTTGAATCGATGATATAAAGATTGTTATGACTCAGGGAATTTATGAGTAGGCGATTATTGTGATTGTGTAATGGGATAGAAATAAAAGTGTCTTGATTATTTCAAATAACCACAACGTTGACATTCTTGTCTTGTGCGAGCGCAACTCCAGTCTCGTACATGCGTCACGTCGAATTAGGGCAATCATTCTGCAAGAGCGTTGGCATGGTGATTCATGTCCAGCGGGGATGATCGAACTTGTGGGAGATCAGGGCGTGGCAATTGGATGGTTTTGACTTGTGGTTTGATGCAAAGGTAAATTCAAAGATTGTTTGTACTTGTGATTGACGATAAAGTAAGTTTGAGGATTGAGAAGGTCCAATGTGCGTATCGAGAATGAATTAGGCTAGACTCAAAGCAAAAGTTACGTCCCGATGAGAACGATTATCCTGCAGGAGCGTTGGCAAGGTGATTTCATGTCCAACATGGATAATCGGACTTGCGGGAGATTAGGGCGTGACATATTATTATGCTAGATGACTTTATGATCGAATACATGAATTATGTTAAGTGACTTATGGAATATGGTATGAGAATTATGTTTTAGTGACAAATCATGTCGTAATGTACTTGACTTGGATATGATGGATAGGTGGATTATTCGAACATGTTGAAGAGGTAGACTATGTGAATTGCTGGTTTAGACGTGAGATACTGATATGCAGATGATTTGGTTGAGCACAACTTATAGTATGATGGCTTTGTTGAATGACTCGGACCCCTGGACTGAATGATGAAAATACGAATATGAGGGATCTATGCTTGAAGTTAGAAATCGGAGTGATGCAAGCTTGGGTAGAAAACCCCATACTATCAACTTTGGTTTGACCTTATGATTGGGGTTAGTATTGATATTATTGTTTGGGAATGGTGATTCCACTACTAACATTGGCTTTAGCATGGAGAGATGGCCTAGCGGTTAGACAAGACGTCCTTATTTCGAAAGGTAGCATCAGTATGATTGATTTTAGGATTGATAGGATGAATCAAAATGTGGAATTAGATTTACTATCACGAGGCTTGGCTGAAATGCATATATTTTGGATATGCCTTTATAGAAGCATGGAATTTAGGTACATCTAAAGGTCAGAACTACTATGCGCCCAAAAACGACATGCGCCCCAACACATCATGCGCCAAATAGTTCAAAGACAGAATGCTGGCACATCATTTAGAAGACAGTAAGTAGAAGAGGAACATGAAGATTGATTTTTTATTCCATATAAAAGTCTATTATATGTCCAAACTCTTGTGACAACAAAAAGTCTACTACAAAGAAAAAGCCTAAACTACAGCTAGGCGCATCACTCTGACGTCTCAGCGTAGGCGCATCACTCCTCCTCATCAGAGCGAATCACTTCCTCATTAATATATGAGTGCTTCGGCTAATAAACCACTTATTGAGTAAAATGTGGGTTGGCAATCAACCCGAACCCGGTGGCTCTTCTATCATAACGAAAGTCGGGGCACGACGACCCCGATCTTTGGATGCAACAGGCACCCAACGCCATCTTGTAGAAGAACAATGCCGACAAAGGGTTCGAACACAAGCTGTTATGTCCATAGATCTCCCGGTACATCTCAGTCTTCTGAAGGAGTTCATCGTCAAAGCTTCTTCGAACAAGGAGATCCACAACACACAGTGCAACGTCTTGCCAAGGAGGTTTGGTCGAGTTCATCTTTGTTGAGAAGTCGTATAAAATACGAGAAAACTCTCTCTCACTGCTGCTATTTATAGGCTAGGGCAAATCAAACACATACGCCAAGTGGCAACTTCCCCAAAATCAGTGTAATGAACTTGAATTAATGGTGATGAATCTGTGCCTAAAATTCAGCTAAGTCAAAGAAATCATCAAATTGAGTCTCGAAAGACTCGACAAAGCTGACCAAAATAGATACGCCATGTAGCACATGCGCCCAGCAGCACCATACGCTTCGTACAGAATGCACCCTATGAAGCATAAACGAATGTGCCCAGTAAACACAGACAGATGCACCCACCTAAGCTCGTCACCCATCGAGCAATTAATGCTATGTAACAGAGTCGGCAGCATGTGTCTTGAGACTGAGCATTTGACAGATTTTAAAAAAATGAAGAGCCGCCGATGTCAGCCTCATCATTACCTATTGTTGTCGGTTACAGCTGTTCCCCGCATGTGGCCGACTAATCACCCGCATGCGCCTTCGCAGCTATGCACCCAAAACTACGCATGCTCCTTTGCAGCCATGCGCCCAAAGCTCTGTATGCGCCTCGAAAGCCATGTGCCCAGACTGGTTTTTGACCCCTAAAAGTTATGGACCAAGTCTTCTCATACGCCAGATCCTAGGCGCATCCTGACAGATCATCCCCCACCAAATTCGAGATCTTTGAGCCATGAACACGTGCCACGTGTCATTGACTCAGTTTTACCTATGAACGGGTGCTAACCACCTAAGATCTCAGCAACAACCGAATCTTCAAAACTGCCACGTGTCAGCTCCTCCACAGCTCAACAGTACAGTTCAAACAGATTCAGTTCTAGCTCCCTGGTGCATCGTCCATGCGCCCAACGAAGTCAGCTACGTAGCATCCCTACGTGTAGGTTCTCCAGGCGCATATCGCATATGTGCGCATAAGCAGATCATTCTGCTGTCTATAAATATAAGGATCATTCCTTAATTTCAGGTTCCACTCTCCAAGCTCGAAGTCCCACTTATTGAACATTTTTTAACCACTTCAGCATCAGAGCACTTGTAAGAGTTTCAATCCTCTTTAAGTCACTGCTCGTTCCAGAGCAACCCAGACCTTCAGAGAGTTCGAGATCATCGTCAGATCATCAACGGAGTCAAAGAATTACTACTCGTTCTATCACCACGGTTCTCAGATAAAAACAAAAGTATACTCATAGGATTACATCAAAATCCTACATTGTACTCTGTTCTGTTTGTAATTAAATACAAAGTTTACTTCAAACACCTTGTTTTAATGGCAAACAGCATTAAATATGTGCACGATCTAACTAAGTGATACGCTGAATTCAAGTAAGACTAAGGAAACGGAATAATATCGAGGATTTTGAGATCGTAAGTTTCAAAAGAAAATAATTTATGGTAGTACGATTGTTGGATTTGAAATGAACTCGAATATTGATCGAAACATTGATGCAAGTCAGGTTTCGGAGATTAGTTAAGGATGGGTAACACTGGGTTCGACTAGAAGATAGCGAATGATCGGTTGGGTTATGTTGTATTTGAAATATACTAAGGATGCCGCTCGAGTGGTTTGCCTTAGAACTAAGTTATCCGTGTGTGCAACGAGTATATGTTACCCAAGTTGAGATATAGTTGTTCGATGTCAAAAATAACTAAAGCACGAGCGTGTCTCGGATTGAAAAAATGCATAGGAGGAGTGTGTTGCGAGATTCATTGAATGTTGAATCGAGTGATAAGTCGATGAGTGTGTACTCAGTAAGTTTTGAGGACAAAACTTTTTCTGAGTGGTGTATAATATAATGCCCCATCCCACTCAGTTCAATTGGAGGAATTGAAATGCCAACACCGTTTGGATATAGCCATACAACGGATTATTCGAAGTCCCACTCGGCCGAGGCAACTCCTCGTTCATGTGGGTGGCTTCGGTAAACTTGCCTCTGCTTGCCTTCATATTAATAAAATAGAGTTTTAAAATGCACTGAGTAGGCTTGATAATAAAATAAGATGAATTCGCACAGCTAAGAGAATAATCCCATGTAGCACCCAATTTCTAAAATGAGGGTAATTTTGAACTTTTGTATTTTTTAAATTATATAATAATGTTATTTAAATCATGATATGATTTATGGTGATTTTTAATCAATTTAAAACTATTTAAAATCATGACTTGTGATTTTGATGTTTTGCTAGTACAACCCTAGAGACTGCATGACCTAGGGACTAACCATGACCATGGGGACCTAAGCATGTTATTAGGATGACTACTTGTGACTTTTTAGCCTAGGGATATTTTGGTCATTTTGGACTTTTTAATGAAAATGAATTTTGATTGATTATTATGGTGTAATCTTTTATTATACTAACCTAGTTTTGACCCAACATAGATGTTAATGATGTTCATGGAAGCTTAGTTAGAAGATTAGAGACTTAATGACTAAGTTAGATTAATATCTAGATATTATGTTAGGAGATATTTTGGTTAGATATTATGTTAGAAACCTACTTTTGATGAGAGCCCTTGATTGAGCTAGAAATTGGTGGAGAAACCTTAGCCACTTATCTAAAACCCTAACCCTAATCATTTATCACATCCATCAAGCCCATTCCCTCCCTATTAAATCACCCATTCATAATTTATTGCCTCTATTTCATCTCTACAAAGAACCCTACTTGTGTTCTTCCCCAAACCTTCACCAATTATCTATTTCTCCTCTAAATTGGACCAAACCAATTGCATTGGACTCCTCAATAGTAGAGGACATCATTGGTCACTAGCTAGCAAGGATTCAAGGGCTTGGGATCATTGCAAGTTGAAGGAAGGCTCTTATTCTTAGGCCTCTACATTGAGGTTTCACCCTCATTAGGTAAAACCTATCAAACTCATTAAAATTCCCAATTTCTTTCCATAGTTGCATTCATTTAGGTATACCCTAGCTATCCCTCAAGTTTGGTAGGAAATCGTGTCCATTTCGTGTCCGTATCGGATACGTATCAGTGCTTATGAACAAGTGTTTGATGAAATATCTAAGCCACTTTTTTAATCACCTTTTTTAAAACTGATTTCATGTATGTATAGCCCTATATGTGTGTTATTGATTTTCCATGCACTGAGCACAAGTTTGTATCGTTTTTGTGTCAAAAATTGACACGGACACGCTGTACAACATACTGTGCACATGCACTGCTGCTCGACACTGAGTTCTACCTACACAGGACACGTAGACACGAGATTTTTCAGGTAGATGTTGGGGAAATGTCTGACATTAACCTCCTAAAGTTTAGGACCAAATGGTTCAGTATTCGAGGTGGAATCTCGACTGCACTGAATCACACTATACTACACACACGAGAAAAACGTGTCTGATACGCACGTATAACTCTTGACATGACTCACACAGACATGATGCAGACACTCATACGTGTAGCCCTACTCTGGATGAACACAGGGACACATGCACGAGGACACTGGTGTCGTATGTCGAGTGCACGAGCCTGTAACACGCCCTCACGAGGCTGTGTCTGGACAGTTTTGTACACTCTATTTTTATATTGTTCTAGACACGTTCATGTCCAGTTTGTGGACACGAACCAAACCCCCTGCACGTTTACATGTGGGGGACACTCTGTACAATATGATTTGGGTTTGGATGTGATATTGGGTTTCAATTTGATGTTTTCGAAATGAATTTCAGATGCATACTCGAACTGTAAAAACCTAGGTTACCTATCGGTTTGATTTTTTGTTTTTTTATGTTATTTGAATTCTTGGGAAATTCAGTAGGTTGGTTGTTTGGATTTGAGTTTTGGCTTGATCGATATGGTATTCGAATTAAGGATTTTGGAGTTCGAATATATGCCACTCTCTGATACCATGATAACTAAGTTGAAATAGGTTTTAATTTGTAAATAAAAATTAATTGATATGTTTTAACCTATAATGGCGACTGTGATACATGTTCCAATATCTGGAAATCATCGTGGTGATCAGCTTTGGGTTTTGGTTAAGTTCGAACTGATTTTGATATATAATGCAATGTTTCTGATACATGTTTAATATATAACTGAGTTGGAATGGATATTTTAACCTGAGTTTTGTTGCATAACCTGTGAACTGAATGTTCACTACTAGATAAAATCTGAATATGGAATTAGGTTTCATTCTTTAAACTGAGAATTGGGTTCATTGGATATATGTATGCAATACTGAGTTTCCATTCATTGTTAACTTGACACACCCTGCTGTCCAGTCTCATGAACTCACACACCACATCCTATATTTTTCCCTCTATGTTAGATACATGTAGACATGCTATGTGCAAATATATATGTTAATGTTAGCTTCACTAAACCCTTTTCCATGTCTAAAACCCTTGTGCCCTCAGTTTTCCTGAGACTAACCCCCTTTTTATGTATGTACACTGTATATTTTATAATACCTATATATCACTACACTCACTCTCTTATACCTCTTTTTCTGAGCTGTGACACAGTATCACTATAACACCTGAGAACTTGAACCCTTAACTAAGACACCTTCCACTCCCACACTATTTACACACTTGTATACATTTGCTATAACCCACATTGACACTTTAATCAACCACACAAATTCACCCCCTCTCTATCTCTCTAATATATGTATAATGTATTGTATATATATATATATATATATATATATATATATATATATATATATATATATATATATATATATATATATATATATATATATATAGATATATATATATATGTATATATATTATATTTATATTTATATATAATGTATATATTTTTTTTATATATAATGTATATTTATATATAATGTATATATTATATTTATATTATATATAATGTATAATGTATTGTATATATATATATTTATATATAATGTATATATATATATATATATATATATATATATATATATATATATATATATATATTTTATATTTTTATATTTATATATATATATATATTTTTATATATTTTTTATATATATATATATATGCAATGATAGATAATGTAGACTTGGTTTACTAGACTTGGTTTACTAGATTGGCCAGTTGGCCTAGATTGGTAGATTGACCTAGTTTGACTAGTGTAGTTGACTAGAGTTGACCAAGAGTTGACTTTAGTATTGAATGACCTAAAAATCATGTAGAATGTATTGCAAGTTTCAGTTTTACTATTTTGGACATGTTGTGACTTGTGTTGCTCTAAATAGGAGTCAGATACCTCATCTCGGACATTATATTCTCATATACATTAAGATCGCAAGCGAGTACATTCTCTGATCATTTCATACTTATTAGGATTTATATTCTTGCTCTAGATTACTTTACATGATGCTGTCACGTTATTATCACGGATTGGTACCCTATGGATCTTGTCATGCGATGTTATCCCCCTCAGGGTGCATCAAATACAGTTGTCATGTGCTTTTCACGAACATCTTGTATTTCATGAACACCTCTATTCATGTATATTCTTGTGCAATCTTGTACTCTCATGATCACGTGAGCAAACATGATAAAAACTTCTTGTGCAAGGTAACGTAACTTTACTGGATCCTTGTGTATTGATTGGGTAGGGTGAGTAGGAAATGGTTATGTGATCAAAATCCCATCTTGTGAAATCTTGTGAAAATCTTGTATATATCTATTATACACTCACATATGATGGAGTTACCCTTGCATTGTCCTAACCCGTTTATATAACTATCTCATGCTCTAAATCACAGGTTACTTACAGTTCTTACTTATCATGTATATAGATATTTCCAGTTATCAAATCTCTCTCGTTTTCATATATATTTCCTTATTGCATGCTTTATATTTTCTAACATGATATGAACTGCGTGAGATGTATTGTGCTCGTTCCTGTCCTGACTGGACCTGTTGAAAATATTACAGATAATGATGATGACTGCCCTACCTTCTATGGAGCATATGAGGGTGACATTCAGGAGCCTGAGGAGCATCTAGCTCAGTAGAGGGTGCCTAGTTTAGTCTAGTGCTTATAGCTTTCAGTTTGTATCAGATTATTTCGATTGTTAGTTGAGACTTAGTTATATTCAGGACTTGTATTTATTTGTGTTGGATATCTATATGTGTGTTGTGATGACTTTACTTATATATTCAGTTCTTCCTTTTTATCTTATTCTATATCGTGCTCTATCTTCCCTAGACTTGTGATTGAGATATAGAGTTGAGATGTTATATTATACCTCCATGCGGTGATGACAGGTTTATATATCTTATCGTTAGATGTTAGATGTTATAGATGACCTATACAGCGTTCTACCGCCGATACTGCGGCGTAGGCTGGACGTACCCACGTTCTCGTGCCCCTAAACAGGGTGCGGGTCGTGACATCCCACCTTGGATCAGTTTGAGTTAGAATATAGAAAGGTCGTACGGTCGATTTAGAAATGTTTTACGACATGTTTTCAAATTGACACTCAGTCCTTCGTTCCGTGGCTTGGGAGAAGGAAAAGCTGGTCTATGTTGCCACAAGGCTATGAATTTAGCATAGTCATAGCCATCGCACGATATAAGTGCTTGGTAAAGCATGTACCGTCCCACTGTCTAATGCTTGGTATAGCATAATTGTCCCATAGTCTTAATGCACATTTTCACGGTACAAGGCTTGGCATAGCCTTTGCTCATCCCACTGGTTAAGTTATTGCATGATTGAGTTAGAAAAAGTTATGCCATGGGCAATCTAAATCATAGCAAGCATGGTCCCACGATTTCTACGACTTGGTACTGCCACATGCTCCTACGGTCTCAAGGCTCGTTATATAAAGTATGACTTGGGCTATATTGTCATTCAATAAGGCACGAGCCACGGTTGGTTCAAAGATAAGTATGCCACAATCTATGGTACTGATATGGAACACAGTTGATTTAACTTGAGTTTGGCAGGAGGGCTATCAAATAGTCAAGTACTGAGTTGAATCAATGATATGCTAGCATGGAAATGCTCGCAACCGGAGGTCGTTGAGGCAGTCTCTGATTTTGGGAGTCTCTAACGTAGTACTGAAAAGATGGTAACACTGGAAAAATAATGACTGTGTAAGACGGTAGTTCGAGTCGAGTCTTACATAGTCATTGGACAACTTGTGCACAAGAAAAAGTTTCCTCGGACGGCAAACCTGGGGCCACAGGACCGTTCCAACCTAGGAGGAAACATGGTATAAGCCAAGCTGGTGGTACCGCTCAAGTTATTCGAGAACTTTCAGTGGAACTCGTTTGTTGCGCTGAAAGACTCGCTGAATAATAATGCTATAAGTCCATGATAGCTTGTGGTGCTAGTGACCCTTTCATATAGATGAGTTGGCATAATAGCGGCGATCTGTGTGTATGCCTTTGGATTGAGTCAAGCATTGTTTGTACGGTACCAATGAGTAAAGTTAAATGTGTGCACGATTTGCAACACGATATTTGGGCCTAAAATTTGGCTACAATGGAGACACATACTTTGGCACGAGATATGGCGTCAGAAGCTTGAGTCAGTGACATTAAGTTCACAAGTCTTGATTAAGTTAGTTGATGATTGAAACAGAAAAGGCCACGAGGCGGCAATATGGTCAAGTCATATTGAGTTGTAAGACACGGCCTCGATATTGAAGCACAAATAGAGTTTATGTGTCACGACCCGCACCGCTTTTTTTTATCTTTTTCGGATGCATGTGCATGTCCAAGCCAGCCTACGCCGCAGTGTCGACGGTAGAATGTTGTCTAGCCACAATGCTCAAATCATATAACATAATAACTTTATTTGCTCATTCACAAAACTAAATTAATTTACAACATTCTAAGGTTTATATTTAACCAATTACAAAGATTCACCAATTCTAGTACAACAAAATATGAACTAACTAATCTCTAGGTTGACCTCGGCACATACCCATGTCTTCCAATGATCCAACGCATAATTTAGTAGGCGACTAATCTAAAAATAAGGTTTCCAGTCAGGAATAGAACAAGTGCATTCTAACAGCAGTTCTAAATAATTTGACAAAATTTATAAAATAGTAAACAATTCCGAAGTACATGATGAGTGGATAAGCAAAGAATCATGACAAGAAACATGTGAGTAAAAACATGAGAGTATGAAATACACTTTCGATATATAATGGCTACCTATAATAAATGACTGAAATAGGAACTGTAACATAACAAGACTACCTCTAACTAGTGAGTTGAAATACACTTTCGATATGTAATGGCTAAGGGTAAATCCGGCACACCGTACGTGAAGTGTGCGACTGCTATCAGATAGGAATATACAAATAGGATATTTCTGGGTATATTTACATGTCTACTAATAAATTTCTTTACCCGACTAGTACTCTGGATTTAAACAGGTCACAAACACAGAAATACATTGGTTACGAACAACATGAAAAGAATTCATAACTACCATATTGTGTACCCATCGTGTCGAGAATCGACAGAATATTAATGTAAAACACTACTAAATACATGAATCATAGAGATGATTAAATATGAAAACTATCAGAAATGTACTCTCCTGGGGTCCTTAGCTGGTGAAACAGATGATACCATTGTGTCCAGAATAGTCTGATTGGCTAGGGTAGCACGCAAATCCCACAATATCCAACCACTAAGTGAGCCATAAAAGTTGACTTACACAACAGTCTCCGGATGCTGAAACAGACATCACCAACATGTTTGGTATTAAAAAAATGTCTAAGAATGCCTACCCAAAAGTCCAATTTTGGACACAGCGGCAAAATTATAATTTCGGGTTAAAATAATATCCTTCGTTGGACCCACTTTGCACCGAAAAGCGTACTAGTACCTACGGTCTCTAAAGTCATCAAACTATATGTCTACGGGTTCGGTTTGATGAGATGAACCAAATCGTACATCCAAAGTTGGATTTCGGTGGGCCATGCACAAATTCGTCCGTTGGATCAGGTCGCGGGCCCGCCAAAATAGCGTTCCGGACGATATTCTCAGAATTGGACCAAACTTGGCATACATGACCAGAAAAACGATACGTTCCTGTTGGCACAAATTTTGTCTCAATATGGCAACCGTGCACGAAGTAATTGACTAATTTACAAATGGGACGATACGGGATATCTCGACGGATACGCCCCGATTTCGTCGCGCCACACACAGCGAAATCGAGTTCCGTCGAATCCCACACGTCCGTAACACCTGTACGTGTCTTTTGATGCTTACGGGTTCTGACCATGTCGCCCGGTTTGTCGGAGCGCATGCCGTATCAATAAAAATGCTAATTCTGAAAACTATTTTTGCCAAGTTTTTCCTGATTTTCAAATTAATATTAAACAAAAAATAACCAACTAGAAATTAAACAAAAAATCGGGTTTCTATCTTGGTTATGTTGTCTACAAGGCTGTTCAAGCAGTTTTCTAAGTTTTGTTATATCCAGGTCGCAAATCGACCGCCAACTTGGTATTTCGGAATAGTTTCTAATTCCTGAAAATCGATTTTTTTTCTCGATTTTGGAACTTATTTTTTGTCGCACGTGATGCTAAATTAAACGAACAATTTAAAGTAATTCAAAGGTGTATAGGTTGTCAACATATAAGAGAAGACGAATCGAAAATCGGACGATTATGCATCACAAAATTGTGCTGCGAATTATTGCTCTGCTACTGTTGCACTTCTGCTGTGCTACGGCTGTTGTTACTGCCGCGCGCGTTCCGGCACATTCCGACCGCCTGGTGGTGGTCCGACAAGGCAGGTGGTGGCGCACGTATGTCGACGGTGAGGTCAGGGTCGTGATGGTGGCGCTCGTTTTAGGGTTTGAGTGTTTTCTCTATCTTTTTTTTTCTTTTTTTTCCTTTAGGGCTTTATACATGGGATCGAAAGATGGGGATGTTCTACGAGCGGGTGGAGTTACTCTCGGGTTACTGTTCAATGAACAGTACCCGAGAGTATACATATACATATATTCCTTCTTCTTTTTTTTTCTTTTCTTTTTTGTTGTTTAAACCAATCTAAAGGTACATAAAATAGTAAATAGTATCTACAATCCATATGATTATTTATATATATACACTTACACATATACCTATCCATATATATCCCATGTATATATTTTTTTTAATCAATATAGCCTAACAATATTTAATAGGAATTTAACAATTGAGTTCATATATAATATTTAATACTCAAGATACATCCTACAATAAAATACTATAATTTAATATAAACTAATCCAAAAATTTATTATTCAAATGTAAATAGAAAAATAGTCCAATAAAATTTAGGGAGGGCTTTTCCTTAAAAGAATTGTTATTCAGTATTAATAACATATATACAGCAACTATTTATGAAACTAAATTTTAGACATTGAAAATAAAGTACCATTAGCTAGATACAATATACATCTACATGGCCGTCTTTGGACCCACTACATGACTACATGGGTTTGGGTTCGGGTCAAGTTCGGCTAAATTGGTACAACTGGGTCTCGTAAAAGTCTTAATCTTCATAAATAACTAATTAAAATATTTCTAGGGGTCAAGTCACAACTTTGACTGGTTTTTTTAGTTGGAACACACATATGGCTCGGCCTTCCCTACCATGGCTAGAATACTAGTCAAAGCATTCGACTACACTATCCATAACATGATTCTTGGTCATCTTGCACTTCAAAACTTAACCATGACTAAGGCCTTCTATAGTAAGAATTAATTAATAAAATACTTATAAAATTCTAAAAATTACCATTTAATTCAAATAAATAATAAAAAGATATTTCAAAATTTTGGGAAGAGGGGTTACAAATCTACCCACCATAGAAATAAATTTGTCCTTGAATTTGAGGACTACTAGAATAAGCGGACTTGGTTGATCAGTGAAAAGATAGAAAAAATTTAGGATAAGAAAATATTGATCAAAATAGGTGAAAAGAGGAAGAAAGATTCTTGAAACTCTAAAGGCCCAACAATGCTCTCAAATATTTAATTTAAAATAAGTTTTGATAAAAGAAAATAATCATAAAATAAAGTATCAACGAAAAATTACCTTCAACCACGATAAATAAAATAAAGTAAATGAATAATTAAAACTCTAAAAATTCAGGAAGAGGAATTTAGGGTTAGGGTTAGAATTAGAAATTGGATTTGGAAATTAGGGTTAGGGATTTGGAATTGAATTGGGACATAGGGATTAGGATTTTTGGAGTTATGAATTTTTGGGGAAAGAACAAGGAGAAGCCTCCTTAAATAGGCATTGGATTCCTAATTAGATAAGTAAAGATGCTAGTGGATAATTCTCCTATAATTTAAATAAATTATAAAATAAAATTCGATCTAATCAAAATTTCATTATGATAACAATAATAATTTTAAGCAATATTACAATATTATCAAATATTTTAAATCGTGTGAATTTAAATATTGTTCACGAATCCTTGTTGGTCAAAGATAATAACAAATATTTCCAAGCAAGTAGTTCGAGTTTAATAAAATGAGTCACTAGGATAATTAAAAATAATATTTGTTATTTTATCATAATAATTTGAATAATATTTTAAAATCACATAAATTTAAATATTTTTTATAACTAACATTACCAAATCAAAGATAATATATTATTTCTAATCGAGCATATCAAATTTTAGTCAAACAATTAATCACGATGATAATTGAAAACAATATTTCATATCCTCGAAACAATTTGAAATCTATCAATCAAAAATATTATTTAAGAATAAATAGATAAATTATAAACTTTTTATTAAATAATTTTACGATCAAAATACTTATGATCTTTTTTTTATTAATTAAAACCAAATCTTTTCAAAATATCAATAATAGGAAATAAACATTATCTTCTAACTAGAAAAATATATTTTAAAACTGCAAATAAAATAAATAAATAAAAGTTTTAAAAACTCGGGAAGTGGGCTTACAAATCTACCCACCTTAGAAATATTTTATCATAGTGCTTTCAAGGGCTACGACTAGGCATGACTAAGAAATATAATCAAGAAGCGAAATTTCAATCGATAAAAATAAAACGACAAATGGCATAATCAAGAGAATGATATGATTCACAATCAAATTAGTCATACGTAATCGCGGATAGGATCAAAATGATCAAAAATACTAAACTAATAGACAAAAGAGAATGTGATTTGGCATGATTAACTCGATTAACATTTAAGCAAAATTATTTAGGCACAACTACCGAATCAAAATCTAGAAAATAAGCGAATTGACGCGATCGAAACATAATCAAAATAGTCTAGTTGTGATCAAAAGTTGTTAAGGGTGATCCAAATCGTAATCGTTTTAGCACGATCAATTACGTAGGCATGATCATAGAATCATAATCTAGGTGTGATTATGAATCTAGTAAAAGAAATTCAAAATAGGTCTAAAAGATTACTAGGAAGGCAAATAGTGATATGAAAGTAAAGGATAAGAGAATGAAAGAAAAAAGTCTAAATCAGAATTTTAAGTGAAAATTACAAACAATGAAATCAATAGTCATATGCCAAAAAGGACGTAGTCTTTATAATATTCGATAATCATATGTATATGTGAAGTCACTATACCGAGAATTTATGTCTCGCTAGTGTACACCTGGCTGCAGTAATTCCTTGGTTTCGTGACTGGACTATGATATAATATCGAATCTTTTATTAACTCTATCCAATATTGACATAAAGAAAACTAAGATCAAAATATGACAACTATGACACAGTTTTAGTAATATTCGGTAAGCTATGCTTACTTGAAATTATTTCAACTTAGGGTTCATGCCTCGCCAGTGCGCTGCTGGCTGCAGTGAACCCACAGTCTCGATAACTCAAATAAATGGCGATATCTGTCTTGCCATTGTAAGCCAATGAATATTCTTTCAACTATATCCATAAAATTTTAAAGGAGCTTCTAAAACTTTAAACCAATTGATGATGATTGAGAAAGTTAGAGATTCAACAAATTGATCATGATAGGAAAATATAAGTATTTGTTCCTGAAAAAAGTATCAATTTTGAAAATAAAACGATCGCTAAGTTTAAAGAAGACGACTGGGATTTAATATAATCTCGTTCTAGTAGTCAAGACGATAGTTAAATCAAATACATATCGAATCCAACACATTCTAGATTAATTGAAATCAATCCATAATAATACTGGGTATTATTAATAATATTTAAGATATGTTTAACAAGATCTAAATTTAATAATTTTCTAAATACTTTGAAACAATACTCAATGTTAAATCATATCTAAAATATATTTTTGTAAATTTAAATCGTAAAATAATGATAATATTAGACCAAATTATCCTAGAAGTACATTGTATAAAATAAACTAGTATTTTTTTTTTGCCATTCCAAAAAAATATATATCTTTATCTTCTCAACCATAAAATATGTATTTGTTTTCCAACACGAAAATATCTATATAGTAATTAAAATAAATAAAAATTTCTAAATATAAATTATTTAAAACTAAAATTAAATTAAATTAAAAAAATTCAACAAAAAGCGGAAGTGTAAGTATATGTCCTTCAAGTATCGGTTCTTGAAAATAAAACGAGTGAATAGGAAAGATAATGATCGAAGCAAAAAATAAGTATAACTCTTTCTAATACCTATTGCACGGATACTCAACGATTGAGGAAAACTTATATACCTTAAAAGACTTGAGATCAATGTATGAATAATTAAATCAGAAATTATTTAAAAATAATTCCTTATGCCCAAAGAGAAATAACTAGGCAATATGAATTCTCCGATATTATGATGATTAGAGGAAAAAAATTGCACAACGATAAAGATTTGGAAAGATGATTGAAGACAATTAGAAATGTAAACTTTAATTTATCTCTTTTAATATTCGAAGATTGAGGGGAAAACACATATATCTTGAATTTCAACTAAGTAACTCGGAGTAGATATATGGATAATGGATCATGTTAGGCTCAAACTCAATGGATGGAAATAAAATATAGATGTCACGACCCGCTCCCGAATAATCGGACACGAGTCGGACACGCCCAGCCTTCGTCGATAGACACGACGAAGTAAGCAGTACCAAGCTAGGGAAATCTAACCAGATAAACATAAATGTACACAATCACAGCATCTAAGAACGTTCCCAGAAGATCACCATAATCCACAAATCCATATATCATGAAGGTACAAGAGTCAACAAGAATGAAACATGCTATGAACTCTAAAAACAATATCTATGAGTAAAGATAAAACAATCTAAACCTGAAACCTCAAGCTAAGTCATGTCTCCATCCTGCTCAGCTAAGATCCCGGGTTCTGGTCCATAATATAGAACAATGTCCTGCAAGTACACCTGTAACATATCCTAGTCAGAAGTGGAGCTAAGTATATCCAAGAACATGAACATGAATATCATGGTATGAAAATGAATACAGGAAAATATAAAGTACAAAAAATGAGAACATGACATAAAACCTGAACATGAATACTGAAAAGTAAATACAGGGAACATGAAATAAGTCCTGAACATGAAATACACAATGAGCCTGAAGTGTACAATATTTTGAAATACATCCAGAGTGTGTGATCGGCTTGTGTAGATTTAGGGAACATGAAATGGTACGGCTTCGGTCCCGCGTACACGATGTGGGGCCAAAGCTATTTACATGAATAGTAACTCGGGTTTGATCACACATCTGTAGTATTTCCCCTCCCAGACACAAGTAAACTCAAGGAACCAGATACCAGACAATCTCGTAAAATATCGTGTCAACCAGAAGATACAAGAATGAATATACAAGACATGAAAAAATGGACAAGTCCGAGGAGTATACTTGCCTTGCTCAGGGTGATCAAGTGTGGAAAATAGATCTGTCTGTCCACCTGATTTAGGTACAAGTTAGATTAGGTTCTAAATAACGGCAATTAGCTGAACTAGCTAGCTATGAATATATACATAGAACTAATCGATAATCTAACTAGCTAATAACTCATATATACATAGAACTCATTCTAGTTTAGTTGAAAGTACTTAATTTATTTATTTAAAATTTACTTGCTAACT
The DNA here is from genome assembly GCA_029216955.1 of Iris pallida. Lineage (NCBI taxonomy): Eukaryota > Viridiplantae > Streptophyta > Magnoliopsida > Asparagales > Iridaceae > Iris > Iris pallida. The sequence continues at coordinate 14,152,721 of JANAVB010004398.1, forward strand.
AAGATACTATCTAGATATTAGCAAGATAACATACAATAATTTTGATTGTAATTAAACTAAGGTAATCACTAGTGAACTGTTTGGAAAGATAATATTAATTTAATACACAATCTGTAGTTTTGGTAAAGAAATGACATAAGCTAATTAGAGGCTCCAAACCACTTATTGGCAAATTAATGCTAAATAGAAATTCTAAATAATCACAGAGAAATAGTATTGGCTAGAAATCCAATTACTAGCTCAGAGGAACCATCCTGCAGGTTGTAATCATAGTCCTTCTTGATTTCCATTTAACCAACATGTAAGGCCATAAAAGTTCAGAAAAGGAAGGGTTCAATTAACAGTCTAAGTAAAATGATACCAATCACAACAAAGAGCTAGCCTACTCCAAGTACTGTGAATCTACACTAGGCAAAAACTCAATCCTTAATTGATCATGAAACAAAAGCTTTACAAGGTTACATTGAAACCTTGCTATTGAAACCAAAAATTAGTACAGTCCAACAATCCTGAACAACCAAGACTTCAAAACTCGACTATAAGGTAGCAGGATTTAAAGGAAACTCTCTGTTATCAGCAGGACTTATTAGAGCAACAGGCTGTTAGTCCCATGCCATAAAACTTGGACTGCTACTAACCAAGCAACCAAGGTAAATTCAAATCTTGACAGAACCTTAATCAATGTAGCTCAAGCAAGAAAATGAACTCAGCTACCTAAACAGCAGTATGAAAGTATGTATTAGGTGAAGCTTACTCAGTCTTTAGGAACCTAACATCACAGAATAAAAATCAACAAGTGTAATTTATGACTCACCAGAGATGATGATCCGATCAACATAACCGAGATCTGAACCGCCCGATCAATCTACAAGGAAAACCAACAGATTGTCTCCGATCTGTGCATGCAGACATCGACCACAGTTTTCGAATGGAAGATCAAGAATAGAATAATCCTCAAGAGTTCGAAAGGATCTTACCTAAAATCACTACGAAAGGACTACTGCAATAGAGCACGTCCTTATGTCCGCTGAAGGAGAAGACCGAAGGCGTCGATGAGCTTGCTGGAAGAGGATTCGTCGTCCGATGTCGCCGAGGTGTGGAATACCGACCCGCCACCTACGTACGTGATCGATCATCGCCGAGAGTCGGTCATGAACCCGATCATTGGCCGAAGAGTGCGTCGGACGCCGTCGAGAGGAGATGACCTCGCCTGCTGGGACTTGTCTCGCTGCTCATCGCCACTGTCACCGTTTAGCTCTGGAATCCACCAGGAATGGAGAAACATTGCCGCTTGATCGCCGGAGGATAAAGTCGCGGTGGTCGTCGGACTCTCAATCACCGGAGAGTATGCTCCCGTCGCCTTTGCCATTGGATTTAGGGTTAGGGTTTCGGTCCGCTAGGGATTTGGGAACGAGTGCTCTCGAGACGGAGAGGGAAGAAAGGGAAAATGAGAGCTCTCAATTTCTCTGGAGTGTTGGAAAAATGAACTCTCTCTCTCTCTCTCTCTCTCTCTCTCTCTCTGAGAGATTAAATAAGATCAAGGGAAATTTGCACTCAGCTCCCCCCCAATACACTTTGCAGTTTTCACCCAAAGGTTGTTAGGAATTGGTTTAAATACTACTTGATTCAAAAAGGTTTGTTAGAAAGGGAGAAAAGTTTGTTACAACTTACAGTAATCCAAAAGTAGTTGGAGGAAAATTCTAGAAAAATCATAACAACTGTTTCATTTTAAATCTTAACGAAAACTTTTAAGGAAAAATTAGTTTTGAATATCAAGTGAATAAAAATCATAATTTGAAAAGTGGGGTTACAAATCTACGCCCTTACAAAATTGTCCTCGAAATTTGAAAAGCACGGTACGTTACAGAAATGACACGAAGTTCCAAAACCAGTTAGGCACGAGTATGAGTACGCTCAATGACCCGGTGAAAATTCATCAAGATTTAAAATAATTTATCATAACAAATAAATAGTAAAATAGTAAGATTGAAAATGATCAAAATTGGACAGACACAAAGTGAAACAAGGTTTAATTAAGACCAAGTATGAAAATTTCATACGGAAAGTTGAAATATCACGATCCAACAATGATCGGAATCAATATGCACGAGATGGCATGAATTTCAATTACAACTTAGAGAAATAAAATAATGAAAGCACGATTTTCTAAGCATGATTTGAATCGAAGTTAGCACAACTGGACTAGAACAAGATAGAAAAATCACGGTTGGGTAGACATGATTAAGGTCGAAGTTTAGATAAACACGATCGAAATATATGTGTAAAATCAACGATCTAACAATAAAATGCAAAAAGAAAATTTGCAAGGGTTGAGGGAAAAATATCAGGAGATATCAGTATCAAGTCAAAGTGAGTACATGGATTTGTCTTTCAAGGAAAATCAATAATCGTATGAAAGAGGATATAGTCTCCATGGTACCCGAGAATATAGGTATTTGAAATCACTTTGCTTAGAATCCATACCCCGCCAGTATATATCTGACTGCAGTGGACTTTCGGCTCCGTGACTCGAATAATAATATATCACCGAATATTCTATCAACTTTATCCATTAGAATTATCAAAAATTTTCAGAGAATTCAAAATGAGTTCCAACAGTTCAAGTCACGATAAATGGTGGTGTTACTTCCTTTAGAAAACAAGGGTTTCTGTTGACACAAAATCACAGTCAACCAAATATTGATAAAATTGACAATATGATACTTGTCATAATTCAATATGACACATCAAGACTGAACTCAGTACAAGACGGACGTCCGCTCTATCCTGCAGCATACTCAGTTTTCGAGTTGTATTTTTACTTTTATTGAGTCTAGATAAATGTAAACTGAGTCACACTGAGTAGTTTGGGCCTATACCTATCTCCAAACCACAAACCAAAAGCTCCACCAAAACCAAACTAGCCCATATAGCCCATTAGAACAATTATGTCTTCTGGAGACAGAGTTCGGGCCGAACTCTGCCTCCACACAGAGTTCGGGCCGAATACTATCCCCTAAATTATAGGACCCTAATTTTTAGGGTTTACTGTATGCTAGTGTAGAAACATAAAAAAATATGAGTTCATGCGGATTACAAATTGCCGCATAGGTACATTGGGCCAAACAGGTCCGCATAAAGGAAAGCTGCATGATTGTTCGAAGACATATGTGGCCCATCGACGAACAACTGTAGAAGGAAAATATATGACCAAGGAGGAGCAGTTCGACTGATAAAGTGACAAGTCTTGGCAAAACGTGACAGTTCTGACACTTTGACAAGAAAGATAAGACATGGGATGTCGCCCAAAGGCAGGGTTCGTACGCTTCCATACGGACAGAAGGTGTCATCTAGGCCGCATGACACTTATGCTGCCCAGATTATGCGGTCCAAAATTTCCAAACTTCATACAGCCAAGAGTAATTGTGATCCAAGCCGCATGAGTCCCATGAGACCCCACATGATGAAAGACTGAGAACACCATATGCAACGGGATACGTGGCAAATGGACCAAGTCCCTAACTACCCAGATTTGTTGTAACAAAATCCCAACAAATCGACAGATGGCAGCCCAAGACGGGTCTCCGCGTGCTAATCAGCCACGTGGCCGCAAACTGTCCATGCGGCTCAAAATCCATCCTATTATAAATAGCAGGGTGTCATTCCCCTGTAAAGGCTGGCAACCTTCAAGAGAAAAGCAATATCTTCATTAGCTAGAGACTACATCAGATAGTCCACGGAGTAAGGCAGAGTTGATAGCACTTTCCTGAGCCTCCACCGTCACCCCCAGAATTAAAACTAAACAATTGTACTTAGACTGTTTCCTAGGATTTCTTTCTAGGCTTTCTTTTGTACAAGAGTTTGCAATCAATTTCAGTGTTCTACAATACTTGTCTTTGATTTTTTTATGGCAAACATGATGGCGACTCTGCTGGGGACATCATTCTCTTCCGATGAGAAGTTGGTGACGTAATCTGATACGTCCAAGCTCGGCTCTACACAGCAGATGCTTACTGTCAGTGGCCAGTGCGGCTCAACCAGCCCAGTCAACTTTCTAAGTTGCTGACTGTCAGTGGGCCCTGTTAATTGTTACACGGGCTCTTGACGAAAAGTAGTACAGAACCACCCGCGTCCAGTCCTCCAGGGCTAACGGACAGGGTGGGTCTTTAAAGTCTCCCTCTAAAGATCCAGAGCAAGTGCTTTTACTAGCCATGGATTAGGAAGCAAACATGATGCCTAAGCACTCGTGCGTTCGGGATCCCCGAGTTCACAAGTTTGGTGCAAAGGCAGAGCAGCTTTCTACCGACATACGTGATGTGATTACTCACAAGCGCGAGACGGCAGCGTCAGCATGCAATGAGTCCCTTTCGGGGCATCGTTGCACTCAAGTTATCATCAACTGCTGCTGTAACAAATCAGCAGCGCCTGAAGATCGGCAGTCCATTTTCCAGTGACTGCAGCAGCTAGCACCTGTCCGACAGGTGCAAATTCTAGGGGACGAAGAGTTTTCTTTTGCCTCATGCAATTCAACTCAAAACGTTCCTCCTGGCAAGGGAGAAAAGAAGACAGGCTCTTCCAGCCCGGCCATCTCGGCCAGTACTGCAAGGAGACCCTCATCTGGGGGTTCCCATCAACCACAGGGGGTATCTATTTAGGCACTCGATCCAAGAAGTAGCTTCCGGCACCTAGGGGTGCATCTTCAGCCTCTTTGAGAGTAGATGAAGCTGGGGTAGCAACCCCCTTAATGTATGCGATAACCCGTGTACCAAGAGCACATGCAGGGGTAGAGATCCCCCAAAACTCTACAACAGAATCAGGTTTCCCTGAGGGCCACCACCCTCACCAAAATATGCAGCTTCCTATACAGAGGGTAGCACCCCTGCCGAGTCTGACGAAGATGATATTCTGACATTTCCTGACGATTTCTCCATACAAGGTACGACACCGAGAGTACCTCTGCCAAAATCCCTTCCACCTCTACCCACGTAAGGACAGTCTTTATGGCTGACAACGATCATGAAGCACCTTCCCCGACAACGGCTAGAAGTGCTCGAAGCCATGCTCATGTCCTTAGTCAAGTCGGTGGACGAGATCAAAGCTGCCTTGCCAGCTCAACCAGTGAGGACGCTCGGGCAAACAAGATTGGGACCCGCAGTCAACGCGGACTCCAACACGACCGCCCCTCCTTTGGGTGATGATCCCGTAGCACCATCCATTCCTTCAGCTGCAGATGAAGCTAAGGAGGCTAGGAGGGAAGTCCAAGAGCTCCGAGCGATGTTCAATGCCTGAGACTCCTCTCGGGATCTCAGAATACGGCAGCCATATCCCGTCGCATGAGGGACGTACCTTTTCTACCACGGACAAGCTATTCCATATCGATTCTTATGATGGGAAGACCTCTGCTACTCGGTACATGACTTACTTTGAAGTCACCACCGACCACTTGCCGCATAGTGACGCCATCCTCACGCGATTATTCATCGAGCATTGGAAGGGATCGCGTTCGACTGGTACCGCAATCTCCCCGACAACTGTATCCATTCTTTCGACGGCTTCAAGCACATGTTCCTGGAGAGATTCTACAAGTAGGGCATGACGTGACAATGTCATCTCTCATGGACGTCGTTCAGGGCGAGAGGAAGCTGACAAGGAACTATATCGAGCGGTTCCGCCAAACCGCGATAAGATTGCCTCAGGGCAATCCTGAGAGCTCCTTGATTGAGATCTGTCAGAAGAAGCTGCTCCCTGCAATTAGCCTCTGGATGGGAGACGATTAGTTCAGAGACTGGACGACCTTTATCATAAGTGCTACCAACGCAGAGACAAAATTGAAGAAGGCTCGCCAGCTGGGGTTACACATCCCAGACGGAGAAGATAAGGGCAGACGTCCTGGTCCTACCTCTAGTAACAACAACAGTGGTGCCACCACCAATCAGGACAATAAGGGAAAACAGGCCATGGTCACTAATGTGACTCAGAAGCCTGAACAGAAACAGGCGGAAGGTTAGTAGCCCAAGATCAACTACTCATTCGAAGATAGTCATGTCAAACCTATCTTTGATATGCTCTTGCAAGGGGGTAGGATTCAGCTCCCTCCACCAAGGCGCGAGCCCCGAGCAGCGGAAATGGAGGATCCAAAGTACTGTCACTTCCACCGCTATGTCCATCATGCCACTCATGATTACTTCCAATTGAAGCGGTACATCCAGAGTCTTATTGACTCCAAAGCTCTGTCGATAGACTTTGAAGAGGTTACTGTGGCGGCAAATATAGTATCCATTCAGTTCGGCAATTTCCCTCCAACAAGCACTCCAGACGGGATAATACCTGTCCCTCAAGCAATGATGGAAGTTACTAATCTTCCACCCGTTCGGAACCAGACATCTAGACTGGTACCTCTTACCACCTCGCGAGGAGAGATCATGTTGGTGCATCCAGATTTGGTGCCCGAAGTTACCCAGGGGGTGTCATCTCCTACCAACAAGAAGAAGGGCAGGAAGTCTAAAGCCTGCCACACAATTTCAGCTGAAGCTAAAGAAGCTGCAGATGTTGTTACCCGGTCTGGAGCACAAGTCCAGCCCGCACGGGACAGTCCAGCTGAAGACCCTCAGCTAGCAACGTTGCCTTCCCCCGATGTTCTAAGGCCGTCTCAGCCTCCACTGGCGGACAAATCCAAGACAAAGGAAACCCGCTTTGACAGGCTACTCCGTAATGATGCACCTCAGGGACTGGAGAGACCTTACAACTTCGATATATTAGCACAATTGGCTAATACATCAGCAAAATTGTCGCTATACGAGCTCCTAAGGCTCTCTAAGGATCTTCGCATCACATTAAGCGAAGCACTCCAAAATGCTGATGCCTACTTAGCTCAGGTCAAGCCTCCAGGGGAAGACCCGCCAGCAGATCCACAGGACGGCGGTAGCATAGATGCAATGCCCAACATCGTATTTAATTCGTAGGACATGTTGATTAAGACCAACTTACATGATCGCCCCTTGTACTACACAGGATACATAGGCGACATCAAGGTGGATATGATGCATATCGACCCGGGATCGTCAACAAGCATCATCCCGAAAAGCCTACTCCAACTTCTTGGCATCCCTATGCACCGGCTAGCAGCAACCAACACTGCCATTAGCGGGTTTAACTCAGGAAGAAGCTATCCCCTAGGGAAGATCCGGTTGAAGTGCTAGATTGGTGACCTAAGGACGGAAGTTACCTGCTATGTCGTAGAGGTAGACACACCTTACAATATCCTCTTGGGGAGCCAGTGGATACATGACTATATGATCGTACCATCCACCCTCCACTAGTACTTCAAGTATGTCGATAGATACGGCATCGTGAGGACCGAATTTGCCAACATCGACCCCTTTAAGGGGATTGAGTCATATTCTTCGTAGGCTTGTTTATACGAGGAATCCAAGAAGTACATCACCAACAAACTGGAGACCATCACAGGGCCAGAGAAACCCTCGATAATTCACCTCCAACTCCATAGACCGGGCAGGGCCGTACCCCTTGTCGTGACCTTACATAAAGAAGTGCTCGATTCTCCTGACACACCTGTGCAGTCGGAACCAATGGTCATCCGTCTCCCAAGATCCAGTCAGAAGACAAAACCTGTTATAGGACCAATGGTGATCCGGCTGCAAAAATTCAATCTAAGGCAACAGGAAGATGCGAAGCCCTCAGTAACACCGATGGTAATTCGACTACCAAAATCTGCTCCAAGGCGACTAGAAGATGCAAAATCCCTTGCCGAGCCGATGGTCATCCGTCTTCTCAAGACGAGCCAACAGCCAAGTGTTGATCCAATACTCCCAGGCAGATCAATACCTCAAGCAAAACCCTTAGTGGTCAAGTTACCCAAGATAGCGGCCCAAACTCTGAGCTCGCAGGGGGTAGCCAAGGAAGAAGGAGAACTTGCCAAATATGTGGTTACACAGGCGGATAGCCCCTCCTGATAATATAATCCCGGTGGACAAAATTCCTTATTTTATCAATAAGAGGCTGCCGTTAGACTACTCTGAACATGATAAGCCTAATCTAATGTAAGCCGCACGGACTGTCTGGACGTTAGCTTGCACACACAGGTGACAACCGTCCATACCCCAAGTCGACTTGCTTCCATAAAAGGCGCTTACTTCCCGGTCTCAGACAGAAGAGGATGGGATCACACAATCATCTTTGGCCGAAAAGAATGTCACGACCCGCACCCACTGTGAGGGTACGAGAGCGTAACAACGCCCAGCCTACGCCGCAGTGTCGGCGGTAGAACGCTGTTCTAGGTCATGAACTATAACTAACATAATATGAATGCTCTCCATAAAGAGGCCAACACAGAGGTACAACTCAATCACAATCTAGAGATAGAATATGGCACGATAAAATAGATAAGAGAATCCTCAACCGAGGTACAGCAGAAATAAATAAAAAGCCTCAACATCTATAAAATATACAACTCTGAAAATAAAGACAACAGTTTAAACATGAAAAGAGAGAACAGTCTAAGCTATCTACACTATACAAGGTATCATCCTGAGCAGCTGCCTGAACCTCCCCAGGGGTCCAGGTCGCGAGTGTCAACTAGGCAAACTCCAAGTAAGGGTGCAGGGTTCCTCATCATCCTCTGTAAAATTTTCAACAGGTCCAGTCAGGACGGGAGCGAGCACAAAACATCTCACGCAGTTCATATCATGTTAGGAAATATAAAGCATGCAATAGAGTAAGGTACATAAAATGCTGAAAGTAAGAAGTATATAAAAAATAGTAGAGATTTGATAACAGAAAATATCTAAATATGATAAATAAGAACTGTAAGCCAACTGTAATTTAGAGTACAATATGTTTATGTAAACGGTCTAGAAAAATGCAATGGTAACTCCATTGTACGTGGGTGTACAATAGACATATACAATAGTTATACAATGTTGTACAATAGGATTTGATTACATAACCAATTCTACTCCCCCTCCCCAAATCAATACACAAGGATCTACTCCGGTTACGTTATCTTGCACAATAGTGTACAATGTTATACAATAGATGTACAATATTATACAATAGATGTACAATGTTATACAATGGATGTACAATGTTATACAATAGATGTACAATATTATACAATAGATGTACAATGTTATACAATAGTTGTACAATGGTCTATCCCTGGGACTCATGTGATACTGAGAGTACAATATGCACAAGGAGTATACAAGGATATGGGTATTCAATAAATACAATATGTAAGTGAAACGCACATCACAATATGTATTTAGTGAATATAAGGAGATAACATCTCAGAAAAAGATCCGTATAGTACCAATCCGTGATAATGATCGTGTCAGCATCAAGTACAGTAATCTAGAGCAAGAATATAAATCTAGACAAATATGAAACGGTCAGAGAATGTACTCGCCTCGTATCTGAATGTCTGAAGTAAATGTACTGTCAGAGATGAGGTACCTGACTCCTAGTTAGAGCAACACAAGTCAAGATGTATACAGGGAATGATAAATATAATCTACAATGCATCTGCATGCTGTCTAGGTCAAACTAGACTAAAGTCAACACTTGGTCAACTCCAGTCAACTAGACTAGTCAAACTAGGTCAACTAGGTCAAATCCTAGCCCAACAAGTCTAATAAGTCTCACTTGGCCTAACCAAGCCTAGTCTAGCAATCACACACCAATCACAAGACTATACAAGCCAAACACAAGCCATCACATTCAATATTATACATAAGAGAAAGGAAGCTAACATGTAAAGCTATGTGTGTGTGTGAACATGGAGGTGTACATGAAAAGAGAATTCAACACTAGGCCCTATATCACATATATGTATATATAACTATAGGAAAACTCTATTTACCACATTAACACATTTAGCCATGTATAGTATATATATATATAGAGAGAGAGAGAGAGAAGAGCATGTGTATGTGTTCATGGGTGTGTGTGTGTGTCATGAAAGTGCACAAGAACATGTGCGTGTTATCATGGAATGAGTGTTAGGCAATGTGTGAGTGAGAGTGTCAATGAGTGAGGGTGTGAGGGTTTTATAGCGTAGTGTGCATTGTGTGTGGAGTGATAGTGAGGCATGACAGTTGTGTAGCAAAGTGTCAATAGGAAGTTGACATTCACATATATGAGTTCTCATGTATCTCTTATTTAGTGAAACAAAACTAAATTCCAATTTTATTCCTAACAAGGCTACATATATTACATCTGTTATTATATTACATTCATGCTTGCATTCATTCATCATTCATTTATTCTCTTGCACCACTATATGCACCATACATTACATACTATGGAACCTACATATTCATTACAAGCCATACTTATACATGCTTACATTAGATAAGATGCTTACACCTCATACATTATTTATTTAAACATTTACTCATGCTTGCATTCTCTATTTAATTACATAATGTATATACATTAACATGGATTAAAATCAAATAGAACATTATATTACACACAAGGGTGCACAAAATGCATATGCCGAATAGTAACTCCTACTAATAATCAATACTGTACCATCTCAGCATGAATTAAAATCTAGGATTAAAGTATGTTATAGATCTATGTGTTAGTTTTTCGAAACTTCAAACGGATCGCGTTTTCGTTTCCGGAAACTCCCGGAATCGCGAAAACACCGAGAACGCGTTTGTCTTTCGTACAGCTGACACTCAAATAATTTTCCAGAAAGTTAAAGAAAGAATTAGGCCTATTAATACATATTTTTGGAAAGCTAACTTCAATACGCTTCTTTTAAAAAAAATGAGAGATTAAACCGAGCTTTGAGCTAGAAGTTATGACATTTCTAAGTTAGGGCTGAAATTAAAAACGTGGATAAAAATTATGACGGATTTGGGTAGTTTGAGACAAAAGAACACAAGTATATAACATAATATATCAAGAACTCACTCTCTACACTAATATATATATATATGAGACACTATAGAACACATCTCCAATACAAAAATAAGAGATTAAACATGTAATAGTTCATTCATACATAACAACAACACATAGTGTGTCCAAATTTGGGATTTTCCCACATGGACACAACCACAACACAAAGGACACTCCTATGACCTCTAAATAGATACAAAATGGACACAAATAGAGATACAACCATGGGGGTCATTCCTATGGGTTCAAAATAGACCTATATGCATGAGGAAATGAAAATAAGAAGGGATTTATACCTCCCGGTAGATCGAATCGAAGAAAAGCCTTCCCGGAGCGACACCGACACGTAAAGATTCCAAAAGGACACGAACGAGCTCCGAATCCTCCCAAACTTGGGTAGCTTCCTCCTTGGCTAGAATGGAGAAGGAAAGAAGAAGATTTGGTGGCAAAATGGAAGGATTTGGTAGAGAAATTGCTAGGGATTGCTCTCTAGAAATTTGGGGAAGAACAAGAGAGAGAGTGTGGATGAGAATAATGAAATGAACTTGAGCCTATCCTCTCCCAAAGTGGCTGGCTATATGGGACTATTTGTCCTATTATGGTAAGGTCCAAAATGCCCCCACTAACCTATTCTATGAGTATTAGGAAAGGGCTAATTGGTTGGGGCTAAATTAGTTATTCTAAAGTCTCTAATCACGCTAACCTTATCCATAATAATTAGTCTAACCTCTAACTAAAATATTTCTATCATGTGGACTAAATTTAATATCATGTGGGCTATGCCTAACTAGTGTGTGGGTCCCACTAGAGTCAAACTATCCCCGGGTCCCCGTTTCAAGTCGGATTGAGTTGAAATTCGAACCCGACTCAAATAACCCCAAAACAATATCATAAATAATAAAATGATATCAAAATAATTCAAAGAGGTCAAATGCAAAAATATCCTTAGGCCAAAAATGACATTAAAATATCATAATCACATGGTTAGGCTCTAGGTCAAACAGTCTCTAGGGTTTCACTAGCAAAACGTCAAAACCACAAGTCGTGAATTTAAATAGTTTAAAATAATTTAAAAATCACTAAAAATCATAATATGAAATAAATATCATTAAATAATAATTATAATTATAAAATTTTAAAATTACCCTCATCTGGAAAACTGGGTATTACAAGTCTACCCACCTTATAAAAATTTTGTCCTCGAAATTAAGATGATCGCACCCTTTTCTAGGCCGAACATAGACAAGGGTCAATCACTAGTCAATTTCCTCAACATCCTAGTACTTGGTCATCAGCTGGTCAACTTCTTAGGACTTATACCTATGCTAGCTACCTAGTGTTGGCAACTAGGAATTAGCAAAGAAAACTCTATAATAGACTAGCTCTTAACTTCCAAATCCTATCAAGTCACCTATAACTAATTACCCACAAGCTAAGCACACCAATCCCAAATACCACATATATATATATGCTCAAGAACAACAACCCATCACATATATCCTAAGTATATCATCTATATATATAGACCTCTTAGTCCTAGGTGAAACTACAACTATGCTCAAGGGCAGGCTCTGGTTACTGGGTGCCTTACTGGAAGGGTAAAGGAAAACAATAAATAATTATCAAGGTTGTATGGCATACTAACATCCTATACGTAACTGGTTGGTATCATAATAACAGGGAATTATCTGCAATGGGTTACTATTCTAGCACCAATGCTAACTATCACCTCTAGGGTACAGACACTCTACAAGTCACCATATCTATATACTATGAAGGAACTACCTATGAACAAGCTCTACAATCTAAATATCCCTACTCCTAAGTCATTTATAACAATCAAAAGGGTATGATGTTTAAACCTTCTCAAGATACAATCTGTTAATCATATGTGTCTGTCCAAAATTATGTTGTCCAGTGTCTTCATCATGCTAGTGAGCAAGGCTACGATAATTACAGAGTCCTTGACTAAGGTACGTACCTCTAGGTTCATGGTATTTAAAATTTTCGTACTGCCACATACGACGGTAAAAACCTTAAATTCCCATACCCGAGAATACATCCAAAATCTGACTACATGTCCTCACTATGCCAACTAACACGACTATCGAGGATTCTAGATCCCATGATTTAGGCGACCTAGCCCATATGATTTTCTCAGAAGAAAAACAAACACAACAAAAGAGTAACATGACAAAATTAATCAATCAACAAGGAACAGATGGAATCGGATTTCAAGGTAATTATAAAAGACAATTGCGGAAATGGAATTAAGAAGAACGGAACTTACAGCAAGATCTCCAACGGTCTGTGCATCCTCGACTGTCCTGACGATAGCTCGCCCTGCTGGTTTCCCCCGGTCTGCTGCTGATGCTGCATGAACCGCTGCTGCTGAGAGAAATCAGAAATGACGGGAAAAAGTCCCTGTACAGTCAAAGGTGCACCTCCTATGTAGCAGAAATGCCAACCTGAGTCAGCACAACAGAAACTACGGTCTCGAGGCCCTGATGAACAGGACGAGAGGTGGCCAACCTCTCGATAGTATCCCCCGAACCGAAGCGATGAGATCGTGCCTTCATAATCATCATGAAGACAGATCAAAACAAGAAACAATTTCTGAGAATGAAGCAAAAATTCAAGGAGGACAGTTTATATTCAAGGGAAACAACGAGTAGCATATTTAGATAAAAGGAATCTGATAAGAGTTTTTCCTAATGTGATTGAGTACCTCTAAAAATAATCCTAATCCTGCTGCAGGCTGTAGTGATACTCTAGTTCGAATACCACTACATAAACTCGACCTGCATCGGCCACCACTAAAAACGTGTCACGACCCGCACCCACTGTGAGGGTACGAGAGCGTAACAACGCCCAGCCTATGCCGCAGTATCGGCGGTAGAACGTTGTTCTAGGTCATGAACTATAACTAACATAATATGAATGCTCTCCATAAGGAGGCCAACACAGAGGTACAACTTAATCACAATCTAGAGATAGAATATAGCACGATAAAATAGATAAGAGAATCCTCAACCGAGGTACAGCAGAAATAAATAAAAAGTCTCAATATCTATAAAATATACAACTCTGAAAATAAAGACAACAGTTTAAACATGAAAAGAGAGGACAGTCTAAGCTATCTACACTATACAAGGTATCATCCTGAGCAGCTGCCTGAACCTCTCCAGGGGTCCAGGTCGCGAGTGTCAACTAGGCAAACTCCAAGTAAGGGTGCAGGGTTCCTCATCATCCTCTGTAAAATTTTCAACAGGTCCAGTCAGGACGGGAGCGAGCACAAAACATCTCACGCAGTTCATATCATGTTAGGAAATATAAAGCATGCAATAGAGTAAGGTACATGAAATGCTGAAAGTAAAAAGAATATAAAAAACAGTAGAGATTTGATAACAAGAAATATCTAAATATGATAAATAAGAACTGTAAGCCTACTGTGATTTAGAGTACAATATGGTTATGTAAACGGTCTAGGAAAATGCAATGGTAACTCCATTGTACGTGGGTGTACAATAGACATATACAATAGTTATACAATGTTGTACAATAGGATTTGATTACATAACCAATTCTACTCCTCCTCCCCAAATCAATACACAAGGATCTACTCCGGTTATGTTATCTTGCACAATAGTGTACAATGTTATACAATAGATGTATAATATTATACAATAGATGTACAATATTATACAATAGATGTACAATGTTATACAATGGATGTACAATATTATACAATAGATGTACAATATTATACAATAGTTGTACAATGGTCTATCCCTGGGACTCATGTGATACTGAGAGTACAATATGCACAAGGAGTATACAAGGATATGGGTATTCAATAAATACAATATGTAAGTGAAACACAATCACAATATGTATTTAGTGAATACAAGGAGATAACATCTCAGAAAAAGATCCGTATAGTACCAATCCATGATAATGATCGTGTTAGCATCAAGTACAGTAATCTAGAGCAAGAATATAAATCTAGACAAGTATGAAACGGTCAGAGAATGTACTCGCCTCGTATCTGAATGTCTGAAGTAAATGTACTGTCAGAGATGAGGTACCTGACTCCTAGTTAGAGCAACACAAGTCAAGATGTACACAGGGAATGATAAATATAATCTACAATGCATCTGCATGCTGTCTAGGTCAAACTAGACTAAAGTCAACACTTGGTCAACTCCAGTCAACTAGACTAGTCAAACTAGGTCAACTAGGTCAAATCCTAGCCTAACAAGTCTAATAAGTCTCACTTGGCCTAACCAAGCCTAGTCTAGCAATCACACACCAATCACAAGACTATACAAGCCAAACACAAGCCATCACATTCAATATTATACATAAGAGAAAGGAAGCTAACATGTAAAGCTATGTGTGTGTGTGAACATGGAGGTGTACATGAAAAGAGAATTCAACACTAGGCCCTATATCACATATATGTATATATAACTATAGGAAAACTCTATTTACCACATTAACACATTTAGCCATGTATAGTATATATATATAGAGAGAGAGAGAGAGAGAGAGAGAAGAGCATGTGTATGTGTTCATGGGTGTGTGTGTGTGTCATGAAAGTGCACAAGAACATGTGTGTGTTACTATAGAATGAGTGTTAGGCAATGTGTGAGTGAGAGTGTCAATGAGTGAGGGTGTGAGGGTTATATAGTGTAGTGTGTATTGTGTGTGGAGTAATAGTGAGGCATGATAGTTGTGTAGCAAAGTGTCAATAGGAAGTTGACATTCACATATATGAGTTCTCATGTATCTCTTATTTAGTGAAACAAAACTAAATTCCAGTTTTATTTCTAACAAGGCTACATATATTACATCTATTATTACATTACATTCATGCTTGCATTCATTCATCATTCATTTATTCTCTTGCACCACTATATGCACCATACATTACATACTATGGAACCTATATATTCATTACAAGCCATACTTATACATGCTTACATTAGATAAGATGCTTACACCTCATACATTATTTATTTAAATATTTACTCATGCTTGCATTCTCTATTTAATTACATAATGTATATATATTAATATGGGTTAAAATCAAATAAAACATTATATTACACACAAGGGTGCACAAAATGCATATGCCGAATAGTAACTCCTACTAATAATCAATATTGTACCATCTCAGCATGAATTAAAATCTAGGATTAAAGTATGTTATAGATCTATGTGTTAGCTTTCCGAAACTTCAAACGGATCGCGTTTTCGTTTCCGAAAACTCCCGGAATCGCGAAAACACCGAGAACGCGTTTGTCTTTCGTACAGCTGACACTCAAATAATTCTCCAGAAAGTTAAAGAAAGAATTAGGCCTATTAATACATGTTTTTGGAAAGTTAACTTCAATACGCTTCTTTTAAAAAAAACGAGAGATTAAACCGAGCTTTGAGCTAGAAGTTATGACATTTCTAAGTTAGGGCTGAAATTAAAAACGTGGATAAAAATCATGACGGATTTGGGTAGTTTGAGACAAAAGAACACAAGTATATAACATAATATATCAAGAACTCACTCTCTACACTAATATATATATATGAGACACTATAGAACACATCTCCAATACAAAAATATGAGATTAAACATGTAATAGTTTATTCATACATAACAACAACACATAGTGTGTCCAAATTTGGGATTTTTCCACATGGACACAACTACAACACAAAGGACACTCCTATGACCTCTAAATAGACACGAAATGGACACAAATAGAGATACAACCATGGAGTCATTCCTATGGGTTCAAAATAGACCTATATGCATGAGGAAATGAAAATGAGAAGAGATTTATACCTCCCGGTAGATCGAATCGAAGAAAAGCCTTCCCGGAGCGACACCGACACGTAGAGATTCCAAAATGACACGAACGAGCTCCGAATCCTCCCAAACTTGGATAGCTTCCTCTTTGGCTAGAATGGAGAAGGAAAGAAGAAGATTTGGTGGCAAAATGGAAGAATTTGGTGGAGAAATTGCTAGGGATTGCTCTCTAAAAATTTGGGAAAGAACAAGAGAGAGAGTGTGGATGAGAATAATAAAATGAACTTGAGCCTATCCTATCCCAAAGTGGCTGGCCATATGGGGCTATGCGTCCTATTATGGTAAGGTCCAAAATGCCCCCACTAACCTATTCTATGAGTATTAGGAAAGGGCTAATTGGTTGGGGCTAAATTAGTCATTCTAAAGTCTCTAATCACGCTAACCTTATCCATAATAATTAGTCTAACCTCTAACTAAAATATTTCTATCATGTGGACTAAATTTAATATCATGTGGGCCATGCCTAACTAGTGTGTGGGTCCCACTAGAGTCAAACTACCCCCGGGTCCTCATTTCAAGTCGGATTGAGTTGAAATTCGAACCCGACTCAAATAACCCCAAAACAATATCATAAATAATAAAATGATATCAAAATAATTCAAAGAGGTCAAATGCAAAAATATTCTTAGGCCAAAAATGACATTAAAATATCATAATCACATGGTTAGGCTCTAGGTCAAACAGTCTCTAGGGTTTCACTAGCAAAACGTCAAAACCACAAGTCATGAATTTAAATAGTTTAAAATAATTTAAAAATCACTAAAATCATAATATGAAATAAATATCATTAAATAATAATTATAATTATAAAATTTCAAAATTACCCTCATCTGGAAAATTGGGTGTTACAAAGAAGGTCCTCAATCTTTTACGCCACAAGAGACCGACCTCAGACCCGAAGCCAGAAGACTATCGCTCCACTTATATAGTCCTCAAGCCAAGTACTTCATGCAAAAGTAGGGGTATGACATGGAGGCTACTCTGGATCTAAATTATGGCAGTGGTCGACGATTGACTCTACAGTCGCCGGCACCGGTGGGGAAGCCTCGGGATCATTATCACAAATTCAGACGTGGCCTCGGGTATGTTACTCCACCTACAAAGCCCGAAAGTTCAGACGAAGAATGTGAGTGGCACTCCCATTCGTCCGAGTCACCCATTTACGACTCCGATAGCAGTATTGGGGATATATTCAGACAAACATTATCTGCCAATATGACATTCGCTGATGTCGAAGAAGAAGACGAAGACCTACTTGAACCTCTTGAGTTGGAGCCGTAGGTCCAGCAACTAGATGCACAATGGGAGAAACGCTTTGAACTTTGTGATCCTCCTACTGAAGATGAGGTTATGCAAGTTAACCTCGGCAACGAATCCTCTCCAAAGCCAATCTTCGTCAGTAAAAGTCTGACAGACAACGAGCGAGAGTCGTTGTTACAACTCATCAGAGAATACATCGATGTCTTTGCTTGGAGCTATGAAGACATGCCAGGGCTGAACCCCGAGATTGTACTCCAAAAGCTCAACATCTATCCGGACGCAAAACCAGTCAAGCAACAGCAGCGACAATTTCATCCAGATATCATGAATTCCATCGAGGCAGAGGTAAACAAGCTTATAGCTAGCGGTTTGATTCGTAAAGAGCAGCACCCAGACTGGGTAGCCAACGTAGTGCCAGTCATCAAAAAGAACAAGAAAATTCGAATCTGCATCAATTTTCGCAATCTGAATGCAGCATGGATGAATTTCCTCTTCCGATCACCGATATAATGATCGATAATACGTGCGGCTTTGAACGCATGTCCTTTATGGATGGCTTTTCGGGATACAATCAAATCAAGATGGCTCCTAATAACAAAAAGCATACATTATTCCGAACGTCGATCGGCGTATATTGTTATACAGTCATGCCCTTTGGCTTGAAGAACGCCGGTGCAACATATCAACGGGCCATAAGTGTCATCTTCAGAGATCATTTGCGAAAGACGGTGGAGTGTTACGTAGACGACATCACCGTCAAGAGCCGCTCCAAAAATGATAATTTATATGACTTGAGAACAGTGTTCAACCTCATACAGGCATACAACCTGAAGATAAATCCTACCAAGTCTTTTCTGTGGGTGTCCAGCGGAATTGTCATTACTTCCCGGGGCATTCACATAGATCCCGATAAAACAAAAGTAATCCTGGAGATAAACCCACCAAAGAACCTCCGCGAACTCTGCGGCCTTCAGGGAAGACTAGCCTATATCAGGAGGTTTATATCTAACCTCTCAGGGCGATGCCAACCCTTCACTCAACTCATGAGGAAAGGTGTCTCATTTGTATAGAACGAGGAATATCAACGTGCCTTTGATGATATTAAAGAGTACCTGATAAATCCGCCAGTTCTAGTAGCCTCGATCACCGGAAAGCCCTTTATGCTCTATGTACGGGCGATGGAACATTCCTTCAGCGCTCTACTAGCCCAGAATAATAATACGGAACATGAACAAGCCAATTACTATCTCAGTCGGATGATGGTAGGAACTGAACATAGGTACACTGCCGTGGAGAAGGAGTGCCATGCCCTAGTGTTCGCCATTCAGAAAATACGACACTATGTGATAGGGCAGACCATCCATGTGATGTCACGAGTCAATCCCCTCAGGGTTCTCATGACCAAGCCCGACGCACTCAGTTCTCGTCTAGCCACCTGGGCGATACTACTATCCCCTTATGACATGGTTTTTGTTCCACGAAAAGCTATCAAGCGTCAAGCCCAGGCTGACTTCCTAGCAGCCCATCCAGGCTCAAAAACAGCCAGGATTTATGAAGAAATTCCTCCTGAAGTCGTCGCCTCAAACATGACTTCGCACGACGCCATTTGGCGGATGTTCTTCGACGGTACTTCAAGAACGGGGCCACAAGGTGATATCGTCGCTGGAGTCGGGTGGTATTAATTTTTCCCTCTGGACTAGTAGTCAATCGGGCATATTCTCTTATGGAATCTTGTTCGAATAACGTAGCCGAATATAACGCTCTAGTCATTGGGCTCCAACTCACAAAAGAAGTAGGAATCAGGTACCTGGAAGCTTATGGTGACTCACAGTTGGTTGTTAACCGGATTCGAGGTTCATACGAGGTTCGTAATGAGGACCTGATTCCCTATTATCAAACAAAAATGGCCATCATTACAACCTTGGAGGGGTTCTTTATAGAGCATGTTCCTAGGCTTCAAAATATCGAAGCCGATGCTCTGGCCGGTCTTGCCGCTTCCTTGGCACTCCCAAATAATGCTCATCATCTGGTCGACGTAATAGGCCATGAACTGGTTTGCCCTAGGAACAATCTTCAACTGGGTATGAGTTTCTCCGTCCAGATAACCAATGACATACAAGACTGGAGACGCCTGCTCATCGACTTTGCAGTCTATGGAATTCTGCCAGAAAATGTGAAGGAAGCTACCTCAATCAGAAGACGCTCCCTCAGATTCTTCTACGATACGGAAACAAAAATATTATATCGGCGATCCTATGATGGGCTACTACTAAGATGCCTATCAAGTGGAGAAGCCAAAGAAGCCCTACGTGAAGCTCATGACGGTACTTGTGGGGCTCACCAACCTGGCCTGAAATTATAAGATCGTATTCGCCGGATGGGTTATTACTGGCCCACAATGATCGCAGATGCAGTTGATTATGCAAAGAAGTGCAAGGCTTGCCAGATCCATGCAGATTTCATACATCTGCCATCTGAATTCTTGCACCCGACAGTGGCCTCTTGGCTATTCGAAGCATGGGGAATGGACGTCATTGGGCCAATCACCCCACCATCGTCTAGAGGGCATCGGTTCATACTTGCAATCACCGATTACTTCTCCAAATGGGCAGAAGCTGTTCCGTTGGCAGAGGTCAAGACATCGAACGTGATTAGCTTCATAAAATATCACGTCATCTACCATTTTGGACTTCCCTGGAGGATTATCCACAACAATGGTCCGCAGTTTGCAAGCCACGCTTTCTATCAATTTTGTGATAAGAATCAGATCCATAACATGGCCTCGACAGCATATAACCCCTCTGCCAATGGTCTGGCTGAAGCATTCAACAAAACCATAATCAAGCTCCTCAAAAAGTTTATGTCTGTAAACAAACGCGACTGGAATGAAAAGCTTGGTGAGCGCCTATGGGCGTATCGGATGACAGTTCGGACGGCTAAAGGAACTACACTGTTCTTCCTGGTCTACGGGAGCAAGGCAGTCCTCCCATTGGAAACTCAGATCCCCTCACTTCGAGTGGCCCTCACCTACCGATTAACGGCAGACGATAACTAGCGCCGATGGCTACAGGAGTTAGAAGCATTAGATGAGAAGCGTTTACAAGCTCAACAAAGCATAGAGCTCTACCAAGCGCGCATCTCTCGGGCTTTCAACAAGAAAGTCAAGCAGAGGATATTCCAAGTGGGCGATCTTGTCTTGGCCATTCGCAGACCAATGGTCATGACTCACAAGACCCCCGGCAAATTCCAGCCTCAGTGGGAGGGTCCGTTCGTCATCGAGACCGTGTTCCCCAACGGCTCTTACCGTCTCGCAAAACAAAATGGAGACTTGCTCATGATGCCCATCAACGACAAGTTCCTCAAGAAATACTATGTCTAAATGACACCTTCCAACTATCTCTCGGATTGTGAGTTATATACCCGCAGGTATCGCTGAACTTACACTCTGACTTCAAATCTCCGAGATTATTGAGTTACGTACCCTCAGGTACCACTGAACTTACTCTCTGATTACTCCGAATGAATTCTCTTGGTCGTATCTATGTACCCCCTGGTCATAGCTTTTCTACCACCAAGAATTTGCCTCAAAATCTATTGCCCGCCCCACCGGTGCGCAGAAGGGTAATAGGTCCACACAACTTATCCTAATCTATTACTCGCACTGTCAGTGCACAAAAAGGGTAATAGGTCCACAAAACTCTCCAACAAAAAAAGCAACCATGTCCATATTACCTCTGAGTTGTTTTCTCGTCCATCACAAACAAATCACCCAATGCATAGAACTTCCATGTTGATTGCACCTCTGAGTTGTTCTGTGTATCCCTATCATGCCTACCCCTAACATTTCCTCATTATCTCTGAGTAGGAAGGCTTTGTTTTGACCCGTATTTACCACATCCTCATTACCTCTGAGTAAATACGTTGGTTTTCTCTCCACTTACTATCAGTACTCACATCGCCAGTACACAAAAATGATGATAAGCAAAGAATTATCCTAATCTATTACTCACACCATCGGTGTACCAAAGAGTAGTAGGTCCATAAAATATCATGCAAATCTATTTGCTCGTATTTTCAGATGCATAAAAGGGCAATAGGTCTACAAAAATTCCCCAGTGGGATGTCCTTTACAAATGCTGTATTAGGTCCTCTAGTAAAAAGTACCATAAAATACCACAAATAGAATGGAGTGAGCATACTCTGGTCATTCAAGATCAGTTACATTCATAGGACTACATCGACAGCAAAGAAAGGAAAATCTGGCAATACATAGTTGGGGTTGACAGCGCTTCGTCTTCAAGCAGTTTCGTGGCCCTCGAAGGAAGTCATGTTTTACTGCTGAGAAGCAAATAAGGCTATTGAATCTCCAAGGAGCTGCCGGGAGGAGGGTAAATATAGCATGCTATCCTCCCCTCCATATTGCGGATGCCTTAGCCCCGCTCCCCCAAGGGACCGTACCTTCAAAACATGGTCCCTGATGGTGGTTTCGCCTACTTGGAGAGCCGTGAAGGCACGACGTTCATAACGACGCCTGACCACCGTCCAACTCTCCGAGGTATAAAGGCTCTTCCTACCATCTGAGAAAAATTCTTCCGAAGCATGAAGAGTCCTGAGTTGTTTGATGTGTATGCCAAAAAAGCGTGGGGAAAACTCTTTCGAAGCATAAGAAGTTTTGAGCTCTCTGATGTAGGCGCCAGAATATTGTACTTTCACTCCATCACCGACACCGGTCCTGAAGAAGCTTGCTAGCCCAACCCCTACAAAAAACATGAGAATAAGGGGGATTCATCACCAAGAAAACAAAGAACTCTGTTATGCGGCCTAGCCAGTTAGACAGCCCAGCCAAAACAGAACTCATACAGTCCATAGTTATGAGGCCAGCTTCATGAAGCACTCATTCAGCATTTATACGGCTCAGTCATTATCATGCGGCTCAGTCATAAAAAAACTCATGTGGCCCAATCAGTCACAGGGCGATCATACGACCCAATCTTACAGTATTCATGCGACCCAATCATAAAGTGCTCATGCGGCACCTATGCAGCTCGGTCATGAAAAGTTCATACAGATTCATCTTGAGGCACTCAGCCAGTTCAAGTTCGAATAGGCAGCGGTTATACGACTCAGTCTGTGCAGCCCTATCGTACAGAACACATGTGGTCTAGACGAGATAGGGCATACATCGACCAAGTTTTATAGCAGAGGCAGTATATGACGGCCTCGCGCACAAAATTTCAGTCAGCATCTGCTCACCATCCTTACCTTTGGGAGAAGGTTGCACATCGGAATGAATGGAAGAAGTGTCTACCACTCTCGACTGGCAAGCAAGTCTCTCCCCTTTGGCCGCCGCACCAATCGACTTTGAAGCTTTTGGAGCCATAGCAGAAAGGAGAAGAAGGTGAAAGAGGAAAGACTCTCTCTGAATGACTCCTATTTATAGAGTTGCTGAAGATAGACTCTTCGATTCTCGAGATCATTAAAGATAGGGACGACTTTTGGGGACTTTACCCCGAGTAACCGTCGAGCATCTCTTCGGTTTTCGAGATCATTAAAGATAGAGTCGACGTTTGGAAACTTCATCCCCAGTAACCGTCGGCTTCATCTCGAAAATAGATCCACAATCGAGTCAGGAGAATTAAATGCAACAGTGACAGCTGGCAGACTCTCTACGGCTCAAAGCGTCCTTGTGACTCAAGATTTGTTCTGCGACTCAGGATACCCCTGCGGCTCAGTATTTTTCTGTGACTCAAGTTCGAAAACCACTTCCTGTAACTTGAAGACTCCCTACGGCTTGACATATTTTTCATGCTTCTTATTCAAAGTATTCCAAATTTGCAATTTGGAAACTTTGAAGGGGGTCTTGTAGAAACATGAAAAATATGGAGTTCATGCGGATTACAAATTGCCGCATAGGTACATTGGGCCAAACAGGTCCGCATGAAGGAAAGCCGCATGACTGTTCAAAGACATATGCGGCCCATCGACGAACAGCTGTAAAAGGAAAATATATGACCAAGGAGGAGCAGTTCGACTGATAAAGCTAACAAGTCTTGGCAAAACATGACAATTCTGACACTTTAATAAGAAAGATAAGACATGGGACGTCGCCCAAAGGTAGGGTTCGTACGCCTCCATGCGGCCAGAAGAGTGTCATCTAGGCCGCATGATACTTATGCGGCCCAGATTATACGGCCCCAAAATTTTTAAACTTCATACAGCCAAGAGTAATTGTGATCCAAGCCGCATGAGTCCCATGCGACCCCACATGATCAAAGACTGAGAACACCATATGCAATGGGACATGTGGCAAATGGACCAAGTCCCTAACTACCCAGATTTACTGCAACAAAATCCCAATAAATCGACAGATGGCAGCCCAAGAGCGGGTCTCCGCGAGCTAATCAGCAATGTGGCCGCAAGCTGTCCATGCAGCTCAAAATCCATGCTATTATAAATAGCAGGGTGTCATTCCCCTGCAAAGGCTGGCAACCTTCAAAAGAAAAGCAATATTTTCACGAGCTAGAGACTGCATCAGATAGTCCACGGAGTAAGACAGAGTTGATAGCACTTTCCCGAGCCTCCATCGTCACCCCTCAGAATCAAAACTAAACAATTGTACTTAGATTGTTTCCTAGGATTTCTTTTTAGGCTTTCTTTTGTACAAGCGAGTTTGCAATCAATTTCAGTGTTCTACAATACATGTCTTTGATTTTTTTTTATGGCAAATAGCTAGTTGTCCAACGGTCAAAAATTTAAATTCTTGACCCAGAATTTTGGCCGAATTTTGCCTACTGCTACTAGTATAAATAGGCCTTGAATTCTCTCATTTTCAATCATCCAATCTTCTTTTCTCTTCTCTCTAAAGCCTTAAACAAGCCTTACCCTTCTCATCTACTAGCCACAAGCTCCCTAAGCCTCAAAGTGCTCAGTGCCCTTCAGTTAGGAGTTTGTGCAAGAGTTCAAAAAGTCGCTTGAAAAATTCCAAGCATCGCCACTGCGATCTCTGTAAGAAGATGACGTGCTCTTCTGAAGAAAAGGTACGGGGTGTAACTACTATTTCACAAATAGTGGATTTAATCCTGAGCTAGAGTTCTCAGGCCTGGACTAGTCCTCCATGAGGGAAACCAGGTTAAAATTGGCTGTATTTGCGTATGCTTTCTCGCGCTTTATAATTTTCGCATTTACTCTGATTATTTATTGTTGGTGAAAGAGTTTAATTTTTAAATTTGATATTATTGTTATAAACTCTATTCACCCCCTCTAGAGTTGCCTACTTGTTCTTCAATTGGTATCAGAGCTCTGTTCTCTCAACAAAGACTAACATCCTAGAGCTGATCCATGGCAACCACATAACCCATGTTTTCTAATCACGGTGAAGGGCAGTCCACTCATAGGTCACCCCTATTTGATGGAACAAACTACACCTATTTGAAAATAAGGATGAGTTTTTATCTCAAGTCTCTAGACTTCGACCTGTGGACCATTATTACCGATGGTTACAAAAAGCCCGCCAGGATAGTTGTCAATGGTGATCTCGTCGAGAAATCCAACGACAAATATTCTGACGAGGAAAAAAAACAGGTGAGTCTAAACGCTAGAGCTATTAATGCTTTATTTTGTACAATAGACAAGAATGAGTTTAACAGGGTCTCGACATGCACCACCTCGCACGAAGTATGGAGACTTCTAGAAGTGACGAATAAAGGAACCACCCAGGTCAAGGAGTCGAAAATCAGTCGTCTCACTCAAGAATATGAGGCGTTCAAGATGAAGCCTAATGAGACGATCACACAAATGTTTACAAGATTTCTCGACGTCATCAACCCTTTGTCATCTCTCGATAAACAATATACAAATCACGAGAAGATCCGCAAGTTACTTAGGGGGCTACCGAAGATTTGGAACCCTAAGGTAACAGCTATCATAGAAGGCAATGATCTCACCACAATGTCTATGGAGACTTTGATGGGAAAGCTGATGACTCGTGAGCTTGACCTCAAAGACTTCGAAGAACCTGCTCCAAAGGCAAAAGAGATTGCCCTAAAAGCTCATCGTCGAAGGGCTGATCCTGAAGAGATCGATGACGAAAACTCTGAAGGTGATGATCAAGCTCTTCTAGTCCAAAATTTTAAGAAGTTCCTTCGCTTCAATCGAAGAAAGAAGGAACAACAAGAAGATGACGAGGAAGAACCAACGTGCTACGGCTGCAAGAAGACTAGACATGTTTGAAAAGACTGTCCATTTGCAAAGAAAAGCAACCGATATGAGAAGCCCTACAAGAAGTCTTCCTCAAGAAAATATGCCAACACTAGCATTTGGCATAAAAGCGAAGCAAGTGACTCCGAGGAATAAAAGGACTCCCCTCAAGACACCGCCAATGTATGCCTAATGGCAACATCCGATAAGGTAACTAGTGAAACTCTTGATGACTTCACTTTTGATAAACTTGGCGATGCGTTCAATGATTTACTAAATGATCACAAGAAAGTCATTAGTAAATATGAGCATGCCAAGGAGAAGATCATAAGGTATGAAGTCGAGATTCAAAAACTCTCTTATTTGCTTGATAATGTTAGAGACACTCCACCCACGGAAGTCACTAATGAGATGTCTAAGCTTAAGTTAATCCTACATGATGCCGAAGCACGTATTAAAAAGCAAACACGTGAGATCACAGCACTCAATACTGAGCTCGCTGAAGAAAAGAATAGACACAAGATCTCTATTGCTAAAATTGATGGTTTAAATGCTAAGTGTAATGAACTGCATGCTGCCTCTAAGAAATTAGAGATTAAATTAGGAAAACAGGTTGCTCAACCTCAAATCCAATCACATAAGACACACACAAAGCATAAGACTACTCAAAATAGTCAAACACTAAACATGCTTACATGTACACGTACTTCTATACAGCACATAAACCATATGCACATAGAAATCACTCTCATAACTATCATTCTACAGCTACACACAATCACCATGCTGTACATAACCATCACCATACTGCACATAGACATAATCATCACTATGCTGCATATAGACATAACCATCATCCTGCCGTCACATATAATCACTATCATGTTGTTCCACACAACTCTCACCATGTTGCATATAGACACCATCAGCATGCTCCCAATACAAATAGGCATGCTACTTGCACCTACTATGGATTACATGGACACATCTCAGCATAATATAGAATTAGGAGATTAGTAGATATAAATCTATATGCATGGGTGCCAAAAACTAATATTTCAGGACCCACAAGAACTTGGGTACCTAAGGTCATATATACTTTTGATGTAGATGGACCTTCCCTCCTCAACTAAAAGTAAGTAGATTCTCGATAGTGGATGCTCGCGACATATGATGGGAGACGCAAATCTTTTCGCATCACTATCGATGAAGAGGGAAGGGTATGTATCCTTTGGCAACAACTTAAAAGGATACATCATAGGTAATGGTACTATAGGTCATCCTCCCTCTTCTGTAATAAAGGATGTCTGCCTAGTGACCGAGTTAAAGCATAACCTGCTCAGCATAAGTCACCTTGCTGATCATGGATATGATATTAAATTTGGACAATAAATGCTATATTTATGATAGGTCAACGGAAGACATCGCTTTTGAAGGGATAAGAGAGGATAACATTTATATTTTCTATCTATCAAGAGATACTAACAGTGCAGGAAGATGCCTCTATGCCCACAAAGATGAGAGATTGTTGTGGCACCAGTGTCTTGGTCATGCCAATATGGATACTATATCCAGGATATCGACAAAGAAGCTAGTAAGAGGCTTGCTCGACATCACATTCAAAAAGGATACGGTATGTGCCGAATGTGAGTTGAATAAGGCAACCAAGTCTTCTTTTCATTCAATAAACATTGTAAGTACTACTAGACCCTTGTAATTACTTCACACGGACTTATTTGGTCCTAGTAGAGTAGCCAGTCTTGGTGAAAAACTCTATGCTTTTGTTATAGTAGATGATTTTTCTAGATTCACTTGGGTTTTCTTTCTTTCAAACAAAAGCGATACGATTTCTGTTTTCAAAATTTTTGCTAAAAAGGTTCAAAACGAAAAAGGCTACATGATTACTCAAATCCGAAGTGATCATGGAGGCGAATTCGAAAATACTAATTTTGAAAAGTTTTGTGACTCAAATGGTTTTGATCATGAGTTTTCTTGTCCTAGAACTCCTCAACAAAATGGTGTTATGGAGCGGAAGAATAGAACTCTTGGCGATATGGCTAGAGTCAGTACAGCGTGCCATATTTTAAATAGGGTACTCATTCGACCTATTATGAAGAAAATACCCTATGAGCTTTGGTTTGGAAGAACTCCAAATGTTTCATATTTTAAAGTTTTCGGTTGTCGATGTTTTATCCTTAACACCAATGGCAACTTAGGCAAATTTGATGCCAAAGCTGACGATGGTATTTTTCTTGGCTATGCTGCCAAGAGCAAGGGATATAGAGTGTTCAACAAATGCTCATTGATTGTAGAAGAGTCTACTAATATGACTTTTGATGAGGATAATAGTACAGCAGCCACTCCTGATGATGATGTTGAGCCATCAACTTTTACGTCGATGATACCACCACTGAAACCAACTCTCTGGAGGGCTTGCCGAAGAAATTCTCTTTCAAGTCGTCACATCCAGAAAACTTGGTAATAGGTGAGGTTTCATGCGGAGTAAGTACTCGATCATCGTTAAGAGATTCCATTGCTAGCACTGCCTTCATTTCACAAATTGAGCCTAAAACTGTTTTAGAAGCTTTTAATGATGAGTTTTGGATTTTTGCCATGCAAGAAGAACTCAACCAATTCGAGAGGAGCCAAGTCTGGGAACTTGTTCCTAGGTCAGCTAATCATTCGATTATTGGTACAAAATGGATTTTTTGCAACAAAGTAAATGAAGATGGATCAGTTACACGCAACAAAGCTCGTCTAGTAGCTCAAGAATACAACCAAGAGGAAGGTATCGACTACGATGAGACGTATGCTCCTGTTGCAAGACTGGAATCCATTCGGATGCTTTGTGCATTTGCCAACTTTCAAAATTTTAAATTATTTAAATGGATGTTAAAAGTGCTTTTTTGAATGGATTTATTAAGGAGGAAGTTTTTGTAAAACAACCCCCTGGTTTTGAAAATCATAAATTTCCCGACCATGTTTTCAAACTCAAGAAAGCGTTATATGTCCTCAAACAAGCCCCTAGAGCTTGGTATGAACGCCTAAGCAATTTCTTGCTAGATAAAGGTTTTTTAAAAGGGACTATTGACACTATACTGTTTATCAAAAGTTTTCAAAACACTATTCTTTTAGTGCAAATTTATGTAGATGATATCATATTTGGTTCTACTAATGAAAATCTTTGCCAAGATTTTGCTAAGTGTATGCAGAACGAATTTGAGATGAATATGATGGAGGAGCTCACCTACTTCCTTAGATTGCAAGTCAAACAAACTTCGCAAGGAACTTTCATCAGCCAGTCAAAATATACAAAGGATATGCTGAAGAAGTTTGATCTTGACAACGTCAAACCAATCAGCACCCCTATGGCTACTTCGACCAAGCTGGAACCTGATGAAAGCGGCAAACCTATTGAACAACGTAAGTATCGAGGTATGATTGGTAGTTTACTTTATTTAACTGCTAGTCGTCCCGATAGCATGTTTAGTGTTTGTCTGTGTGCTCGCTATCAAGCTAGTCCTAAGGAATCACATATGTCCGCCGTTAAGCGTATCTTTCGATACCTTAAGGGTACCGTTACAGTGGGCTTATGGTATCCCAAATCCATATCCTTTGACCTTATTGGTTATTCGGATGCTGATTTCACAGGATGCAAAGTCGACCGTAAAAGTACAAGCAGCACGTGTCATTTATTAGGCAAGGCTCTATTCTCTTAGTTTAACAAGAAGTAGAATTCTGTCATACTATCCACAACAGAAGCTGAATATATTACAGCTGGTCGTTGTTGTGCACAAATTCTGTAGATGAAGCAAACCCTTGCAGACTACAACCTTTCTTATATGCACATTCCTATATTCTGTGATAACACTAGTGCCATCAACCTTACTAAGAACCCTATATGTCACTCACGCACGAAACACATTGAAATTCGTCACCCCTTTTTGCGTGATCACCAGCAAAATGGTACTATAAACTTAGAATTTATTGAAACTGATCATCAGCTGGCAGATTTCTTTATAAAACCACTATCCGAAGAGCGTTTCAACTTTCTTTGTCGTAAACTAAAAATTTTGGACGAAGCGGTTATTCATTAAAGTAACCTGCGTAAATATCGATTATGTCTTGGTTCTTTATGATAAATTTGCTATGGGTACAAGCCGAAAGGGTCCTTCTGACAATAAGGCGTAAAAGTCTAAGCGACACGGTGCACTAGTCCTCAGGACTACCGCTAGCTGGGATCCGGCCCCTGCAGCTATCCCATGGCAGTTTCACCATACTGAATTATGGCATAACTCCTTGTTTATTACATGGTCTACTTTTATTTATAACTTGCTCAATTCAAATTTTTGAACTTCATTTTATTCTTTTGATTCAGCTTTAACCTTTTGCACTTTTCTACTTTGATCTCTTACTTTTTGCATATTCATATTTCCACTCCTTCACTCTTATTCAATAAAATATTGTTTTCAACTCCATTTCAGCCGAATTTCTATTCTGGCCCTAGAATACAGAATTCGGGCCGAACTCTGCCTAACACAGAGTTCGGGCCGAATTCGGTCTGGTCATTCTAGAACCGCAGTCGGGCTCAGTCGCTGATCTGAGATTGATCTAATGGTCCAGATTTCTTCCGACCATTCGAACCCTTCAGATTATAACCAGGTTCTCCCTCTCTCTCTCTCCTCCATTACCTCCTCCAAAACTTCTCCAAAACCCTTCTTCTTCAAACCCTAACCCTAGTTTTCTCCTTCTAGTGCATATTTCTTCTCCAAATTCTAGGAGAAGGTCTCTTGCATCATTCTCTTCCATCCTTCATCATCCTTTTGAGGTATAATTTCATTTTTCTCTCCATCTCAATTTTATTAATTTCTTTATTACTTATGGCTCCCAAGTTGTTTAATAGAGGAAAGAGACTTCGAACCGAGGGTGCGTCCTTTTTGAATCTTCCTCTTCGTGTTGAACAACCTATTGAACAACCTATTCAACAACCCATTCACCCGTTATTCAATCCACCTCGTCCCATTGACCCCAACACGTTTGATGATAGAATATTTGTATCATTGGAAGCCTCAAACGAGTGGTTCAATGATTTTCGATCTCGTCCCGTGTATGCGGGTCCCCGATGGGTCTTCCCTAGAAAGCTTCAAGGACGATTTGTGTACCCCAAACACACGTCCGCGAAAGCTTCTTGCCAAATTTCTAAACCCCTACTTCTATGAGCTTCATCGCATTGTCTTTTCTACGATTCAACCCAAAGCGGGATCGACTGATGAGGTTTCATATTTTGAGATTTCTGCTATGTATCACCTACACTTCCATATCCCATTCAATCTTCCACGTACCATGATGGACTGGATGATCAATGCTAGGAAGAAGCCAAGATCTTTGGTCTATGTTCTCTATCTTTCTATGATTTTTCATACTTTTTATGTCCCACTTGATGAGTGCCAATTCCTCCCTGCCCCTGCCTTCCTATCTAAGGTACGGTGGCTTCAGGCAGCTGTCGGTTCACCTGCTGAGTCCGAGCACTCTGATGCTCAGGATGACGCACCTGCTCTTGGACAGCCTGTGCCCCCTCTACCTGCTACTCTTGAGTCGATTCAGACTTATGATCGTTGGACCCAGCTTGACTACCGTACCACCCTGCAGATGAGTGCCATCAGCAACTTACTGCATGACGTCCGGTACTCTATGTCTCAGCATCCTTCTATGCATATTCCTCTGGAGCGGGATCCTGCTCGCGACGGATACCGTATCGATGACCCTTGGGTTATACGCTATCTGGATCCGGATGCAGCTTTCGTGGATCCTCGTCGTTCATTCACTGATCCATCTGACGACGCTGGACCTTCACGAGCTCCGTAATGGATGTGGTCTCCTACTTGCTGCTGCTGCTGAGGATCTTAAGTTTACTTTTTATGCACTATAGCTTTCTAGTTTATGTAGTTGCTTTTTCATTGTATTAGTTCACTTTATGTTATGTGACTCTTGAGACACTTGATGCAGTTTATTATTACTTTGGTGTGCTTGCCAGTTACTTTCATTATTATTACAAATTCTCTGGTTGTTTGTGTTTGATAAATGACAAAAAGGGGAGAATTATTTGATATTAATATCATATTGTCATCTGTGCTTTGGGAAAGATTGTATTTATTTGGACAAAAGAAGAAGCAATATTTACGGGAGAGCTATTGCTTCTATCTATGCACTGATTACGGGGAAGCTATTGCTTTTATAAATGTGTCCAGGTATGAACATTGAATATACAAATATTATTTTGTCAATTATCAATATGGGAGAGATTGTTGACACAAAATCACAGTCAACCAAATATTGATAAAATTGATAATATGATACTTGTCATAATTCAATATGACACATCAAGACTGAACTCAGTACAAGACGGACGTCCGCTCTATTCTGCAACATACTCAGTTTTTTAGTCTGTATTTTTACTTTTATTGAGTCTAGATAAATGTAAACTGAGTCACACTGAGTATTTTGGGCCTATACCTATCGCCAAACCACAAACCAAAAGCTCCACCAAAACCAAACTAGTCCATGTAGCCCATTAGAACAATTCTGTCTTCTGGAGACAGAGTTCGGGCCGAACTCTGCCTCCACACAGAGTTCGGGCTGAGTTCTGTCCTCTAAATTACAGGACCCTAATTTTTAGGGTTTGTTGTATGCTAGTTGTCCAACGGCCAAAAATTTGAATTATTGACCCAGAATTCTGGCCGAATTCTGCCTGCTGCTACTAGTATAAATAGGCCTTGAATTCTCTCATTTTCAATCATCCAATCTTCTTTTCTCTTCTCTCTAAAGCCTAAAACAAGCCTTACCCTTCTCATCTACAGGCCACAAGCTCCCTAAGCCTCAAAGTGCTCAGTGCTCTTCAGTTAGGAGTTTGTGCAAGAGTTCAAAAAGTCGTTTGAAAAATTCCAAGCATCGTCACTGCGATCTCTGTAAGAAGTTGACGTGCTCTTCTGAAGAAAAGGCACGGGATGTAACTACTATTTCACAAATAATGGATTTAATCCTGAGCTAGAGTTCTCAGGCCTGGACTAGTCCTCCACGAGGGAAACCAGGTTAAAATCGGCTGTACTTGCGTATGCTTTCTCGCTCTTTATAATTTCCGCATTTACTCTGATTATTTACTGTTGGTGAAAGAGTTTAATTTTTAAATTGGATATTATTGTCATAAACTCTATTCACCCCCTCTAGAGTTGCCTACTTGTTCTTCAGTTTCACTAGGTGCCAAGTTGCAATGAAGGATTCAACAATGAGTAGTGGTACTAAGAGGACAAACAAGGTGGTTTTAAGTCTCGAACAACAACAAAATCTCGAATAGACCTCGAAGGGAAACGAAATCTCCAATAGGATACAAGGTCGAAGATGAAAGTAATGCTTGAATAGAAAATCTCGAACAAGAAGCAAGACCACGAATAGTGAATAAAACGGAGTATCAATGAGTGGATAAGTGAACAAGCATCGAATTATGGATATGAAACAAACAAAATTTTAAAATGGGAAATAAGGTCAAACAAGGTCGTGAACAGAACAGATTCTTAAATAGGAACAAGTCACGAATAGGAAACCAAATCTCATATAAAGAATGAGTTACAATTTCAAATAGGAAACGAAATCTTCAAAACCCTCAAAGAAATCCTCAACAATGTCTGAATAGGACGAAGCTTAAACAAGATTTCGAATGAGAAACATGGTTTTGAAATGAAATCTCGAGTAGGAACTAAATCTCAATTAATACGAAGTTTGATGAGGGAACAAAATTTTCAAATAGGAGCCAACACTAGGAAACAAAGTCATGAATGATGAATATGCAAACAGTATCGAATAGTAGATTTCAGACAATTATCGAATTGTGGATCCGAAACAAGTTTACCGAATAAGAAACAATATCTTGAAATAAGTTTTGAACATCAACCACGGTTTCAAAATAGAAAACAAGAAGTTTCAAGAAATAATCTAGGTGCTAAGAGAAATTTAAGGAAAAACTGGACTGCGAATCACGATGCATGGTTTTCTCCAACCATGCAAGAAAAAGCCTTCGGTCTTCAGTCTGTCTTCAGTATTCTTCTGGGACTGAAATCACTTTAACTCCTTTATCTGTCCTGACGTAGGTTGATCCCTGCAGTAGTGCTCCACGTGGTTGCTGAATCTGGAGAGGCCGGTCCCCTTGCTGTAGTCTTGGTGCTCTTTGTGCTCGTCTTTGGATAGTGTGATCAGCGACCTCCAGGCAATCCTTGACTTGATGAGCAGGCGATCCATAGAACAAGCATAGCCTCGGTCTCTTGCGGCACTCGTCGTAGTAGTATCCTGGCGACGGCAGAAAATACAAATGATCATCGGCTGAATCTGAATCTCAATCTCCCGCTGGGGCTGAAATGCAGGGCTCTGGCAGGAATATACGGTTGCTGGCGCGCTGGCTGCTGAGATCTTGCTGCTCTTCGGCCCTTGTGATCCGCGACTTGCTGGCAATCCTTCATTCGGTGGGCAAAAGTTCTACAGTATAAACAGAGTCCGAGTCTCTTGCAGCACTCCTCGAAGCGATGTCTGGTTGGCGATGGAAAGCACAAATGGCCATCATCTGAATCTGATGGCATAACTGAAGAGGCGCTGTCTGAGTGTGTCAATGCTTTGCTGATCCATAGTAGTTGATATCTCCATCATAAGTCTTCATGTCCTTCATGTGCTTCAGCTTCCTGTCACGTCCTATTATCCTTGTTACGTTCTTGATCTCCTGGACGGTGGCTCTAATCTTCAAAGAAGTCGGGTCCTCAAGGACTTGGATGATCTTCAGTGGCTGCTCTAGGTTCTCGGTCTGCTTATTGATGCAAGGTATGCTCTCGTTGTCGGGGAAATCCAAAGGTCTGAGAGTCTAAAAATCAGAAGTCCTTCCTGGCTCGAAGAGTGTATCCACAAGTCTAGCTTTGAAAAAGTACGGCTTGCTCCCTTTGGCATCAAGGAACTCTTGAAACATCTCCATCAACTGCGTACTACCCATGGGGATAGTAGGGACGACCTGCGGGGGTGGAAGCTCGGAAACCTCAAGTATAGGTGGGTCAACCGTTCCGGTGTCGCATGCTTGAACTATCTGAAAAATAGAAAACTGTTAAAATGTCCTAATCATAAAAATAACAAGTGTTTATAGAATATCAATATACCCGATGTACCTAATTTCCTATGCTGTGATCAAGTTTCCCTAGTTTACTCAAGTCCCCCAATAGTACTCTAATACCTAGGTACCATTAGGACAGACCTACATGGGCCACCACTAAAAATATGTCACGACCCGCTCCCGAATAATTGGACACGAGTCGAACACGCCCAGCCTTCGTCGATAGACACGACGAAATAAGCTGTACCAAGCAAGGGAAATCTAACCAGATAAACATAAATGTACACAGTCACAGCATCTAAGAACGTTCCCAGAAGATCACCAGAATCCATAAATCCATATATCATGAAGGTACCAGAGTCAACAGGAATGAAACGTGCTATGAACTCTAAAAACAATATCTATAAGTAAAGCTAAAACAATCTAAACCTGAAACCTCAAGCTAAGTCATGACTCCATCCTGCTCAGCTAAGATCCCAGGCTCTGGCCCATAATGTAGAACAATATCCTGCAAGTACACCTGCAATATATCCTAGTCAGGAGCGGAGCTAAGTATATCCAAGAAAATGAACATGAACATCATGGTATGAAAATGAATACAGGAAAATATAAA
Organism: Iris pallida; assembly: GCA_029216955.1. NCBI lineage: Eukaryota > Viridiplantae > Streptophyta > Magnoliopsida > Asparagales > Iridaceae > Iris > Iris pallida. The sequence continues at coordinate 14,188,730 of JANAVB010004398.1, forward strand.
GTACGAAAAATAAGAACATGACATGAAACCTGAACATGAATACTGAAAAATAATACAGGGAACATAAAATGAGTCCAGAACATGAAATACACAATGAGCCTGAAGTGTACAATATTTTGAAATACATCCAAAATGTGTGATCGGCTTGGGTAGATTTAGGGAACATTAAATGGTACAACTTCGGTCCCGCATGCACGATGCGGGGCCTAAGCTATTCACATGAATAGTAACTCGGGTTTGATCACATATCTGTAGTATTTCCCCTACAAGTAAACTCAAGGAACCAGATACCAGACAATCTCGTAAAATATCGTGTCAACCAGAAGATACAAGAATGAATATACAAGACATGAAGAAATGGACAAGTCCGAGGAGTATACTTGCCTTGCTCAGGGTGATGAAGTGTGAAAAATAGATTTGTCTGTCCACCTGATTTAGGTACAAGTTAGATTAGGTTCTAAATAACGGCAATTAGCTGAACTAGCTAGCTATGAATATATACATAGAACTAATCGATAATCTAACTAGCTAACAACTCATATATACATAGAACTCATTCTAGTTTAGTTGAAAGTACTTAATTTATTTATTTGAAATTTACTTGCTAACTAAGATACTATCTAGATATTAGCAAGATAGCATACAATAATTTAGATAGTAATTAAACTAAGGTAATTACTAGTGAACTGGTTGGAAAGATAATATTAACTTAATACACAATCTATAGTTTTGGTAAAGAAATGACATAAGCTAATTTGAGGCTCCAAACCACTTATTGGCAAATTAATGCTAATTAGAAATTCTAAATAATCACAGAGAAACAGTATTGGCTAGAAATCCAATTACTAGCTCGGAGGAACAATCCTGTAGGTTGTAATCACAGTCCTTCTTGATTTCCATTCAACCAACATGTAAGGCCATCAAAGTTTAGAAAAGGAAGGGTTCAATTAACAGTCTAAGTAAAATGATACCAATCACAACAAAGAGCTAGCCTACTCCAAGTACCGTGAATCTACACTAGGCACAAACTCAATCCTTAATTGATCTTGAAATAAAAGCTTTACAAGGTTACATTGAAACCTTGCTATTGAAACCAAAAATCAGTACAGTCCAACAATCCTGAACAACCAAGACTTCAAAACCCAACTATAAGGTAGCAGGATTTAAAGGAAACTCTCTGTTATCAGCATGACTTATTAGAGCAATAGGCTGTTAGTTAACTAACCCCAAGCCACAAAACTTGGAATGCTACTAACCAAGCAACCAAGGTAAATTCAAATATTGACAGAACCTTAATCAATGTAGCTCAAGCAAGAAAATAAACTCAGCTACCTAAACAGCAGTATGAAAGTATGCATTAGGTGAAGCTTACTCAGTCTTTAGGAACCTAACATCACAGAATGAAAATCAACAAGTGTAACTTATGACTCACCTGAGATGATGATCCGATCAACAGAACAGAGATCTGAACCGCCCGACCAATCTACAAGGAAAACCAATAGATTGTCTTCGATCTGTGCATGCAGACATTGGTCACAGTTTTCAAATGGAAGATCAAGAATCGAATAATCCTCAAGAGTTCGAAAGGATCTTACCTAAAATTACTACGAAAAGACTACTGCAACAGAGCACGTCCTTACGTCCGTCGAAGGAGAAGACCGAAGGCGTCGATGAGCTTGCTGGAAGAGCATTCGTCGTCCGATGTTGCCGAGGTATGGAAACCGACCCGCCACCTACGCACGTGATCGATCGTCGCTAAGAGTCTGTCAAGAACCCGATCATCTGCCGAAGAGTGTGCCGGACGCCGTCGAGAGAAGATGACCTCGCCTGCTGGGACTTGTCTCGCTGCTCATCGCCAATGTCACCGGCTCAGCTATGGAATCCACCAGGAATGGAGAAACGTTGCCGCTTGATCGCCGGAGGATGAAGTCGCGGTGGTCGTCGGACTCTCAATCACCGGAGAGTAGGCTCCCGTCGCCGTTGCCATAGGATTTAGGGTTAGGGTTTCGGTCGGCTAGGGATTTGGGAATGAGAGCTCTCGAGAATGAGAGGGAAAAAAGGAAAAATGAGAGCTCTCAATTTCTCTGGAGTATTGGAAAAATGAACTCTCTCTCTCTCTCTCTCTCTCTCTCTCTCTCTCTCTCTCTCTCTCTCTCTCTGAGAGATTAAATAAGATGAAGGGAAATTTGCACTCAGCTCCCCCCCAAATACACTTTACAGTTTTCACCCAAAGGTTGTTAGGAATTGGTTTTAATACTACTTGATTCAAAAAGGTTTGTTATAAAGGGAGGAAAGTTTGTTACAACTTACAGTACTCCAAAAGTAGTTGGAGGAAAATTCTAGAAAAATCATAACAACTGTTTCATTTTAAATCTTAACGAAAACTTTTAAGGAAAAATTAGTTTTGAATATATAGTGAATAAAAATCATGAATTTGAAAAAGTGGGGTTACAAATGACTCTTAGAGAAAATAGTTACTATGGCTTATGGGAAATAATTAATTGACGTGGTAATGATGATAATATCTAGAGAGGGCAAAAAGGATAAATTGAATAAATTATCAAGGTTATGGATTGAATTCTAGAAAGGCCCAAGTTACTAAGTGAGCAGTCTACCCACCTTTGATCATACTATTACATCAAACACAAGTATATCCTTCTATGAAAATTCTTCTACGTTAGCTAATATGGTGTAGAATTCAATAAATCTCTACATACATCACATGGCCTACGTAGCAATCCTTAATTACCCAATAGTCAAATTAATAAGGAACTCATATTCCTAGTCATCCTCATAAATTAATTCAATCCTAATCGTGAATGAGCATTTCCTAGTCATAGGCTCGCAATAGTACGACAAACTTAAGTACTATCACGAGTTCGCACAATTTTGCGAAGACTGACCTGCATGGGCCACCACAAAAACTTGTCATGACCCGCACCCGTTTTTTTTCTTTTTCAGATGCAAGTGCGTGTCCAAGCTAGCCTACATCACAGTATCGATGGTAGAACGATGTCTAGCCATAATGCTCAAATCACACAACATAATAACTTTATTTGCTCATTCACAAAACTAAATTAAGTTAAAACATTCCAAGGTTTATATTTAACCAATTACAAAGACTCACCAATTCTAGTACAAGAAAATATGAACTAACTAATCTCTAGGTTGACCTCAACACATACCTATGTCTCCTAATGATCTAACACATAATGTAGCAGACGACTAATCTGAAAATAAGGTTTCCAGTCAGGAATGGAACGAGTACATTCTAATAGCAGTTCCAAATAATTTGACAAAATCTATAAAATAGTAAATAATACTAAAGTACATGATGAGTGGATAAGCAGAGAATCATGGAAAAAAAAACATGTGAGTAAAAACAGGAGAGCATGACATTCAAGACAAGAAAGTAACTATAATAAATGTCTGAAACAGAAACAGTAACATAGCAAGACTACCTCTAACTAGTGAGTTGAAATACACTTTCGACATGTAAACGGCTAAGGGTAAATCTGGCACCCCGTACGTGAAGTGTGCGACTGCTATCAGATACGAATAGACAAATGAGATGTTTCTGGGTATATTTACATGTCTACTAATGAATTTCTCCGCCTGACTAGTACTCATGGATTCAAATAGGTCACGAACACGGAAATACATTGTTCAAGAACAATATGTAAAGAATCCATAACTACTATATCATGTACCCATCGTGTCGAGAATCAACAGAATATCAATGTAAAATACTACTAAGTACATGAATCATAGAGATGATCAAATATAAAAAATACCAAAAATATACTCGCCTGGAGTCCTAAGCTGGTGAAACAGATGATACCATTGTGTCAGAATAGTCTGATTGGCTAGGGTATCACGTAAATTCCATAATATCTAACCACTCAGTGAGCCACAAAAGTCAACTTGCACAACAGTCTTCGGATGCTGAAACAGACATCACCAACGTGTTTGGTATAAAAGAAATATCTAAGAATTCCTATCCAAAAATCCAATTCTGGACACAGGGACAAAATTATAATTTTGGATCAAAATGATGTCTGCCGTTGGATCCGCTTAGCACCAAAAAGTGTACTAGTACCTACGGTCTCTAAAGTTATCAAACTATATGTCTACAAGTCCGATTTGACGAGACGAACCGAACCCTATGTCCAAAGTTAGATTTCGGTGGACCGTGCACAAATTCGTCCGTTGGATCGGATCACAGGCCCGCCAAAATAGCGTTCCGGTCAACCTTCTCAGAATCAGATCAAACTTGGCATACAGGACCAAAAAAATAATATAGTCCTATTGACGCAAGTTTTGTCTCAATATGACGAACATGCGCAAAGTAATTGACTAATTTACAAAGGGGCCGATACGGGGTATCTCGACGGATACGCCTCGATTTCGTCGCGCACACACAGCAAAATCGAGTTCCGTCGAATCCTACACATCCGTAACACACGTTCGCATCTTTCGATGCTCACGGGTTGCAACTACGTTGCCCGGATTGTCAGGGTGCAAGTCGTATCAGCAAAAATTCTAATTCTGAAAACTGTTTTTGCCATATTTTTCTTCAAATTGATATTAAACAGAAAATAACCAACTAGAAACTAAACTAAACATAGGGTTTAAATCTTATTTATGTTGTCTGCAAGTCTGTTTAAGCAATTTTTTAAGTTTTGCTATGTCCAGGTCGCAAATCGACCGGCAACTTGGTGTTTCGGGACTATTTCTAATTCTAGAAAATCGAGTTTTTTTTTCAATTTTGGAACCCTATTTTTGTCGCACATCATGCTAATTAAAATGAACTATTTGAAGGGATTCAAAGATGTATAGGTTGTCTACATACCCGAGAAGACGGATCAGAAATTGGACGATCGTGCATCGCAAAATCACGCTGCAAATTATTGCTCTTCTATTGATGCCCTTCTGCTGTGCTGCGGCTGTTGTTACTGCCGCGTACGTTCTGGCGTATTCTGACAGCCTGGCGATGGTCCGACGAGGTAGGTGGCGGCGCATTTGTTCGACGGCGAGGTCAGGGTCGTGATAGTGGCGCTCGTTTTAGGGTTTGAGTGTTTTTCTCTCTTTTTTTCTTTAGGGCTTTATACATGGGATCGGGAGATGGGGATGTTCTACGAGCGGGTGGAGTTACTCTTGGGTTACTGTTCAATGAACAGTACTCGCGAGTATACATATACATATATTCTTTTCTTTCTTTTTTTGTTTAAACCAATCTAAATGTATATAAAATAATAAATAGTATCTACAATCCATATGATTATTATATATATATATATATATACTTACACATATACCTTTCCATATATATCCCATGTATATATGTTTTTCTAATCAATATAGCCTAACAATATTTAATAGGAATTTAACAATTGAGTTCATATATAATATTTATTACTTAAGATACATCCTACAATAAAATACTATAATTTAATATAAACTAATACAAAAATGTATTATTCAAATGTAAATAGAAAAATAGTCCAATAAAATTTAGGGAGGGTTTTTCCATAAAAGAATTGTTATTCAGTATTAATAACATATATATAGCAACTATTTATGAAACTAAATTTTAGACATTGAAAATAAAGTACCATTAGCAAGATACAATATACATCTACATGGTCATTTTTGGACCCACTACATGACTACATGGGTTTGGGTTGGGTTCGGGTCAATTTCGGCTAAATTGGTACAACCGGCTCTCGTAAAAGTCATAATCTTCATAAATAACTAATTAAAATATTTATAGGGGTTGAGTCACAACTTTGACTGGTTTTCTTAGTTAGAACACACATATGGCTCGGCCTTCCCTACAAAGGGTAAAATACTAGTCAATGCATTCGACTACACTATCCGTGTCATGATTCTTGGTCATCTTGCAATCCAAAACTTAACCATGACTAAGGCCTTCTATAATATTAATTAATTAATTAAATATTTATAAAATTCTAAAAATTACCATTTAATTCAAATAAATAATAAAAAGTTATTTTAAAATTTTGGGAAGAGAGGTTACATTATGACACGATCATGTGATTGAGTCTCAAAGTATGAGCCGAAAGGCAAAGACGAGTCGATACGTTGTTGTTGTCGGCACGAGAATGGTCTAGAGGCACAAGTGATAAATAAGATTTTGGTGCAAGGCACGGTAATGGTCTAGAGACATAAAATAGGTGTGACAACTCGCACCCGCTTTTCGGGATGCGAGTGCGTATCCAAGCCCAGCTTATGCCGTAGTATCAACAGTAGTACGCTGTCTATGATAAGCATTATCCATACAAGTACACAGTCCACATATATCATCCACAACTAAGTCAAGACAGTGAGATCAAACTTAAAAGTCTCAATAAATAATTTAAAGAAAGATCCACTACAAATCAGCTAGTTTCAGGAACAAATCCGCTAAAAATAAATATAAAACAACTAAAACTAAAGTCCACTAAGCTCACTAGCTAAGAATAACACGAAAGAACGTAAGAAAGAAATATGTTACTCTGCATCAGTAGAAGCAACCGGCACATTGGTAATGTCAGTGTCTCTAAGATACGCACCATAAACCTCGGGACAAACCACGTCGTCTAAAGCTGAAAAATAGTTATCCAGTTAGGATTGGAGCAAGATCACCATAACACTACACTACACAATATAATATACAAGCACACAGAACAGCAATAAGGAAATGATGAATATAACATGATACAAAAGAGACCACTATACATCGAAAAATAGTTGAGAGTACAATTATGACATGGAACAGTTGAAGGTATAATTAAGACACGAAGATAATATAAGAGAACGAAGAATATAAGATAAACCATTTGACAATATGTCAACAGGAATTTGTGTACTGTGTGTTTCAGAAAACAAGTATTCGACATGTGGACGGGTTAGTACATCTGGCAGTCGGTACATGCGGTACAACGACTGCTACTAACATTGACATTGAAAAAACTTGTACATTGCGTAGACCACATGCATACTAGTTGTATTCCTCCTCCCGACTCTCTCACAAGTAAACATGGTCACTTTAACATTAACTTTAACTTTAAACATTGAACATTGAATATTAAATATTGGAGAAAGCAGTAAATGAACATGTATGACCATGATATTAAGTATAACTCTCGTACGCAGCAATAGAAACGATAAGACTAACAGTTTAAGGAAAGAATAACATGCAACATAAAATAAAGGCAACATAGTTCATAGTAATACTTGCCTTGCTCTGCTAGATGATGAAGTCACAACTCAAACGTCGTAGACCGATCTATCCCGTCACATAAATAATCATAAGTTAGATTATGAAAATCATACTCTAAAAACCCTAAAAGTGGCTAATAGTTTAACATAACTAATTATATTTAATTCTGGAATAAATCATCTAAAAACCTAATTTAATATAATATAATCTAAAATATAACATAAATAAGAAAGTTTGGACATAGAAAGTCATGTTTCCAATTTTAGAAACTATGGCACGCAAATCGAGGCATATCATTGACAATCTAGTCAAACATCATGAAATCAAGATTTGAAAAGTGCAACTTGGTAGATTTCAGCACCATAAGTGCACTGGAATCAACCGTGCCGCAAAATCACGCTTTGCTCAATAGATATCACCGTTATGGCTAACTATGACCAAAACGATGATTTATCGATCAAATCTGAGTTTATCTTAATAAATATAATAGAAAATGAAACTCTAAAATTTTGGAAAAATTATATGTCAAATATCATCGTGTTATCTTTCCAAAACTTCAAACGTATCGTGAATCGGAGTTCGGGATCACTCGGGATCTCGAAAACTGTGCGACGTATCGAGTTTTGGACAAGCAACACTAAAATAATTCTACAGAAATTCAGAAGCAAAATATTCGAGAATAAATTATAAATCTTGAAATCTTACCTCAATACGGATCCAACAAAAAAATGGCGTACGAATCCGTGGTCGGGGCTCTCCGCAATCGCCTCAGGAAGTCGGGGAAACTCCGAGATCAAACTCCTCCAAAATCGGCCAATAGAATTAATAGGGTTTCTGGATATCCGAATATATATATATAAGAAGAGCGGCTAAAGAGGACTCGAGCTGTAGCTCGTTGCCATGTGGCAGCATCTGGCTAATCCCGCTCCAAAATGGAAGGCTAGATGTCGTTGCTGCTTCGCTGAGCCGACTCAGAGTCGGTGGAGCCATGGCTTCCTAATTAGGAAGCCCAGTCAGCCCTCTCACTGACTGATGGGTGGGCCTGCCCCAACACCGCTACTGGCTGACGGGTGGGCCCCCTTCCCCCCACTGCTGACTGGGTATTACTGCATTTTAATTTCCAGAAATTGATTTAAAATCAATTCTAATCCAAATAAATTCGAAAAAACATCAAAAAATCCAAAAAAAATCTATAAAAATATAGAAAATATTTATAACTACCTAGAACCCAAATAAAAATACTGAGTCTCCAAATAGCCCTAATTGACCCTATAGTAAATCATGGAAGCCATTGAAAAATATAAATCTTCATAGAATAAATATTTGAAAATATCTAAAAATGTCTAAAAATCACAATAAAAATAATATAACTATAGAATGCTTATATAACATATCTAGAGGCCATATAACCATATGATGGTCCTAACTCACCTATGGGCTTAGTCACGACTCCATGATCATAGAAATCAACCATAATCTAATTAAATAAAATTAAAAAAAAATCCCTAAAGTTCTAATCGGGGTGACAGATACCACAATAGGCCAGGAGTCTAATGCATGAAATTGATGCTAAGGCAAGAATAGAAATACAATCAAAAGAATAAGTTGCACTCACTAAATGAACGTATTGGTTTTGTATGGGTGAGCGGGGAGCTCACACCACCAGTACGGTTGTGTACTAACATCCATACAGTTTTCATGTGCAGGTTACAGGTACTTGCTCGTCAAAGCGGAGCTTGCTTGAACGTGCTGAGGTATGAAGTTTCTTGGCGTTTCGAGGCGTGCGATCGTATTGAAGACTTCACCTATACGGGACATAATGTATGGACATCGCCTTCTGAAGCATCCATTGGCTCGTTATATTGTATCAAAAGATGAGAGAGAGCTGAGTGATTGTAATGAGAAAAATTGAGCTTGAGAGACTTGTAATCTTGGTTTTCGTGACCTTGTAATCTTGGTTTTCGTGACCTTGTAATCTTGTTTCAATATCAAAAAAGATCATCATTTGTACATATCTTTGTGTTATTCAATTTTTCTGCTTGCGACTTCTGTGCGACGATCCCGTTGCAAGCTACTGTTATTGGTCATTATAGAACCCGCCTTGCGTGAGCGCAACCTAGGCTCACGCGGCATCACGTCTTAGCGAGGACGATCGGTTCTGCGAAACCGGGACGTGACATCTTAGGTGCACACTTGACACTTGATCCAACCACAGATGCAGTGTAACGTAGCCGACACGTAGAACCCATGAAGGCTGGCTAAGATATTCATCTAGGGTGCTACTTATAGCCCAATTCGCCTTTTATCGCCATAAGAGATTGTATTAATTTAGCTCAATAAATCCACCGACACTAATAATTTTAATATTATTATTTTCGAAAATTTTCGTTCAGAGCATAAAAAATTAATGAATTCGCAGTGAAAGCACAAAGTTTTGGAAATTTTCATATATAGCACAAGAACGCCCATACGAAGGACGTTTTGGTTTTTAAAAAAAAAAAACGAAAACGCCCATGGAAAGGGCATTTTTTGACTGTCAAAAATTAATATTTCTTTTTACGTATTCCTAAACTAACGGCCGTTCCCACGTGAGTGATTTTTTTGGGGATGATTGGATCGAGGTAGTTGGGTTTGTGGATCACATCTGCTAGTTTAAACTAATTAGTACCGGATTTGTATAGCAAGCGATGACTAGTCCTATAAATATATATATTTTTTCTTTTTATAAAAACTAAATAACATCAATCAAATTCCAAGTTCTCCTGCTCATTCTCTTTCCTGCCTAGATATGCGATCTCTGCATTATGGATGCATACAAGTAGCATACATATGGGATCATCTATATGAACATTCAAATTATCATGATCATGAGGGAGATGAATGGATATGTTTGTGTTGTGGGGTTGAGAGATGAGATTGAGCTGGTGCACCATGCATGCATGACCATGTGCCAAGGGACACTAACATATATACATGGGCATGGCCAATTAGCAATTACCCATAGCTCTAACATCAGAGCATGATGATGATAACGGTATGTGGCAGCTTTACAAATTTTATTTCCGGGAACACCTTTAGGATGAGCGTTTTCGATTTTGCATATATTATTAAAAAAATCAGACGGTTACCGTTTGTTTAGGAACATGTAAAAAAAATATATTAATTTCTTATAGACAGAAAATATCCTTTCGGGCATTTTTGTTTTTTTATTTTTTAAAAAATTAAAACGTCCTTCATATGGACGTTCTCGTGCTATATATGAAAATTTTCAAAAGTTTGTGCTTTACTGCGAATTCGCTAATTTTTTATGCCCTGAACGAAAATTTTCATATTATTTTTTGTTACATAGTAGGAGAAGAAAATGGTTTATTCGAACATAGATTAAATCAGTTTATTAGTTAGTTACTATTTAAGTAATTAAACGGATGGATGGGTGAGTGGGTTGATGGTAAGAAAAACTTGGAGCCCAAGTTACTAATGTACGGTTAGGATTCATTATAAGCTAAAGGTTGCCAAATATGAAAAAAAGAAAAAAAAAAATAGAGAGAGGAGAGGAGAGGGGTACTGAAGCAAGAACTGGTGTACTCTCTCTCTCTCTCTCTCTCTCTCTCTCTCAGTAAGGGGGATTAGGAGAGAGGTCCTAATAAGGAAGCACATATATTCCTATATAAACAAAAAAGAGACAGAGAGAGGTCCTAATTGATTGATCTCTCCTCCTCCTCCTTCTTCTTCCTCCTCCTCCTTCTTCTTCTTTGTAGTGCTCGCTCGCTGACGCTCGTACGTACTTGGAGTAATTGGAGGAGTGCCACATTGTTCCATGCTCAAGACACGGTTAGTTTCTCTCTCTCTTCAATTTCCTTCTTCTTCAATATTTTTAGTTCCTTAGCTATGCTATTGCGTTCTTTGGGAAACTGTTTGTTTTCATAATGGACTGACTGATACTTCTTGGGGACTGACTGATACTTCTTGGGGACTATTAATTTTGTTTCTTGCTTTGACATCAAACTGTTCATGTTCTTGAATATGTTTTTCTTAACGCTGTATACTAATTTGCTCTATTGGCCTAGCTAGGGTTTAGGGTTAGGGTTTATAATGCTCAATAATGTCAGGTACTGGCTTTTGTAATGGTCGAGGGAGAGGCGAGATGATTGATTTTATTTTGTAATAGGGGATTAGGGATAGCTAGGGTTTATAGTTTCTCGGCCGACATAGACTGATACAGGCTAATAATGTCCGATACCTATTGATATATAGAATCGGTTAAAGACCAATACATCTTCTATAGTCAATACTAACCATTTTGACCCAGCAAGGCTAAAGATAGGCTTAAATATGGTTCAATTTTGTAGTAAGTTACAGATATAAAAACAAAAATTCTGTCAAAATTGGTAAAGGCTATCTTGAGATTTTGCAATACTTGAAAATATATAAAATTCAATACCTGTCAGATAAAAACCAATATTTGGTGTAAATTTGCAAAATAGCTCTAGACATGTGGCCAAATTTTGGGCCTCAATTGACAAAACAACAAGAAATTTGGTATAAATAAAAAAAATTTGGTTTCAGGTTGTTAGTGTTTTTTTTTCAGCCCACTGGTCGGTTTCTTGTTCATGAGTAGTACCAACTATTGAATAATATACTTTTTACGTTAACCTCTTATGTGTATCGATCGTGTACAGTCTTTCTTTTAATTTCTCTTCATAGACAAGGATTGTACACACATCTACAATGTTTGTTCTTGAAGCGACACTCTGTAATTCTTGCAAGAAACTGATGTCAATTTGGCGATACAATTAGTTTCCTTTTACTATTCTACTGTTTTTAGGTTGTTGTTTAATAGGATTCATTCCTTAGTCTTGTCCAAAACCATAGTTATCAAACATTTCAGGGATTTATTTGTCTCTTAAAGATTACCCCATTTTTTGGAAATTTATGCGTTTGAAAATTTTGCGTATCCATAATCATAGTTAGTGAGATATGATCACATTAGCATCTTCAGGGTTCTTCACCTTTTGTTTTAAGTTTTCTACCTGTACCATGTTTTTCTCTACTTATAACTATATGTTAGGATTTAGAAGTTTTAATGATGCAACCTTGTATAATTTTGGAATATGCTTATTCAACATTTGTTTAAGTAGTAGTACTATTTTGAATTAATAAGTGGTTTTTTCTTATAAGAAAAAGTTTATTATAGCTAGTTGTTGAAGTTCTAACAAAAAGTGACTCTTTCTTAGTCCTTAGTTTCGATTCAGTTTGTTTTGGATAGGGAAACATGCACTATGTAACACAACAAACAGAGTTGGTTCTAGGTAATTACTATGTATGTATAATATTCTTTCTCCCTCTCTTTTTTGTTACTTCTTCAAATCATAAATATGTGCAAAAGAAGGATTCACCAATTAAATTGTTAAAACAATTAAACCTGCTTGTAAGGAATGAAATGCTTTAAACTAGATTTATTTAGTAGTTGGTTCAGTTTAGTCATGTGCTTGCTTTCTTTCATCCATTGCAGGTGTGTATTATTTAATTATTTCGGCTTCTTCAATATGTTGCAAATATCTATAGCTTCTGACCTTTTATTTCATCCACTACTGACTTGTCTGTAGATGAGTACTAGAGGTTGCATCCCAGCATCATCAGTCTTCCAGGATCATGACTACTTTGCTACAAGCAGCAGCAGAGGGACACCAAGGAAACCTCTTCGAATCCGGTTCACAATGAAGCAACGACAATCTGACTGCAAGACTGAGGAAGAGGTTGCTACCAGAGAGAACACATCGGAGGAAGCAACATTGGAAGGAACTAGCCGCACTAGCTTCAGAGGATTGCCTTGTTGGTCTGTATCTGGGAGAAGAGGCAGGAAAACAAAACAATCTGCTCCTACTGGAAGGGACAATGAGGTAGAGAATGCTGACGAGATACTTCTTCACCAGATGAGTCCCACGGTGATCGCTGAGAGCACAAATGAGAACAGTATGAATCTGGATCCTCGACTGCACAATGCAGCTGAATCCGACACTATGACTCAAAACACTGACCGGATGGAGGTTGCTAGCAGCAATGGGGATATTGTTGAGACGTCGACTTCTAGAAGAAAGGGGAAGAGCATAGTGATTTCAAAAGTGGAGACTAGGACTTTGTTCGCGAATTCAACACACAATGCTGCCGGTCTGGAAGCAGGACATCAAAATGGAAACATGGCAACCTTGAGTGAAAAAGAAGATGAGAGCTGTAGAGAATTTGATAGCTATGGACTAACTACTCTCAAGTTGGCAGTTAGTATCAGCAAAAAAGATGCGAGAGCGAAGAGGAAGGGCATCATGAGTCCAATATCATCTGTATCAGAGATCCGTAGTACCTGGTCTGAATATCCGATTCAGAACATTTCTGAATCGGCCACAGATGATGGAAATGAAAAAATATCATGCTCAAGCACAGAAGCAAATAGGAAGAGAAAGAGAGGGCTGGAAATCAAGGACACGTCGGAAGGAAATGGTAGCAAGGAAGGCTACGCTTGCAATATCTGCAACAAATCATTCTCCACATATCAGGCACTGGGGGGCCACATGACAAAACACAAATCCGTATTGGCAGACACAAGTGAAATAAGCATTGGACAAGATGGTCAGGATAAAGAATCTAAACCTCACCAGTGCAGCGTTTGTGACAAGGTGTTTCAAATGGGGCAACAACTCGGCGGGCACATGCGGGCACATTTCAGAGGCACTCTATCATCAAAAAGAGTTAAGCATAATGCTCATGATCACGGCTCACCGTCAGCAACTGCAAGAGAGAAATCTCCTGATGGTTCTTCCTCCCAAATCGTCAACGACATAGCACCTCCTGCTGCTGCTGCTTCACTTTCAGAAGATACGGCAAAGAACAGCCATACTGCTGCTGCTGCTGCTGCTTCCTCAGCTGCTGGAAGTGTAACCGAAGAGATGTTTCTCCCACATTATTTTGATCTGAACGAGCTACCCAGGGAAGGAGATACTCTTGCTGCTTCTGCTTCATCATCGTCACCCTCAGATACTCCTACCGACGATGTGATGCTGGACCTAACTCTGTCATTATAATCCAGTTCTGGCCTCAGATACAATGTCCCAAAGGAAGAATTGGGACTTAACCTTATCATTTATTACAGTTACTGAACTCTTAATTAGCTCGCTATGTATTGGAACTTACTTTTAACATTTTGGAGTTCACAAATGGTATGTTTTCTCAAACCATGATTTTGGGGTGTTTCAAAGTGTATTTTAATCTATATTTAGTGCAGGCAATTGAATATCAAAGTTTTTTCCTTGTTAAGTGTGGTTTGCTGTGTTACAAAGTGTATTGGCTTGCACCCTCTGAAATAGATTTTGCCCTTGTCATCATATCTGAAGTTGTTGCACAACTGAATGTATCCTGTTTCGGGACGAAAATTGTTTTCTTCTCAATATTTAGTTGCAGGCAACTTCACAAATTAACAAGGATTAAGCATTTACTAAAATACTAGTGCCACTTATTGGATTACATTATTGATGTCCATTGCGCATAACAGGGATTAAGCATTTCACTCAGTCTCCTAATTTCTGCACCAAGAGATGAGGAAACTCAAGATATATTACAAATTTATTAATGAAATCGATCAATTCTAGCTATGACAAGCTTCCACTAGCAGGCAGATCGTTCCGGTTCTGCTTTAATCTCTTTTTGTTTCAGGACTCGAAGTCTCATCACAGTTTACTCTAAACTCTGCTAATATATTAAAGAGTTTGCCTCTGGGCTGAACTTGGATCCAAACCAACAATAGAGACTAGTAGGCTCGGATCTGGACCTTTGGGCCTGAGCCTCGAGGATATACAGCACCAATTGGTATAGTGGATCGAGCTTGGACTTGCCCTATGGTTTTTACCACAAGATCATTGAACTTGAATTTTTGTGTTTGCATTTTGTGATTTCTTTCTGTTATTAGTTGGGACATTTATATATATTCATGATGCGACATTGCTCCTAAGTTCTCAATTTTCTTGGATAACTTTCAAACCAAAAACACAGATAAGTTGAAAACTTGATTGCAAATAGAGGTTAGATAGATCCCAATATCCAAAAAATTGAGTTACTTTTGAGTTACGAAAACACTCTCCCAAACTAAATACATAAGTCTCAGGAAGTGAGGAAACGGTTTTCCAAATTCCACACTTCTCCTCCCTCTTATGTTATCCTTCCTCTCTAGTCACCCAATCCCTCGCTCGCTCACTCCTCCACTAAACAGAAAGAAGAGGAGAAGAGCAATGGCATCGACTCTCTCTTCCACTCTCTCTCTCTCTTCTCCCTCGGCGTCTCCGCCACCGCCTTTGCCCCCGCCAGTGTCGTCGTTGCCCCTTACGTCGCTGGGAGCTCTGAGGCGCTAGTCGCAATCGAGGAGAAGACACACTACAAAAATACTGTTAATTAGCGACTGATCTTACCGACGGAAGTAAAAATGTCGCTAATTAGCGACGGAATACTGACTTCCTAGTTACTGATTTATTATGTAAAACATAGTATAAATATATGTCGCTAGATCCGTCAGTAGTTAGTCGCTACCTATATAGCGACTCATTAGCGACGGAAATTTCCATCGCTGGCCACGAGTAAAAGTAAACAGTAATCCTTTCTTTCTCATTCTCAAATTTTTACACAAGTTTTCGTTTCCTCCTTCGACGACTGACCCCCTCCTCCTCCCTCGGCGACCTCCTCCTCCTTCTTCGGCGACTGACCTCCTCTTCCTCCTCCGACCTCCGACCCCCTCCTCCGTCCTCAACGACCGATCCCCGACCCCCCCTCCTCCGCTTTCACCCGACCCCCCTTCTCCTTCACTGTCATCCGAACCCCGGCCCCCCTCTTCCTCCGCTGTCACACCACCCCGACCCCCTCCTCCTCCCTCAGGCGAACACCCCTGACCCCCTCCTCCGTCCTCGGCGAACATTCCCGATCGGCTCTCAAGCGAACATCCCCGATCGGACACAGTAGGTAATGGCCTTCTCTCTTAATGTTTTTTAATCATAGACACAGTGACAACATTAAAAAGAAGAAAACCATATGTATCTATGGTTTATTTTGCATGACTCACATAATTGTGTGAATGGAAAATAATCTTTAACTCATGTACATGTCATGATATTTGATGATCAAGTCTAACTAGGTGAATCTTGCTATAGTGTTTGATTTACCATTATTCGTATGAAAAGTCTTTTACTTCTTTCTTTATATTTATGAAATTATATTTCAAATTTCAATTTATTTTGTTATATTTTATGAGTGAAAAAGTGGAGGAAATTAAATTGATGCATGATTGTATATTTAATAGAAGCAAATATGGTAGATGGGCACAAACATGTTAAGGACATAGCTACACATACAAAACGCCTATAACTGCGTGTCCGGTTTGTGTATGGGTCGCATTCGATACGGCTCTGACACGTCACAAACCTTGTTTTTTTAGTGTCCGTATTTTGTGTCCATTCAACATAGGACAACAAAAGTAATCATTTGGGAAATAATGACAATCGACGATCCACCATTTTTAATATTATCTGATATGATGTGTGATACCACTCCTCTCTTATATTTTCCATTAATAATCAAACAATCTTACGAAATTATTTCTTGTGTTGTAGTTAAAAAGATAAGTTCATTGTTTTAAAAGCTCCCTCCTGCCTTGCCACCTTAGGTGTTCGCCTATTCTGATTCAATTCCTTTATAATGTTGGAACCTTAGGCAGCCACTTTGATCCATCTTGACTTAAATGTAACCCAACCCTTACCATTTTGAATATAGAATCTAAAATCTAATACATGCCCAATAATTTAAAGCTATGGATAGTAGTAAATATTTTTAAATATACACAAAATGGGTATAATAGATTTTTCCTTTACCTCTTCAATCCTTTCTCTTATGTGCATGGCCTAATATATCACATCTCAGCCCTATCTTTGACGATGATGTCCATTGCCAAGTAGTAACATGTAAGACTCACATTTTGCTAGTAAGGTTTAGGATCATGAATTGGACAGGCACAACAACTAAATTTGGTCAGGCACTAAGGCTATGGAACATTTCAAACCACCTCAAAACATTAAACAGCAGAAAACCATATGTATCTATGGTTTATTTTGTGGCACCCTTCCAACCATAACTAGAGCTATTGCAAGAGGGAAGGTTTATTTTGTGGCAACTTGTGCAAAAATTATAAGAGATAAAATGGAAGAGTTTTTATTTCTGTTAGTCCTTTCCCTTCCTAATGAACACCAAGCTTCTCAAAGGTCGAATGAACACCCATGTTCCTCTTAGTGACTCATCCTCCTTTAAAGGAGCACTATATTTCCCCCTTGCGAATTGTGCTTACCCTACTATAGTTTATATCTAATCCATATTGTTTGAATATATACGGTACATGTAGAATCATTCACATGTGAGAAAGCAATGAGTCGATACTTAGTTGATCGTTCGTAGATGTACAATCGATGACATGAGAGCAAGATTGGTTTGACGGATAATTTCAAGGTGGGCATCGAGGAATTTCTGAGATACGCCAGTAGCCAACCTTATTTCATGGACGGAGGCTCATAAAGTGTCCTTGTGTCAAATGTAATAATATACCATTCAAAGAGGTAGATCTCGTGAGAGAGCACCTAGACAAGAAGGGTTTCGTACTGAACTACAACGAATGGACGGCTCAAGAAGAACCTTTGGTTCCGCAATATCAGTCCTCCTTCAATACGGAGGTGGTAGAGTCCACTTTTGGAGATCACTTCAAATATCGACATCGAAACTTGGCACGTGAGTTGGTATTTGATGCAACCGGTCCAAATCTTGATCTGGATGATCCGAATTCTGATACAAAAGAGTTCTATGATATGTTCAAGCATGTCGATACTCCGTTATATCTGGGTTATGATTCTCATTCTGTCCTGTCGGTGGTGATGCGCCTGTTGAACCTCAAGTCTGATTTTAACTTACCGCAGGAATGCTACGACCGGATAATTCAATTTGTTAGAGAGTTACTGCCAAAAGGAGCGAAGGACTTGCCATAAAACTTTTACAAGTCAAATATGATGATATGGAAACTCGAATTAGGCTATAAAAATATAAATTGTTGACGAAACGGCTGCATGTTTTATTACAAGGAGAACAATGATAAAGACAGATGCATTTTCTGTCACGAGGACCGGTACCAGCCCATTCTGGACAAAAGAAAATCAACTGCACAAGCAAGATTGCATCCCTACAAATATATACAGTTTTTGCCGATCACAAAGTGGCTACAGAGGATGTATATGTCCTTGAATATTGCAGAACACATGACATGGAATAGCAAATAACAGAAGATGGACGAAGGAGAATTATCTCATCCATCCGATGGAGAGGCATGGAAGCATTTTGATCGATGTCATTTGGAGTTGATGCGGAGCCTAGGAACGTTCAGTTGGCTTTATGTTCTGATGGATTCACTCCTTTCGGACAGTCGTGGTCTCAGTACTCTTGTTGGCCGATAATTTTGACCCCTTATAATCTACCACCGTGGATGTGCATGAAGACTCCTTACATGTTCTTGACACTTATCATATCCGGTTCAAAAAATCCAAAGAAGAACATTGATATCTACTTACAGCCATTGGTGGACGAGCTAAAATAATTGTGGCAGTTCGGCGTTCAGATATATGATATATCGATAGAACAAAACTTTCAGATGAGAGGGATGATGATGTGGACCATCAATGATTTTCCAACATACGGGATATTATCGGGGTGGAGTACTCATGGTATTATGTCTTATCCGATATGTATTTTAAAAGAGTAAGGTATTCCGCCTTCAGAATGGAGGAAAAGCTTATTTTTTATTGTCACCATCAGTTCCTTCCTGCGTCGCATCCGTGGAGAAAGAACAAAGATGCCTTTAGAGCTAGTAAACAGGAACTATCTCCTCCCTCATTGAGATTGATAGAAGATGTAGTTTGGACAGAGGTAGAGGATTTGTCGACTGTAATGGAAGATCCGAGATCGGGCTATCACTTGGAAGGATTCAGACATAGCCATAATTGGACGAAGCAGAGTATCTTTTGTGACTTACCTTATTGGAAGGACAATCTCATAAGACACAATCTTGATGTCATGCATATTGAGAAAAATGTATTCGACAACATCTTCAATACGGTGATGGATATCAAGAAAAAAATGAAAAACAATCCCAAAGCATGAAAGGACTTGAAAATTATTTACAGGCGTCCAGAGTTGCATCTGTAGAAGCATGAAAATACTGACCGCGTAGGCGTTATGCGGCCTAGTTGATTTAGGCCGCAGAAGGAAGGCTCCTATAACAACTCTGCGGTCAAGTTGATTCAGTCACAGAAGGAAGGCTCCTGATACAACTATGCGATCAAGTTAATCTAGGCCGCAAAAGGAAGGCTCCTATTACAACTTTGTTGTCAAGTTGATTCAGGCCGTAAAAGTAAGGCTTCTGAGACAACTATACGGCCAAGTTAATCCAGACCGTAGAAGGAAGGCTTCTGAGACTACTATACGGCCAAGTTAATCCAGGCCGCAGAAGGAAGGCTCCTGAGACCACTATGCGGCCAAGTTAATCCAGGCTGCAGAAGGAAGGCTCATGAGACCACTATGCGGCCAAGTTGATTCAGGCCACAGAGGAAGATTCCTGTGACAACTATGCGGCCAAGATGGGAAAGGGATGTCCTACTGCCAAAGGAGGCCACGACCTATCTTCGAGCCGCATGAGCCTTATGCGGTTCAAAATTCTCCAAACTCCCTCAACATATTAATTCTACTTCGTGGTAGGACACGTGGCGAACTGACAAAGTCATAAACCACCCAAATATGTTGCAACAAAATCTCAACAGACACCCAGCTGGCAGCTAAAGACCGGGTCTTGGTGCACTGTTACGGCCACATGGCTGCTTGACTACCTATGCGGCCGAAAATGTGCCTCATCCAGAAACCTCTATAAATAGCAGGGTACCACACCAATGCAAAGGGGCTGGAAAAATCAAGAGCATTTTCTCAAGAGCAAAGACTGTGTCCGATAGTCCAAGGAGTAAGGTAGAGTTTCTACACTTCTCCCGAGCCTCCACCGTTACCCCCAGAATCAAAACTAAACAATTGTACTTAGATTGTTTCCTAGGATTTCTTTCTAGGCTCTCTTTTGTACTAGTAAGTTTGCAATCAAATCTAGTTCTTCTGTAGTTCTTGTTTTGATAATTAATGGCAAATATGATGGTGATTCTGTTGGAGACTTTTTTCTCCACTGATGAGAAATTGGTGACGCAATCCGACACGTCCAAGCTCGGCTCTACACAGCAGATGCTTGTTGTTCGCTTTGATCAACAAGCATTCGAGGAAATCCTCTCCGATGGAAGCACCAGTCCAGCACAGAAGCGAGCCAACCCGAAAAGAGCCTACAGGATACGGAGGCCCAAGACCACTGCCCCTCGCCAGGCTCTGGAAGGAACTCCTTTCGCCACTCAAGACGACGACCAAAGCTCCTATGTGGCCTCGCTTCGAACTGCAGAGGACCTGTTGTCCCCAAATCCGGCAGAGGAAAACACTACGATGCTAAACTATCGAGGGCACAAGGGAAATCCATACGGTCAAAGAAGAGACCGCATAGGAGCGGCGACCGCAGGTAGGCGGCCTATGTGACAGCCAATCCTGGCCGCAGACAGGGTACCCCATGCGGCCCCAACAGAAGCTCCGTCTTCGATCGAATTTTATGCGGGCCAGACCCCATGCGGCCCACAGAGAACATTGAAGATTCCAAGTTGGACTCTTCTTACTACGCACCTTTAGGTGCTAAGTCGAAGAAGTCTAGGGCAGTGCGGGCTCAACAAGCCCAGTCAACTATCCAATCTGCTGACCGTCAGCGGGTACCGTTAGTCGTTATACGGGCCCCTGATGGAAAGTTTACAGAACCTCCCACGTCCAGCCCTTGACAGCAAATAGACAGGGTAGGTCCCAAGAGTCTTCCCACAATGATCTAGAGTAAGTGCTTTTAGTAGCCTTAGATCAGGGAGCAAACATGATACCTACGCACCCGTGTGCCCGGGATACCTGGGCCCACAACACGGATACAAAGGTAGATCAATCTACTCTCGACTTGCGAGAGGCGCTCGTCCATAAACGCAAAAAGAGATAGGCAACCTAGGAGTGCGGTGAGCCCTCTCTAGGACATCACGGCACCTAAGTCGTCATCAACTACTGCTGCAATAAGTCGGCAGCACCTAAAGACCGGCAGTCCGTCTTCCAACGACTGCACTAGCCAGCACCTGTCCGACGACAACTCGGGAAACAAGTACATATTTTGGAAAACGAGAAATTTCCTTTCACCTCCTGTAATTTGACTCGAAAGGTTCCTGTCGACAAGGGAGGAAAGAAGACAGGCTCCTCCAGCTAGGCAACCTCAGCCAGGACGGCAAAGAAACTCTCATCTGGAGGATTGCCGCCGACGATCACAGGGGGTGTTTACCTAGGAACCCGTTCAAGAGAGAAGCTTCCAACACCAGGGGGTTCATCCTCCATGTCCCTGGAGGTGAACGAAGCCGGGGGTGGTAGTCCCATGGACATATGCGACAACCCAATGTTCCAAGAAGATGCACATGGGATAGCGATCCACTAAAATTATGCAACAGACTTGGACGTCCTCGAGGGTGACCGCCTTCGCCAAGACGACGTAGCTTCCTGCGCTGGGGGTAGCACCCCTTCCAAGTCCGAGGAGGAGGACATTCCAACGTTCCCCGATGATTTCTCTGTACGAGGGTATGACATGGAAAGCACATCCTTTATGGTCCCCTCCGTCTCTCCCCACGTGCGAACATTATTTATAGCATGAGATGATCACGAAGGGCCTAGTGATCGACAACGTCTAGAAGAGCTTGAAGCCATGATCCTAAACTTGGTTAAGTCAGTAGACGAGATCAAGGCTGCCTCGCCGAATCAACCAGTAAGGACACCTGAACAAACAAGCTTGGGCCCCGCAGTCAACGCGGACTCAAATACGACTGCTCCTCCTCTGGGCGACAATCCTCCTGGAATATCCCCTCCCTCAGCTGTAGACGAGGCCAGTGAGGCAAGGAGAGAAGTCCAGGAGCTTCGAGCAATGTTCAATGCCCGAGACTCCTCCTGGGACCTCAGAATACGGCAGCCGTATCCCGTTGCATGGAGAGACGTTCCTTTTCTCCTGCGGTACAAACTGTTTCATATCGATTCATATGACGGTAAGACCTCTGCTAGATGGTACATGACTTATTTTGAGGTCACGACAGACCACTTTCCACATAATGATGCCATCCTCACATGACTATTTGTCGGAGCATTGGAGAGAATTGCGTTCGACTGGTACCGCAACCTCCCGGACAACTGCATCCATTTCTTTAATGGCTTCAAACACATGTTCCTGAGAGGGTCTACGAAGTAGGGCATGATGTGATAATTTTGTCCCTTATAGACGTCGTTCAGGGAGAAAGGGAGCAGACAAGAAACTACATTGAGCAGTTTCGCCAAACCACGATGAGATTTCCCCAAGGCAATCCAGAAAGCTCTTTGATTGAAATCTGCCAAAAGAAGTTGCTCCCCGCAATCAGCCTTTGGATGGGCGAAGATCAATTCAGGGATTGGACGACTTTCATCATAAGCGCTACAAATGCGGAGACAAAGTTAAAGAAGGCTCGCCAGCTGGGATTACACATCCTAGATAGAGAGGACAAGGGCAAATGTCCTGGTACCATCTCCAATAACAACAACAATGGCGGCACCACTAATAACCGGGACAACAAAGGCAAATAGGCCATGGTCGCTGGTACAACCAAAAATCCTGAACAAAAGTAAGCAAAAGTTTCGGGGCCCAAGGAGATGACATACTCTTTTGAAGGCAGCCATGTCAAGCCTATCTTCGACATACTCCTGAAGGCGGGTAGGATCCGACTCCGTGATGTAGAGCATGAGCCTCGAACGGCGGAGATCGAGGATCTAAAATATTGTCACTTCTACCGCTATGTCCACCACCCCATACAGGAGTGCTTCACATTAATGCGGTACATCCAGAACCTCATCAACTCCAATACTCTGTCGCTGGATTTCGAAGAGGCTACTGTGGCTGCAAATATGGTATCCGTTCAGTTCGGCGACTTCCCCCCAACGAAAACTCAAGACGGGGTAGTACCCGTTCCCCGGGCAACGATAGAGGTTACTAACATTCTACCTGTCCGGGACCAAATGACTGGATTGGTGCCTCTCACCACGTCACAAGGAGAGGTCTTGTGGGTCCACCCGGAGTTAGTGCCCGAAGTTACCCAGGCGGTGCCATCTAGCAAAAAGAAGGGTGGGAAGTCCAGATCATGCCACACAATCTCGGCCGAAGCTGAGGAGGCGGCAGCCATTGTTACCCGATCTGGCGCACAATTCCAGCCCACTCTGGGTAATTCAGTCGAGGACCCTCAGCCGACAACGTTGCCTGCTACTAATGTTCCGGGACCATCGCAGCCTCCACCGGCGGACAAATCCAAGCCGAAGGAAACTCGCTTCGACAGGCCGCTCCGTAAGAAAATACCTTGGGGACTGGAGAGACCTTACAACTTTGACATACTAGCACAACTGGCTAATACGCCAACAAAGTTGTCATTATACGAGCTCCTAAGGCTCTCTAAGGATATTCGTGTCGCATTGAGCGAAGCACTCCAGAATGCTGACACCTACTTAGCTCAGGTTGTCACGACCCGCACCCACCATGAGGGTACGAGTACGTAACAGCGCCCAGCCTACGCCGCAGTGTCGACGGTAGAACGCTGTTCTAGGTCATGAACTATAACTAACATAATATGAATACCTTCCATAAGGAGGCCAACACAGAGGTATAACTCAATCACAATCTATAGATAGAAAATGGCACGATGAAATAGATAAAGAAAACCTCCACTGAGATACAACAAAAATGAAATACAAGTCTCAACATCTCTACAATATACAACTCTGAAACAATGACAAAAGCTAAACATGAAAAGAAATAGTCTAAGCTATCTACACTATACAAGGTATCATCCTGAGCAGCTGCCTGAACCTCCCCAGGGGTCCAGGTTGCGAGTGTCATCTAGGCAAGCTCCAAGTAAGGGGTGCAGGGTTCCTCATCATCCTCTGTAAAATTTTCAACAGGTCCAGTCAGGACGGAAGCGAGCACAGTACATCTCATGCAGTTCATATCATGGCAGGAAATATAAAGCAAGCAATAGAGTAAGATACATGAAACGCTGTAAGAAGATGTATATGAAACAGAAGAGATATTTGATAACTGGAAATATATACATGATAAGTAAGAACTGTAAGTGACTAGTGATTTAGAGTACGAGATGGCATGTAATTGGCTTAGGTTGAACATGATGTACATGAGTGAACATGTAGGACACCAGCCAATAAGGCTGTGTTGTACATGCTAAAACATGAAAAGTAACAGAGTGAACATGATGGGTAAATCACATGACCATTTATACTCACCCCTACCCACAATCAGTACACAAGGATCTATTCAAGTTACGTTACGGACATGATGTTTTGGTTATACAAGAGACACATGAGCAAACATGAGCGTACATAAAAGAACATGAGAGTACATGAACGTACATGTAAGAACATGAGAGAACATGAGTGTACATGAATAACGCAGAAGCAAGGAATACATGATGTACATGAAACACATGTCATAAAGTATCCGATGCGTCCGCTGAGGGGGATAACATCCCAAGAAGAGATCCGTATAGTACCAATCCGTGATGATAACGTGACAGCATCAAGTAAAAGTAATCTAGAGCGAGAATATAAATCGTGACAAGTATGAAACGATCAGAGAATGTACTCGCCTCGTATCTGAATGTCTGAAGTAAATGTACTGTCCAGGATGAGGTACCTGACTCCTAGTTAGAGCAATACAAGTCAAGATGTATACAGAGGGTGATATATGAAATGTACAATGCATCTGCATGCTGTCTAGGTCAAACTTGGCTAAAGTCGACACTTGGTCAACTCTAGTCAACCACACTAGTCAAACTAGGTCAAGTCCTAGCCCAAACAAGTCTAACAAGTCTCACTAGGCCTAACCAAGCCTAGTCTAGCAATCACACACCAATCAAAAGGCTATACAAGCCAAACACAAGCACATATCAAGGCACATCCTATTCATGCATATTCAATATTATATATATAAAAAGAGGAAGGAACTAACATGTAAGCTATGTGTGTGTGTGAACATGGATGTGTACATGAAAAGAGAAATCAACACTAGGCCATATATCTTATACCCACATATATACATATCTATCTATATACACATACATGTACATATAACCATAGGAAAATCTCTATTTACCACCTTAACACATTTAGCCATACATAGTACATATTATATATAGAGAGAGAGAGAGAGCAAGGCATGTAATGTGTTCATGTGTGTATGGCAAAGTGTCAATAGAGTGACAATGTGATGTAAACATGTGTGTGTGGCATGTGCAAGAGTGTTAGAGAGATACATGGTTGTGTGGTACCAATGGGAATAGGAAAATCAGTGAACTATAGGCTATACAGTGAGTACACAGGAAAGAATTTACCAAGCAAGGAACTAACCAACAAATGAATCTGAAATTTTACAGTTAACAAGTATTTCTGTGACAGGAAGCAATGTCCCAGTTCTAGGGAAGGAAAGGAACTAATTTAGGTTTTAGTCAAAAGGAAACTTAGTTCACAAACTCAGTTAATAAGAAGGAAGGGATCCTAATTCAGGTTTTATAGAATCATTTCAGGAAAAAGGGAATGCAACATTGCAATGAATGGAAAGGTAATCAGTGAATAGTTTAGAGATTTCAATCTCAGCTGCTATCAGCCCATACAAACTCAGATTTATGTGTTGAACAAAACAGTTCCATGCTCATATTATCACAGGCCATAATACCCTACAATCTCAGGAAAACAGTTCCCTAATACCATTCTCAGATTTCGCATGAAAAACATTCTAAACAGTTTAATTAGGAACAAGGAAATCAGTTTACAGTCCAACCCAAATCCAGTTTAATAGGAACATTCTAATTCAGATTTCGAAAAGGAAAGGGAAATCAGTATAACAGTGGCAGCACATTGTGTTCATGTATCAAGAGAGTTTTTAGAGAAACCTGTGAACACATTGATAGGGTGTGAATGAGAGTTAACATTCCTAGAAATCAATCTATCTACAACAGTGTACATATATCAGGAAAATAGGAAATCACATCAGGTTTTTAGGAAATTAAACTATTTAATTCGATCAACTGGGAAGAGAATTCAGTTCAGGTTTTAGCATATCACATATGTTAATGTAATTTCAGTGAGAAAGAAAAGAAAATCAATTCATATCCCAATCCAGATTATACAGTAAACAACTCAGGTAGCATATCACAGAGTTTTTTTTTTAGAGAAAAACAGTCCAACATTTCCTTCACATACCAAATCAAAACCCAACTGACAGCAACCATTCACATATACAGGAATTCATCACTGTCAGTTCAATTCAATATGAACTGAACCACAGTTATCCAACCTATGCATCAGATATTTACATCCATTCCAAAATCGACTGTATGTATGTACCTATGTATACTACATATATGTAAAATTAACTAATATAAATAGATACTTAGAAAAACTGAAACCAATAAACTAGAACTCTGAAACTAAAACAGGTATCATGACATTTATCACAACCCAAGCCCATGCTCGAATCCCATACAACAACTTAACCAAGATTACAAGTAACCCAGAGGCAAAAACTCAATATAACACATATGTTTACATATTAACACATTATATTAACCATTAATTATTAATTTAAAATCAAATTAACACGGAGAATCTACTGTGCACTGCACTGATGGCAGAACACACAGGGAAAGGCATTTGAAGTTATCGAATACATGTGAAAATGTGAAATTGAATGTGCACATGTGTGTGTCGAATGTTAATGTGTCAGGGGGGGTGATTCGTGCCCACTAAATAGGACACAAACGTGTCAAACACACAGAAAAGCAATGTATCAGAACTGTGAACAGAATAGGCCTCGTACGGTGGTGTCGACCAACCTAGGGGCTCGTGTGTCCAACCTCGAGCCTCGTGCTCATGTCTAGAGTTAGGTTAGGAGTAGGGCTACGTATTAACGTGTCTGTATTGTGTCCACGTGGTGCACAAGGTCGTGTCCAAACCCGTATTAGAGCCTAGTGTGTGCGTGTGTGCTGTGCTCGTGCAGTCCAGTGCAAGGGAGTTTTCTCTCGAACCACTCAACGATACCTCCCCAAATTTTGTGGGCACAGTGTCAGTCATTGCCCCTAAGAGCTGACCAAAATTGGTCGGGTCTCGTGTCGTGTCCAGGGAGAACTGGACACGAGGTAGCAGGACAGTGTACAGTGCAGTGTACAGCGTGTTTGTGTCCAATTTGGACACGAACACGACACTGTTTTGTGCTCAGTCCATAAGAAATAGGTAAACGACAACAAAATAGCAATTTCCATTCAAATAGATTTCGTAAATGACCCAAAAAGTTCCTTTGAGGCATTTACACAAACACATTCCTAGGGACACTGATACGTGTCCAAATAGGACACGAAACTGATGCAATACGACACGAAACCAATGGTGACACTTAGGGGACTCCTAGGGCTTCCTAAATATGAAAACAAATCAAAATTTCATGGAGAAATGGAGGAGTTACCTATTGTTGAACTTTCAAGAAAAACCCCTATTCAATGGCTTTTCTCTTGATGTCCCATTCCACTCAAATCACTTCAAACTGAAATGGAACATTAACAACAGCAAGAATAGGCATATTAGGACCTAATGGAATAAATTAGACTGAAAAAGGAAGAGGAATGGAGTTCTAGGAATTGAAATACCATAGGAAACTAACCTTTCTAAAACTTGAGCCTTCTTAAGAAAGAGGCAATCCTAAAAATAGGAGAGTATAAATAGGGTGGTGCTCCCAAGGAGGATATGGTGGCTGGCCAATAATGTCTAGGGCTTAGGGTTTTGAAATTCTTGGGCTTTGGGCCAAGTTACATAGGCTATGGCTAAGTTGTTTTATTAATGGCTCTAAATCATAAGCCATGACTTATGACTTTCTAAATTCTATTGCTAATTAGAGTCTAATGACCAAACCAAGGATTAGGCTAGGTTAGACTAGAGTCATATAACCTAACCAAGTCCATACTAACTAGGGTTAGCTCTTAGGTTGGTCTACAAGAGTCAAAACTAGTCAAAGTCAACCTAGTCCAAACAATTCCAAAATAATTCCTAAAAATTCTCATAAATTCAAATAAATTCTATTAAATCTAAATAATAATTAATAATTCCAAATAATCCTCAAAATTACAAAAATGACTAAAATACCCCTCAGTCTGGAAATGAACACTAGCAAGACACCAAATCATAAGTCATGAATTTAAATAGTTTAAAAAAATAATTAAAAATCACTAAAATTATAATATGAAATAAATATCATTAAATAATAATTGTAATTACAAAGTTTCAAAATTACCTTCATCTGGAAAACTGGGTGTTACAATCCTACCCACCTTATAAAAATTTCGTCATCGAAATTAAAATGGTAGTAGTCCTTCTAGGTCAAACACCCCACAATCAAAGTCTCAAACATACCGTCAGATAATCATATGCGTCTGTCCAAAATTATGTTGTCCAGAGTCTTCATCATGCTAGTGAGCAAGGCTACGATAATCACAGAGTCCTTGACTAAGGTACATACCCTTAGGTTCATAGTATTTAAAATTTTCGTACTGCCGCATGCGACGGCGAAAACCTTAAATTCCCATACCCGAGAAATACATCCAAAATCTGACTATATGTCCTCACTATGCCAACTAACACGACCATTGAAGATTCTAGATCCCATAACTGAGGCGACCTAGCCCATATGATTTTCTCAGAAGAAAAACAAACATAACGAAAGAGCAACATGACAAAATTAATCAATCAACAAGGAACAAATGGAATCGGATTTCAAGGTAGTTATAAAAGTCAATTTTGGGAATGGAATCAAGAAGAATGGAACTTGCAGCAAGATCTCCAATGGTCTGTGCATCCTTGACAGTCCTGACGATAGCTCACCCTGCTAGTTTCCCCTGGTCTGCTGCTGATGCTGCATGAACCGCTGCTGCTGAGAGAATCGAAAATGACGAGAAAAGTCTCTGTAAAGACAGAGGTGCACCTCTAATGTAGCAGAAACGCCAACCTGAGTCGGCACAACAAAAGCTGCGGTCTCGAGGCCCTGATGAACAGGACGAGAGGTGGCCAGCCTCTCGATAGTATTCCCCGAATCGAAGTGATGAGATCGTGTCTTCATAACCATCATGAAAACAGATCAAAACAAGAAGCAATTTCTGAGAATGAGGCAAAATTTCAAAGGAGGACAGTTTATATTCAAAGGGAAGTCAATAAGCAACAATTTTAGACAAAAAGAATCTGATTAAGAGTTTTTCCTAATGTGATTGAGTACCTCCAAAAATAATCCAAATCCTACTGCAGGCTGTAGTGATACTCTAGTTCGAATAACACTACATAAACTCGACCTGCATGGGCCACCACTAAAAACGTGTCACGACCCGCACCCACCGTGAGGGTACGTGTACGTAACAGCGCCCAGCCTACGCCGTAGTGTCGGCGGTAGAACGCTGTTCTAGGTCATGAACTATAACTAACATAATATGAATACCTTCCATAAGGAGGCCAACACAGAGGTATAACTCAATCACAATCTATAGATAGAAAATGGCACGATGAAATAGATAAGGAAAACCTCCACTGAGATACAACAGAAATGAAATACAAGTCTCAACATCTCTACAATATACAACTCTGAAACAATGACAAAAGCTAAACATGAAAAGAAATAGTCTAAGTTATCTACACTATATAAGGTATCATCCTGAGCAGCTGCCTGAACCTCCCCAGGGGTCCAGGTCGCGAGTGTCATCTAGGCAAGCTCCAAGTAAGGGGTACAGGGTTCCTCATCATCCTCTGTAAAAATTTTAACAGGTCCAGTCAGGACGGAAGCGAGCACAGTACATCTCATGCAATTCATATCATGGCAAAAAATATAAAGCAAGCAATAGAGTAAGATACATGAAACGCTGTAAGAAGATGTACATGAAACAGAAGAGATATTTGATAACTGAAAATATATACATGATAAGTAAGAACTGTAAGTGACTAGTGATTTAGAGTACGAGATGGCATATAATTGGCTTAGGTTGAACAAGATGTACATGAGTGAACATGTAGGACACCAGCCAATAAAGCTGTGTTGTACATGCTAAAACATGAAAAGTAACATAGTGAACATGATGGGTAAATCACATGACCATTTATACTCACCCCTACCCACAATCAGTACACAAGGATCTATTCAAGTTACGTTACGGATATGATATTTTGGTTATACAAGAGACACATGAGCAAACATGAGCGTACATGAAAGAACATGAGAGTACATGAACGTACATGTAAGAACATGAGAGAACATGAGTATACATGAATAACGCAGAAACAAGGAATATATGATGTACATGAAACACATGTCATAAAGTATCCGATGCGTCCGCTGAGGGGGATAACATCCCAAGAAGAGATCCGTATAGTACCAATCCGTGATGATAACGTGACAGCATCAAGTAAAAGTAATCTAGAGCGAGAATATAAATCGTGACAAGTATGAAACGATCAGAGAATGTACTCGCCTCGTATTTGAATGTCTGAAGTAAATGTACTGTCCGGGATGAGCTACCTGACTCCTAGTTAGAGCAACACAAGTCAAGATGTATACAGAGGGTGATATATGAAATGTACAATGCATCTGCATGCTGTCTAGGTCAAACTAGGCTAAAGTCGACACTTGGTCAACTCTAGTCAACCACACTAGTCAAACTAGGTCAAGTCCTAGCCCAAACAAGTCTAACAAGTCTCACTAGGCCTAACCAAGCCTAGTCTAGCAATCACACACCAATCATAAGGCTATACAAGCCAAACACAAGCACATATCAAGGCACATCCTATTCATGCATATTCAATATTATATATATAAAAAGTGGAAGGAACTAACATGTAAGCTATGTGTGTGTGTGAACATGGATGTGTACATGAAAAGAGAAATCAATACTAGGCCATATATCTTATACCCACATATATACATATCTATCTATATACACATACATGTATATATAACCATAGGAAAATCTCTATTTACCACCTTAACACATTTAGCCATGCATAGTACATATTATATATAGAGAGAGAGAGCAAGGCATGTAAAGTGTTCATGTATGTATGGCAAAGTGTCAATAGAGTGACAATGTGATGTAAACATGTGTGTGTGGCATGTGCAAGAGTGTTAGAGAGATACATGGTTGTGTGGTACCAATGGGAATAGGAAAATCAGTGAACTATAGGCTATACAGTGAGTACACAGGAAAGAATTTACCAAACAAGGAATTAACCAACATATGAATCTGAAATTTTACAGTTAACAAGTATTTCTGTGACAGAAAGCAATGTCCCAGTTCTAGGGAAGGAAAGGAACTAATTTAGGTTTTAGTCAAAAGGAAACTTAGTTCACAAACTCAGTTAATAAGAAGGAAGGGATCCTAATTCAGGTTTTATAGAATCATTTCAGGAAAAAGGGAATGCAACATTGCAATGAATGGAAAGGTAATCAGTGAATAGTTTAGAGATTTCAATCTCAGCTACTATCAGCCCATACAAACTCAGATTTATGTGTTGAACAAAACAGTTCCATGCTCATATTATCACAGGCCATAATACCCTACAATCTCAGGAAAACAGTTCCCTAATACCATTCTCAGATTTCTCATGACTAACATTCTAAACAGTTTAAATAGGAACAAGGAAATCAGTTTACAGTCCAACCCAAATCCAGTTTAATAGGAACATTCTAATTCAGATTTCGAAAAGAAAAGGGAAATCAGTATAACAGTGGCAGCACATTGTGTTCATGTATCAAGAGAGTTTTTAGAGAAACCTGTGAACACATTGATAGGGTGTGAATGAGAGTTAACATTCCTAGAAATCAAACTATCTACAACAGTGTACATATATCAGGAAAACAGGAAATCACATCAGGTTTTTAGGAAATTAAACCATTTAATTCGATCAAGTGGGAAGAGAATTCAGTTCAGGTTTTAGCATATCACATATGTTAATGTAATTTCAGTGAGAAAGAAAAGAAAATCAATTCATATCCCAATCCAGATTATACAGTAAACAACTCAGGTAGCATATCACAGAGTTTTTTTTTAGAGAAAAACAGTCCAACATTTCCTTCACATACCAAATCAAAACCCAACTGACAGCAACCATTCACATATACAGGAATTCATAACTGTCAGTTCAATTCAATATGAACTGAACCACAGTTATCCAACCTATGCATCAGATATTTACATCCATTCCAAAACCGACTGTATGTATGTACCTATGTATACTACATATATGTAAAATTAACTAATATAAATAGATACTTAGAAAAACTGAAACCAATAAACTAGAACTCTGAAACTAAAACAGGTATCATGACATTTATCACAACCCAAGCCCATGCTCGAATCCCATACAACAACTTAACCAAGATTACAAGTAACCCAGAGACAAAAACTCAATATAACACATATGTTTACATATTAACACATTATATTAACCATTAATTATCAATTTAAAATCAAATTAACACGGAGAATCTACTGTGCACTGCACTGGTGGCAGAACACACAGGGAAAGGCATTTGAAGTTATCGAATACATGTGAAAATATGAAATTGAATGTGCACATGTGTGTGTCGAATGTTAATGTGTCAGGGGGGGTGATTCGTGTCCACTAAGTAGGACACAAACGTGTCAAACACACAGAAAAGCAATGTATCAGAACTGTGAACAGAATAGGCCTCGTGCGGTGGTGTCGACCAACCTAGGGGCTCGTGTGTCCAAACTCGAGCCTCGTGCTCATGTCTAAAGTTAGGTTAGGAGTAGGGCTACGTGTTAACGTGTCTGTATTGTGTCCACGTGGTGCACAAGGTCGTGTCCAAACCCGTATCAGAGCCTAGTGTGTGCGTGTGTGCTGTGCTCGTGCAGTCCAGTGCGAGGGAGTTTTCTCTCGAACCACTCAACGATACCTCCCCAAATTTTGTGGGCACAGTGTCAGTCATTGCCCCTAAGAGCTGACCAAAATTGGTCGGGTCTCGTGTCGTGTCCAGTGAGAACTGGACACGAGGTAGCAGGACAGTGTACAGTACATTGTACAGCGTGTTCGTGTCCAATTTGGACACGGACATGACACTGTTTTGTGCTCAGTCCATAAGAAATAGGTAAACGACAACAAAATAGCAATTTCCATTTAAATAGATTTCGTAAATGACCCAAAAAGTTCCTTTGAGGCATTTACACAAATACATTCCTAGGGACACTGATACGTGTCAAAATAGGACATGAAACTGATGCAATCCGACATGAAACGAATGCTGCCACTTAGGGGACTCCTAGGGCTCCCTAAATATGAAAACAAATCAAAATTTCATGAAGAAATAGAGGAGTTACCTATTGTTGAACTTTTAAGAAAAATCCCTATTCAATGGCTCTTCTCTTGATGTCCTATTCCACTCAAATCACATCAAACTGAAATGGAACATTAATAACAGCAAGAATAGGCATATTATGACCTAATGGAATAAATTAGAATGAAAAAGGAAGAGGAATGGAGTTCTAGGAATTGAAATACCATAGGAAACTAACCTTTCTAAAACTTGAGCCTTCTTAAGAAAGAGGCAACCCTAAAAATAGGAGAGTATAAATAGGGTGGTGCTCCCAAGGAGGATATGGTGGCTGGCCAATAATGTCTAGGGCTTAGGGTTTTGAAATTCTTGGGCTTTGGGCCAAGTTACATAGGCTATGGCTAAGTTGTTTTATTAATGGCTCTAAATCATAAGCCATGACTTATGACTTTCTAAATCCTATTGCTAATTAGAGTCTAATGACCAAACCAAGGATTAGGCTAGGTTAGACTAGAGTCATATAACCTAACCAAGTCCATACTAACTAGGGTTAGCTCTTAGGTTGGTCTACAAGAGTCAAAACTAGTCAAAGTCAACCTAGTCCAAACAATTCCAAAATAATTCCTAAAAATTCTCATAAATTCAAATAAATTCTATTAAATCTAAATAATAATTAATAATTCCAAATAATCCTCAAAATTACAAAAATGACTAAAATACCCCTCAGTCTGGAAATGAACACTAGCAAGACACCAAATCATAAGTCATGAATTTAAATAGTTTAAAAAAATAAATAAAAATCACTAAAATTATAATATGAAATAAATATCATTAAATAATAATTGTAATTACAAAGTTTCAAAATTACCCTCATCTGGAAAACTGGGTGTTACACAGGTCAAGCCTCCAGGGGAAGACTCGTCAGCAAATCTCCAGGGCAGCAATTGTGCAGATACAATGTCCAACGTCGTATTTATCCCACAGGACATGTTAATGAAAACCAACTTGTATGATCGCCCTTTGTACTACACTGGATACATAGGCGACATCAAGGTGGACCGGATGCACATCGATCCTGGCTCATCAATAAGCATCATCCTGAAAAGCTTGCTTCAACTCCTCGGTATCCCTATGCACCGGCTAGCATCGACCAACACTGCCATTAGCGGTTTCAACTCGGAAAGAAGCTATCCCCTAGAAAAGATTCGCTTGAAATGTCAGATCGGTGACCTGAAGACGGAGGTTACCTGCTACGTCATAGACACAGATGCGTCCTACAATATCATCTTGGGACGTCCATGGATACATGAATATATGATCGTGCCGTCCACGCTCCACCAGTGCTTCAAGTGTGTCAGTAAGCACGGCTTCGTAAAGACAGAATTCGCCGACATGGATCCCTTCAAAGGGGTTGAGTCTTACTATTCGTTTGAGGCTTGTCTATATGAGAAATCTAAAAAGCACATAATTGATAAAGGGATATAAAATGAACTGGAGGCCACAACAGTCAGAGGAACCTCTGAAAATCCGTCTCCAGGCTCATAAATCGGGCAAGACCGTACCCCTTATCGCAACTTTGCATAAAGATGTGCTCAATTTCTCTACCCCAACTGCGTAGTTGGAACCGATGGTCATCCGACACCCGAGGTCTAGCCAGGAGCCAAAACCCGTCATGGAGCCGATGGTGATTCGGTTGTCGAAATCCAATCAAAGGAGAACGGAAGAAGCAAGGTCCTCTGTGGAGCCGATGGTAATCCGATTGCCGAAATCAAATCAAAGGCAAACGGAAGATGCAAGGTCCTTTGTCGAGCCGATGGTTATCCGTCTCCCCAAGACGAGCCGACAGCCAAGTGTTGATCCGAGATCCTCAGACAAGCTGATGCCGCTAGTAGAACCCTTGGCGGTCAAGCTACCCAGGACGTCGCCCCAGTCTCTGGTCATGCAGGGGGTAGCTGAAGAGGATGCTGAATTGGCAAAATATCTGGTTACACATATTGATATTCCCTCTGCCGATGATGTAATTCCTCTAGACAAGATACCTTATTTTATCAATAAAAGGTTGTCGTTGAACTATCCTGAGCGCAATAAGCTTAATCTGATATATGTTATGGAGCACGGTCTGGACATTAACCTGCACACACAAGTGACAACCGTCTATACCGTGAGCCGACTTACTCCCATTAGAGGTGCCTACTTCCTAGTCCCAGGCAGAAGAAAAGGCGATCACACAATCATCTTCGGCTGAAAAGAAGGTCCTCAACCTTTCATGCCAAAAGAATTCAATTTCGAACCCGACACTGGAAGATTGCTGCTCTACTTGTATAGTTTCCAAGCCAAGTACTTCATGCAAAGCAGTAGTACGATATGGAGACTACCCCAGGCCTGAACTACGTCAACGGCCGGCGATCATCTCTGTAGTTGCAAGTCTCGGATGGAAAACCTTGAGATTATTACAGCAAGTCCAGACACGGTCTAGGTTATGTTACACCAGCAACAACGCCAGAGAGCTCCGATAAGGAATGCGAGTGGCATTCTCACTCATCGAATCACCCACTTACAATTTCGATGATAGATATTGGGGATATATTCAGGCAAATACTATCTGTCAATATGGCATCCGCCGACATTCAGGAAGAAGACGAAGATCTACCGGAATTCCTTGAATTGGTACCATGGGTCCAACAGCTGGATGCACAATGGGAGAAGCGCTTTGAACAACGAAACCCTCCTACTGAAGATGAGGTTATGCAAGTTGACCTCGGCGATGAATCCTCCTCAAAGCCAATCTTTATCAGTAAAAGCCTGACGGACGACGAGCGGTAGTCGCTGTTGCAACTCGTCAGAGAATATATCGACGTCTTCACTTGGAGATATGAAGACATGCTAGGGCTAAACCCCGAGATCGTAATTCATAAGCTCAACATTCACCCAGGCGCAAAACCAGTTAAACAACAGCAACGACGATTCCGTCCAGACATCATAAATTCCATCAAAACTGAAGTAAACAAGCTTATAGGTAGCAGCTTCATTCGTGAAAAATAACACCCAGACTGGGTAGCTAGTATAGTACCCGTCATCAAGAAGAATGGAAAGATCCGAATTTGCATCGACTTCCGTAACCTGAATACGGCATGTCCTAAGGATGAATTCCCTCTTCCTATCACAGACATAATGATCGATAATATGTGTGGCTTCGAGCGCATGTCCTTTATGGATAGCTTTTCAGGATACAATCAAATCAAAATATTTCCTAATGATGAGAAGCATACGTCATTTCGAACACCAATCAGCGTATATTGTTACACAATCATGCCCTTCGGCCGAAAGAACACCGATGCTACATATCAATGAGCTATGAGTGTCATCTTCAGAGACCACTTGCGCAAGACGGTGGAGTGTTACGTTGACGACATCGCCATCAAAAGCCGCTCCAAAGATGACCACTTACACGATTTGAGGATAGTGTTCGACCTCATACGAGTGCACAATCTAAAGATGAATCCTACCAAATCCTTCCTGGGTGTGTCCAGTGGGAAATTCTTGGGCTTTGTCATCACCTCCCGGGGTATTCACATAGACCCCGATAAAACAAAAGTAATCCTGGAGATGAGTCCATCGAACGACCTCCGTGAACTCCGAGGCCTTCAGGGAAGACTAGCCTACATCAGGAGGTTCATATCTAACCTCTCAGGACGATGTCAACCATTTACACAACCCATGAAGAAAAGCGTCTCTTTCGCATGGAATAAAGAATGTCAATACGCCTTTGATGATATTAAGGAATACCTATCGAATCTGCCAGTTCTAGTAGCCCCGGTCACTGGAAAGCCCTTTCTGCTCTATTTACGAGCAATGGAACACTCCTTCGGCGCTTTACTGGCACAAAAAATGACATGGGGCATGAAAAAGCTATCTATTACCTTAGCCGAATGATGGTGGGGACGGAGTTAGGTACACCGCCGTGGAGAAGGAATGCCTTGCTTTGGTGTTCACCAATCAGAAAAGCCAGGCGCACTTAGTTCTCGTCTAGCGGGCGATATTGTTGTCCCCCTACGACATGGTTTTCGTTCCGTAGAAGGCTGTCAACGGTCAAGCCTTGGCCGACTTCTTAGCAGCCCATCCAGGCTCAGAAATAGCCAAAATCTATGAAAAAATCCCAAACGAAGTCATCAACTCAAACATGACTTCACATGATGTCGTTTGACGAATGTTCTTCGACGGTGCTTCAAGAACGGGGCCCCAAGGTGATATCGTCACTAGAGTCGGGATAATATTGATTTCTCTCTCTGGGTTGGTAGTCAATCGGGCGTACTCTCTCACAGAGCCCTGTTCAAATAATGTGGCCTAATATAATATGCTGGTTATCAGGCTCTGACTCGCAAAAGAAGTGGGGGTCAAATACCTAGAAGCATATGGCGACTCGCAGTTGATTGTTAATCAAATCCGAGGCTCATACGAGGTCCGCAATGAGGACCTGATTTCTTATCATCAGACAGCGATGACCATCATTGCAACCTTGGAGGGGTTCTTTATAGAGCATGTTCCTAGGCTCCAAAATATTAAAACCGATGCCCTAGTAGGTCTCGCCGTTTCCATGGCAGTTCCAAATCATACTCATCATCTTGTCGACATGATAGGCCATGAGCTGGTTTGTCCCAAAAATAACGTTCAACTAGGTACGAGTTACTCCACCCAGATAATCAATGACATACAAGACTGGAGACTCCCGTTCATCGATTTTGCAGTCTAGGGAATCCTGCCAGAGAATGTGAATGAAGCAACTTCAATCAGAAGACGTTCTCTCAGATTCTTTTATGATACAGAAACAAAAATGCTATATCGACGATCCTACGATGGACTACTGCTACGCTGCCTATCAAATGCAGAAGGCAAAGAAGTCCTACGTGAGGCTCACGATGGCGTTTACGGGGCTCACCAATCCGGCCCGAAGTTGCAGGACTGTCTTCGCTGGATGGGCTATTACTGGCCTACGTTGGTAGCAGATATGGTCGATTATGCAAAGAATTATAGGACTTGTCAGATCCACACAGACTTCATGCATCAGCCATCCGAATTCTTGCACCCAACAATGGCCTCTTGGCCATTTGAAGCATGGAGAATAGACATTATCGGCCCAATCACCCCGCCGTCGTCCAAGGGCCACCGGTTTATACTTGCAATCACCGATTACTTCTCCAAGTGGGCGGAAGTTGTTCCGCTTATAGAGGTAAAGACATCAAACGTGATTAGTTTCGTAAAACATTACTTCATCTACCGTTTTGGACTGCCCCTGAGGATTATTCACGACAATGGTACGTAGTTTGCAAGCCATGCTTTCTATCGATTCTGCGACAAAAATTGAATTCAGAATGTGGCTTCAACGACATACAACCCATCGGCTAATGGTCTGGCTGAAGCTTTTAACAAGACCATAATCAAGCTTCTCAAAAAGTTCGTGTTTTCAAACAAGCGCGACTGGAATAAAAAGTTGAGCGAATGCTTATGGGCGTACCGTACTACAATTCAGACGGCTACAGGAAATACACCGTTCTCTCGGGTTTATGGGAACGAGGTAGTTCTTCCATTGGAGACCCAGATCCCCTCACTTCATGTGGCCCTTACTTACCGGTTGACGTCGGACAATAACAACCGCTGACGGCTACAAGAATTGGAAGCCCTAGACGAGAAGCGTTTACAAGCTCAACAAACCATCGAGCTCTATCAAGTACGCATCTCTCGAGCTTTCAATAAGAAAGTCAAGTAGAGAACATTCCAAGTCGGCGATCTCGTCTTGGCCGTTCTCAGACCGATGGTCATGACTCACAAAACCGCCGACAAGTTCCAACCCAAATGGGAGGGCCCATTTGTCATCGAGACCGTGTTCTCCAACGG
The DNA here is from genome assembly GCA_029216955.1 of Iris pallida. Lineage (NCBI taxonomy): Eukaryota > Viridiplantae > Streptophyta > Magnoliopsida > Asparagales > Iridaceae > Iris > Iris pallida. The sequence goes on from JANAVB010004398.1 coordinate 14,228,455, forward strand.
CGCATACCGGCTCGTAAAACAAAATAGAGACTTGCTTATGTTGTCCATAAACGACAAGTTTTTAAAAAAATATTATGCTTAAAGACATGCTCGTACTTCCTTAACTACTAAAACTCCTAGACTGTCGAGTTATGTACACCAAGTACCTCTGAACTTACACTCTACTAGTTCCGAGTGGATTCACATTGTATCTCCCTTGGTGACAAGTCATGTATACTAATACCTCTAAACTTTCACTCTAATGCTTCATCCCGCCATAGTCTGCCAGGTTTTTTCTGCTGCCTCTAAGCAAACTTCCTGGTTTTGATTGTCGTATATCACGTCCATACTACATCTGATATAGATAATCTCCTAACTAAACACCTGTACCCAATCTGGGATAAAGCCACGGTGTTAAGGCCACAGAACCTATCACGTCCATATTACCTCTGATAGGTTTTGTTTCAAAATTTATTACTCGCGTTACCCGTGCGCAATAGGGCAATAGGTCCATAAAAAATCGTTCAAAATCTATTACTCGCGCTACCAGTACGCAAAAGGATAATAGGTCCACAAAAAATCGTTCAAATCTATTACTCGCACTACTGGTGCGCAAAAGGGTATTAGGTCCACAAAAAATTATTCAAATCCATTACATGTACTACCGGTGCGCAAAAGGATAATAGGTCCACAAAAAATCGTTCAAAACTTATTACTCGTACCACAGGTAAGCAAATGAGTAATAGGTCCACAAAAGTCCCCCAGTGGGATGTCCTTTACCAACCACAAATGTTGTATTAGACCCTCTAATACAAGCACCCCAAATGTCATAAGTAAAGAATGAAGTTAATGTACACTTTTATTCATGGGACTACGTCTCCAGCAAAAAAAAAGAGAGATGGAAGACCCACTACAATTACGTCTGCTCATCAGCAACACATAGTTCAGTAAGTATCGCCTTAAGTAGTGCCATTTAGCGGTCAATCTTCAGTTTAGCCCGACGTTCAGCTTCTTGGTTCAGCTTCGCAGCATCCTCAAGATATGCATGAGCCTGCCAATTATCCTCCACTTTCTTCAGCGTACCCTCCAGAGCAGCAGAGGCACGTGTGACCTTGTTGGTGTCTTCATAAATCAGCTCTCTCTCTCGACGGGTAGCTTGGAGCTCATTCTCCAGGGACGCCAGCTTAGCCTGGAGTTGTAGGATCTGCTCGTTGGTTTCGGTAATCGCATGGGTCGTGGCCTCCTCACGAGTTAAGCAATCCTCCCCCTTATGGCTTAACTTATCGTACTTTAAAGACAGTTTATGAAGGTCTTTCTCTAAAGCAGATTTAGTCATCTCCCGTACGGCCTTCACCTTCTCCAAGGCCGTTAGGAGAAACGTATGCTCCTGGTCTACTGCAAGGGGCATGTCAACTTGCCGTAGTTTCTGCAGTTGGGTCAGGCGCTGATCAGCCTCTACCAGTTTGTGCTCAAGAAAATCAGCCATCCATTTTCTACCCAGCAACGTTCTCAACAGTTCAACTTGGCTGCGGGCACAATGACGGGCCACGACAAATAACGTTCCTCTCCGTAAAGTAGCATCGACCCCCCGTCTTAAGTGGCGGTAAAATCTCTCGATTATATCCTTTGACGATTCGTCTATATTCTCTAAAGGAGAGGGCGTCAAAGGAATAGCAGCCGAGGAAGCTAAAGGTGTCTGGGAAGGAGGCGCATCAGATCTTGATAACCCTGTCAAAAGGGAAGCAAACTCCGAGCGATGAGATTCTCGCGCAGCAGCAATCACTTCCTCTGCGGCACGAAGGAGACGAAGACTAGGCAACTCGGAGAGCTCGATTTCCGGGGAAGGGGCAGTATCAACTGACCCCGCATCCACCGATGTGGGCATAGGAACCACAACCTCTGGGACCGTGTCACGCCCCAGAACCAGAATACTGGAGAGCGGGGGCAGACACAGCCAGCTACGTATATTGAAATAGAATACATCTCAACTATACGGTCACGGCTGTCTAGATATGAGGGTTTACTACAAGCCAGCAGTCTCTTAAGGTCAAGCCTATTGTCTCAATCTCAAGCAATTAACAGAGTTACAAGATATTAGAGCATCAAATATATATATATAAGGCGTCCCAAATATTACATATTGGATGATCATGAAGCTAGTCGAACAAAATGATAGGACTAGCAAGAGTTTAGTCATACATGATCAACCCTAGGATTTGTTAATCATGTTACAGCCCGTAGGCAGACAGTAAGTAAATGTGCATCGAGCTAACAGGTGCTCGTCGGCTAAACGCCTCAAAAGAATAAATTTACATATTAGTGGGTGAAACAAAAAGGAAAACCCACTCTTGGCCCGGGTTCCGTCTAGTTGTCACCATTGGGCTGGAAGCTTGGTAGATCCTCGGGAGCCGCTCCGAAATCTGGCCACACAAAACCAGCTGGGTCAAACCCCAGAAAGAGCAAGTGCCACAAAGGAGGCCACAAATAAGAACAAAAGCCAGCATATCAGAACATAAAGAATAAAAGAAAGTATAAGTAGTAAAGTACACAGGGCGATAAACGACTAGGGACGTGGAACCATTCCGGGAGCCAGGTTACAATCCTTAAACCAAACAAGGACCGGGATTGTACCCCTTCGCCTGAATAGCTCACTGTCTCTACCCATTTATCACTAGAGATAAGTAAAACAAACATGCTCAGGAGATAGCAGGTACTGGAGCTAGACAAAACTTAGACAAGGCTGGACACCATTCATTCACAATCGGCCAAGCAAGTACTACGGCTTACTACTTTAACTAACTAGGGTTATCACAAGCCTAATTACTAACAAGATGCAAGTGAGAAATTCCAGTCCCAAGCCCTGCAGACCATCCAGTTATCCTTCCGCGGGTTGAGAGTTATAGGTGGGTACATTGCCCGGGAGACAAATGTACCCTTAGGTGACTTAGAGGGTGCAACACATGACAGTGTGCTGGAAATGTGCTCTACTCGTCGGCAAGCTACAAGTCCATTAAAGCGCCCAGATAACGAGACTGCCTGTGACTGGGAATTCTCCATGTTCTAGTTTGATCTAATCATTAGCCTAATCCAATTTAGCGCGAGTCCCTGGCCGTGGTACCCAGGAAGTCACGTCCTAGACATGATGCAAGACAAGACAAGTGGATTGTGCAAACAAGCAAGCAGGAACACCCACGGTGTCAAGGCAAGTCAAGTCAAGTTATCAAGTCAAGTCAAGTCAAGAGTGCACCGCCACGGGCCACTATCAAGTTATCAAGGTAATTCATGTCAGGGTGATTGTCAGGGGGGCGCCACGACGGGCCACTATCAAGTCAGGTTGGTCGTGTCAGGAGTGCACCACTACGGGTCACTGTCATGTTATACTAGTTCCTTGTCATACCAGGCCATGTACAATAGTCATTCCAAACATATTAAGCAAAATCAAGTTCATGCCAAAAGGCGTAAGGATATAAAATGGGCGTAAAATACCTAATAAAATACTAATATAAAATAGGACTATAGAAGAGCCAAGATCAAGAAATAAAAAAATTCATCATAGACAAGTAGGTTGTGCAGGGTATATACTGCGCAGGGTGCCAAGTGCGCAGGGTGAGCTGCGCAGGGTACCAACTGCGCAGGGTGCCAAGTGCGCAGGGGCAGATGGCGCACAGATGGATTGCGCAGAAGGTAGACTGCGAGGAGTTGGTTGCGCAGAGATGGATTGCGCAATGGTCGATTGCGCAGAGGTTACTTTGCGCATGGCTGGCTTGCGCATGGCTGGCCTGCGCCAGCGCAATCCAGCGCAGCGCAAAGCACTGGCCAAGGATCTTGCGCAAATGGCCATGCACTAAAGAGCACAGGTCAGGGTGCGCAAATAGCCTTGCACTAAAGAGCGCAGGCCAGGGAATAGTGCGCAATCGGCCAGGTGCTAAAAAGCAGTGGCCGAGAGCTCCACCATGGCTGAACTCTCAAGAACACCAAGTTCAAATCTTCACAACTTAGCCAAATCAAAACCAAATTTAGATTTTCAAAGTTCTAACTTGAGTAAAATTGAATTCTCTTCCACATGGAAGTATCAAAACAAGCTAAAATCAAAGTTTAATAGATCAAAACCAAGGAATTCCGAAAATAACTAAAACTTAGATCTAGAACAATGGAGTCTCCAAATCACAAATTTCCAAGTTCTAATGTTGTTCTCCATGTCCTAATCTAGCTAATGAACAAATAAAATGTGGTGCTTATTTAATGGCAAGATGCACTTGCCTATAGGTGTGGGTGGAGGAAGAAGAAGAAGAAGAAGAAGAAATTAATGAAGAAAATTATGGAGGAGAGAGAAGTAGGTGGGTTATAATGAGGGTGTTGTGGTGGAATGGAGGTGGAGTGTAGGCTTAAGGTGTTCCAATCATAATAAACCAAACCTAATCAAACCAAACCAATCCTACTCAAAAAATAAAACCAAGCCATGGTCCAAACCAATTTACGAAAAACCAAAATCCGCAAGTCGAGAAAATAAAAATAAAATACGTGCCGAAATCAAATACGAGCATAAATACGAAATACAGGAAATGGGGGTGACAACTCTACCCACCTTCAAAGAATTCCGTCCTCGGAATTTAATCAAGGAGCTAGAGATTGCCACGACAAGCTATACTAAGCACAGACAAGCTACACTAAGTAGTTCAATCATACAATCATACAATACAAGCAAGGAAGGGAAAGCGTAAGGCACAAGGAAGACATTATACCTTACGAGTCAAACAGGTAGGGATATCGCGATCGGATGTCGTCCTCACGCTCCCACGTTGACTCACCTAGAGAGTGATGACCCCAAGCAACACGGACTAAGTTAATAGTCTTGTTCTTGAGCGTCTTTTCCCTCCGGTCCAAAATAGACACGGGCCTCTCCTCATACGAAAGGTTGGTACCAACAACCAATTCCGAATGATCTAGGATATGGCTCGGGTCCGGGATGTACCGTCTTAATTGGGATACATGGAATACATCATGTACCTCACTTAGCGACGGCGGAAGAGCGAGACGATAGGACACATCGCCTACTCGCTCCAGAATATCGAACGGCCCTATATACCTAGGACTAAGCTTTCCCCGTATGCCAAAACGAATGACACCGCGGGTAGGCGAGATCCTAAGGAATACATGGTCGCCGACGGCAAATTCTAAGGGATGTCGATGAGCATCGGCCCAATGGCGCTGGCGATCCTGAGCAACTCGGAGGTGATCTCTGACTCTCCTAACCACTTCAACCGTCTGAGAAATCAGTTCTGGACCGAGCATCTGCCTCTCTCCGACATCGTCCCATGCTAACGGGGATCTGCACTTCCTACCATACAGAGCCTCGAAGGGTGCCATCTGGATACTGGCCTGGAAACTATTGTTGTACGAGAATTCCACCAGGTGCAGGTGATCCTCCCACGAACCACCAAAGTCAAGGGTACATGACCGCAACATATCTTCGAGAGTTTGTATAGTACGCTCTGACTGCCCATCTGTCTGCAGATGATACGCTGAGCTGAACTTGAGACGAGTCCCCAAACTTTGATGAAGACTGCGCCAGAAGTGCGATGTGAATCTCGTATCCCTGTCTGATACTATGCTGACTGGCACTCCGTGAAGTCTGACAATCTGCCTGAGATACATCTCCGCTAGCTGTGCCGTCGACTGTCCAACTCTAAACGGAAGAAAGTGTGCCACCTTGGTAAGCCTGTCTACAATGACCCAAATAGCATCTCTGTCTGTCGGAGATCTGGGTAACCCAGTCACGAAATCCATGGTAATGTGTTCCCATTTCCATTCTGGGATCGGTAAAGGTTGAAGAAGTCCAGCTGGCCTCTGATGTTCAGCCTTGACTTGTTGGCAAACCAAACATCGAGAGACATACCGGGCTATCTCCCTCTTCATACCATTCCACCAAAAGTGCTGACGAATATCTCGGTACATCTTCGTGCTGCCTGGGTGGATGGAATACTGCGAACTGTGAGCCTCTGCCATGACTTCCTGTCTGATATCTCCACTGGGTACACAAAGACGCGTGCCGTGTCGAAGTGTACCATCCTCATGAATACATAACTCTGGCCTTCTTCCTGCCTCGTACTCTGCTCTGAGCCGCTGAATCTTGGAATCTGTTAACTGTGCTGTCCAGATCCTCTCAACTATGGTGGACTGAATTTGTAGGCTGGCCATCAAGGCCACATTGGAAGGAAGAACCACTTCGATTCCCATCTTCTGAAGATCTGCCAATAGCTCTGGTTGTGCTGTCAAGAAATAAACTCCGGCTCTCCGGCTCAAAGCATCTGCTACAACATTGGTCTTCCCTGGATGATACTGCAAATCCACATCGTAGTCCACAAGTAGCTCGAGCCATCTTCTCTGCCGCATATTAAGATCCTTCTGGGTGAAAACATACTTCAGGCTCTTATGATCAGTGAATATCTCTACTCTGTCTCCGTACAAGTAGTGCCTCCACAACTTAAGTGCAAACACTACTGCTGCCAGCTCCAAGTCATGGGTCGGGTAATTCTTCTCATGATCACGAAGTTGACGTGACGCATAAGCAATTACCTTCCCATGCTGCATCAAAACACATCCCAATCCTCTGCCTGAAGCATCGCAGTAAACTGTGAATCCTCCGGTCCCATCTGGAAGGGTGAGAATGGGAGCCGTTATCAAACCTCGCTTCAACTTCTCAAATAATTCCTGACACTCTGCTGTCCAAACGAACGGCACATCCTTGCGGGTCAACTGGGTCATCGGCGCTGAAATCCTTGCAAAATCAGAGACAAACCGCCGGTAGTAGCCGGCCAATCCAAGAAAGCTTCGAACTTCTGCCACTGAGCTGGGTACTGGCCATACCTCGATAGCCACAATCTTCTGGGGATCCACTTCCACTCCTCCTCTGGTAATGATGTGACCCAAGTAAGAAATGCGATCGAGCCAGAACTCGCATTTACTGAACTTGGCGTACAACTGGTGCTCTCTGAGAATCTGGAGGACAACTCTGAGATGCTGCTCGTGCTCTGCTTCACTCTTGCTGTAGACCAGGATGTCATCAAGGAACACTATCACAAACTGATCCAAGTAAGGCATGAAAATACGGTTCATGAGGTCCATGAACACTGCCGGCGCATTGGTCGCTCCAAAGGGCATAACTAGAAACTCCCAATGCCCGTACCTAGATCTAAACGCCGTCTTCGGGATGTCCTGCTCTCTGACTCTGATCTGGTGGTATCCTGACCGCAAGTCTATCTTTGAGAAAACTGAAGCCCCCTTGAGTTGATCAAACAAGTCATCTATCCTCGGAAGAGGGTATCTGTTCTTGATTGTCACTGAGTTCAAGGTACGATAATCAACACATAGCCTGGACGTACCATCCTTCTTTTTCACAAGAAGCATCGGGGCTCCCCAAGGCGATCCACTAGCACGAATGAATCCCTTGGTTCTGAGTTCTTCAATCATCTTGTACAAAATCTCCAACTCTGAAGGCGCCATTCTGTAGACTCGCTCCGATACTGGTGCTGTCCCGGGAATCAAGTCAATGGTGAACTCGATCTCCCGCTCTGGCGGCATCCCTGGAAGTTCCTCTGGGAAGACATCTGGAAACTCTTCAACTATCCGGGGCAACTGCACTGCTGCTACTGCCATCCGCAATACTGGGGGAGAAGGCTCCACGGCGCCTCTGGAAAATGAAAACTCTGGCTCTCCGGGAATACTAAAGACAACTCTGCCAACATGGCAGTCTATCCTAGCATAATGGTTCCTCAACCAATCCATGCCTAGGACTACATCATAGTCTGCCATAGGGAATTCTATGAATCTAGCGGGGAACTCTCTACCGCTAACTACGATCCGACACGAGGAAAATACTCGATCTACTCCCACAAGTCCATTACCAGTAAGTATATTGAGCCTCACTGATAATGACTCGGGCTCCAATCCTATCCGTGTCGCGAATCGTGCAGACATGAATGAATGCGATGCACCAGAATCAAATAATACAGATACTGGAAAAGTGTTGACGAGAATAGTACCTGCCACTACCTCACCTGGTGCAACTTCTTCTTCCATGGTCATCATCATAGCCTGACCTCTAGCTGCGGGTCCCCTCTGCTGGAAACCCCTCTGTCGGTTCTGTGCTGGAGCCTGGGTGAACTGCTGCTGGTTCTGCTGATGAAAGGCCTGGGCCTGGGGCGCCAATGGCCTTGGGTACTGCTGCTGCTGCTGAACTGGAGCTGGGGCTGGTCCTCTCACCGAAGAACTAGAAAGGTTGGATGATGATGGACCTCCCCTATTCGGGCAGGTCCCTATCTGGTGGTCTGCTCCTCCACAAGCCAGGCACAATCCCTGTGCCCTGCGACACTCTGCCACTACATGGCCCGGCTTCCCGCAATGAGAACATCCCACCGCGGAAGACTGCTTCTGCTTCTGCTGTTGCGGGTACGTCGGGGTTGAATGCTGAACCGACGTCACTGAGGCCGCCCGCCTCGGAGTTCCAATGGTTATACCCCTAGCTGCCGGGGCTGGAGCTGAAGATTGGTGCATCTGGTTGTGGGACCGCTTCCTACCTCCGGTCCTGTCCATAATTCTCCGGGAGGTATACTCATGTCTCCTTGCTGCCTTCAACACTGCATCGAACGTCTGGTGCTCGAACTGCTCCACAGCCAATAATATCTCTAAATGCAGCCCTTGCTGGAACCGCTGAGCCCTATCGAACTCGGTTGCCACCAAGGTGGGGGCGAACCTACTCAGCCTGGAAAACTCGGTCGCATAGCCATCGACCGTCCTGTCTCCTTGCTTCAAGTTGGTGAATCTGGTCTGCAGGTCGTATCGTGCCACCGCATCGAAGTACTTTGTCTGGAATCTCTCTCTGAACATCGCCCAAGTGACTGGTGCTGCTAACCCCATGGCCTGAGCTGTCCACCAATCGCGAGCCAAGTCTAGTAACTGTAGCCGTACCACGGCCACCTTCTCATTCTCAGGTGTCCTAGCTGCTTCTAGAACCACCTCGGTATCCTGAAGCCAAGCGTCCGCGGCAATCGCATCTTCACTGCCGTCAAAGAAGGGGGGGTTCAAGCGCTTGAAACTGTTGGCCGCCTGATTCCCTTGGGGACCTCCTCGGTTTAGTGCATCATGAACTTCCTGGTGCAGGGCGTCGCCTCGACGATCTTGGGATGCAAGCAGTTCTCTGATAAGCCCTACCAAAGGTCCCTCATCCTGTCTAGCTGGTTGAACAGGCGGAGCTGCCTGAACTGGAGGTTCCGAGCCTCCGGGAAGCATAACTCGGGAGGCTACTCCAGAGTGCTGAGCTTGATCTTCCTGGCGCTGGGGTGCTTGTCGAGCTTCCTCTGGCTGGTTGGCAGGTCCGGGAGTAATGCCGCTGAAGAAGATGACATAGGGAACAATAAGGAAAGGACCAGGATAGATCAATGATACAAGCATGTGATCAGGTCAAGAATCTCAGGGATTTGAAGATACGAGCAAAGATCAAGGGCGAATATTGATTGAGACATCTATTTGGTAAACCCTCACATTTCTTGATTGACAGGACCTGCATGGGCCACCACTTAAACCGTGTCACGCCCCAGAACCAGAATACTGGAGAGCGGGAGCAGACACAGCCAGCTACGTATATTGAAATAGAATACATCTCAACTATACGGTCACGGTGTAGGACCGTTGAGCACCTCTAGAGGGGGGTGAATAGAGTGTGTACGTGTGCAGCGGAAAATAATCACCAATAAAAAAACTTTAAGCGATAACTATGGCAGTAAATAAATCCAGTAAAGTAAGAGTTAAGAATTCAAACTCAGTGACACAGCGATGTATACTGGTATCCCTCTGAGAGGACTAATCCAGTCTCGAGTACTCTTGCTCGATGTTAATCCACTATGGCACAAGCTTTAACTGAGTGCTTGCAACTCTTACAACACCGTGCTTGGCGACAAGTGCACGACCGACTTCACAACACCGTGCTTGATGACGAGCGCACGACCAGCTCCACAACACCGTGCTTGGTGACGAGCGCACGACCGACTCCAGAAGGCAATTGGAAAACTGGAACGTTTTCTGAATACAACCTTCGATACAACTCTTCAATACCAAACTCTAGATTAAACAGAAACTGTACTGGCTTGGCTAAGAGTCGTAAAGGCTTAGATATGAAAGTAAAAGCTCAGAACACTTTAGATAGAGAAGATAAGAGATGAAATTGGATTGTTGAAATGAATGGTAATCTCAACTCTATTTATAGTGTTTTTGGGAGACCGAACTCGGGCAGAGTTCGGACAGAGTTCGGATGCTAGGATTTCGCATACGAACGTTGGATGCAGATTTGGTGGGAACTGTATTTCAAATAACCCAGACCAAACTCGGGCCGAACTCGGACCGAACTCGGACCGAACTCGGTCAGAGTTCTGTCAGAGTTCTGCTGGTTCAGAACAGTAAGGAATAAACCAAATTTGCATAGGTTTTGGGCTTTTTGGAATTGTGGATTTTTGGGATACGTAGGTAGGCTTATTTTTGTTTGTGGACTGAGAAAAACCTAAGCCAGTACCGATCCGATCAATCTCACATTTTTCCTAGACTCAAATAAAAGGAAAAATACAGAATAAATATGAAAACCAATAGCCCTTTAGATGACGTCTTTTTCCTGACATAGAAGACGCATTTTTCCTTGACGGCAATTGTCCAAAGATAAACAGATCTGAAAATCTGAATACCTTTCGGGGGCTTCGCCCCCGAACCCCTGACGGGGGGCGCTGCCCCCTCGACCCCTGTCCGCTGACCGGGCAACGGAACCCCCGATGCGAGGCCCCGGATAGGTCGTTGGGCAGTTCTGAGAAATCTCCTTGTACAACGCCGTCTTTGGCCCATCAATAATTCTCTATTGCATATGTCCTGGTTTGATCATGTTTGATCATGCTTACAGCATGTCTACAAATACATGTTAGAAGAGCAAAGCAGTATCATGCATTATGATACAAATATAGCAATATGATATAGAACATTTAGGACAAAGCTAAGTTTAAGTAGCAACATGATAGTAATTATATGAATAATAGTGATGTCATCATGTTAAACTTAATTGATTAGCCATATTCAAAAACATGATATAATCATTGGGCTAACACACGGCTGTCTAGATATGAGGGTTTACTACAAGCCAACAGTCTCTTAAGGTCAAGCCTATTGTCTCAATCTCAAGCAATTAACAGAGTTACAAGATATTAGAGCATCAAATATATATATATAAGGCGTCCCAAATATTACATATTGGATGATCATGAAGCTAGTCGAACAAAATGATAGGACTAGCAAGAGTTCAGTCATACATGATCAACCCTAGGATTTGTTAATCATGTTACAGCCCGTAGGCAGACAGTAAGTAAATGTGCATCGAGCTAACAGGTGCTCGTCGGCTAAACGCCTCAAAAGAATAAATTTACATATTAGTGGGTGAAACAAAAAGGAAAACCCACTCTTGGCCTGGGTTCCGTCTAGTTGTCACCATTGGGCTGGAAGCTTGGTAGATCCTCGGGAGCCGCTCCGAAATCTGGCCACACAAAACCAGCTGGGTCAAACCCCAGAAAGAGCAAGTGCCACAAAGGAGGCCACAAATAAGAACAAAAGCCAGCATATCAGAACATAAAGAATAAAAGAAAGTACAAGTAGTAAAGTACACAGGGCGATAAACGACTAGGGACGTGGAACCATTCCGGGAGCCAGGTTACAATCCTTAAACCAAACAAGGACCGGGATTGTACCCCTTCGCCTGAATAGCTCACTGTCTCTACCCATTTATCACTAGAGATAACTAAAACAAACATGCTCAGGAGATAGCAGGTACTGGAGCTAGACAAAACTTAGACAAGGCTGGACACCATTCATTCACAATCGGCCAAGCAAGTACTACGGCTTACTACTTTAACTAACTAGGGTTATCACAAGCCTAATTACTAACAAGATGCAAGTGAGAAATTCCAGTCCCAAGCCCTGCAGACCATCCAGTTATCCTTCCGCGGGTTGAGAGTTATAGGTGGGTACATTGCCCGGGAGACAAATGTACCCTTAGGTGACTTAGAGGGTGCAACACATGACAGTGTGCTGGAAATGTGCTCTACTCGTCGGCAAGCTACAAGTCCATTAAAGCGCCCAGATAACGAGACTGCCTGTGACTGGGAATTCTCCATGTTCTAGTTTGATCTAATCATTAGCCTAATCCAATTTAGCGCGAGTCCCTGGCCGTGGTACCCAGGAAGTCACGTCCTAGACATGATGCAAGACAAGACAAGTGGATTGTGCAAACAAGCAAGCAGGAACACCCACGGTGTCAAGGCAAGTCAAGTCAAGTTATCAAGTCAAGTCAAGTCAAGAGTGCACCGCCACGGGCCACTATCAAGTTATCAAGGTAATTCATGTCAGGGTGATTGTCAGGGGGGCGCCACGACGGGCCACTATCAAGTCAGGTTGGTCGTGTCAGGAGTGCACCACTACGGGTCACTGTCATGTTATACTAGTTCCTTGTCATACCAGGCCATGTACAATAGTCATTCCAAACATATTAAGCAAAATCAAGTTCATGCCAAAAGGCGTAAGGATATAAAATGGGCGTAAAATACCTAATAAAATACTAATATAAAATAGGACTATAGAAGAGCCAAGATCAAGAAATAAAAAATTCATCATAGACAAGTAGGTTGTGCAGGGTATATACTGCGCAGGGTGCCAAGTGCGCAGGGTGAGCTGCGCAGGGTACCAACTGCGCAGGGTGCCAAGTGCGCAGGGGCAGATGGCGCACAGATGGATTGTGCAGAAGGTAGACTGCGCAGGAGTTGGTTGCGCAGAGATGGATTGCGCAATGGTCGATTGCGCAGAGGTTACTTTGCGCATGGCTGGCTTGCGCATGGCTGGCCTGCGCCAGCGCAATCCAGCGCAGCGCAAAGCACTGGCCAAGGATCTTGCGCAAATGGCCATGCGCTAAAGAGCACAGGTCAGGGTGCGCAAATAGCCTTGCACTAAAGAGCGCAGGCCAGGGAATAGTGCGCAATCGGCCAGGTGCTAAAAAGCAGTGGCCGAGAGCTCCACCATGGCTGAACTCTCAAGAACACCAAGTTCAAATCTTCACAACTTAGCCAAATCAAAACCAAATTTAGATTTTCAAAGTTCTAACTTGAGTAAAATTGAATTCTCTTCCACATGGAAGTATCAAAACAAGCTAAAATCAAAGTTTAATAGATCAAAACCAAGGAATTCCGAAAATAACTAAAACTTAGATCTAGAACAATGGAGTCTCCAAATCACAAATTTCCAAGTTCTAATGTTGTTCTCCATGTCCTAATCTAGCTAATGAACAAATAAAATGTGGTGCTTATTTAATGGCAAGATGCACTTGCCTATAGGTGTGGGTGGAGGAAGAAGAAGAAGAAGAAATTAATGAAGAAAATTATGGAGGAGAGAGAAGTAGGTGGGTTATAATGAGGGTGTTGTGGTGGAATGGAGGTGGAGTGTAGGCTTAAGGTGTTCCAATCATAATAAACCAAACCTAATCAAACCAAACCAATCCTACTCAAAAAATAAAACCAAGCCATGGTCCAAACCAATTTACGAAAAACCAAAATCCGCAAGTCGAGAAAATAAAAATAAAATACGTGCCGAAATCAAATACGAGCATAAATACGAAATACAGGAAATGGGGGTGACAACTCTACCCACCTTCAAAGAATTCCGTCCTCGGAATTTAATCAAGGAGCTAGAGATTGCCACGACAAGCTATACTAAGCACAGACAAGCTACACTAAGTAGTTCAATCATACAATCATACAATACAAGCAAGGAAGGGAAAGCGTAAGGCACAAGGAAGACATTATACCTTACGAGTCAAACAGGTAGGGATATCGCGATCGGATGTCGTCCTCACGCTCCCACGTTGACTCACCTAGAGAGTGATGACCCCAAGCAACACGGACTAAGTTAATAGTCTTGTTCTTGAGCGTCTTTTCCCTCCGGTCCAAAATAGACACGGGCCTCTCCTCATACGAAAGGTTGGTACCAACAACCAATTCCGAATGATCTAGGATATGGCTCGGGTCCGGGATGTACCGTCTTAATTGGGATACATGGAATACATCATGTGCCTCACTTAGCGACGGCGGAAGAGCGAGACGATAGGACACATCGCCTACTCGCTCCAGAATATCGAACGGCCCTATATACCTAGGACTAAGCTTTCCCCGTATGCCAAAACGAATGACACCGCGGGTAGGCGAGATCCTAAGGAATACATGGTCGCCGACGGCAAATTCTAAGGGACGCCGATGAGGAAGTAAGGAATAAAAAAAAGAATCAAACAACCACACACACACATTATATATATATTACTTTCTTTCTAACATATATATATATATATATAAATATATATATATATATATATATATATATATATATATATATATATATATATATATTTGGTCAAAACAGGAGCTTTATTGAAATATTCGAACTACAAAATACAAAAGTTCGAACTAGCCAACTCCAATCAGCAGCCAAGAATCCGGAAGTAGAGGATTATGCTTGCATCTCTTCATCGCCTTACCAACCTGTCGTCGAACCTCATGATGAAGTTGATTCACTGAGTAGTTGTACTCCTCATAACGCTATTTATTCCTATTTTTCCATGTCACCCAGCACACCGCAGCTACCACAATCTCCTTTAGGTGGATGTTTGGCCTCCTCCACCATTCAGTAAAAGCCGACCTCCTTGTTTTGAATTTAAAATCAATTTGCAGTTGGCGCCAAATTTGAGTAACCAAGTCACCATCTAGAAAGACATGTTGTGAAGTCTCCACTCTAGGGTTTACAAAACAATGGCATTTTGACACATAATGAAACCCCATAGCTTGGATGTTATCATCAGTAGGTAATTTGTTATGTAATATTCTCCACAGTAAGACCGACCACTTGTAAGGAATACAAGTACTCCAAATATGTTTAAAATCAGGACGAATTGGATAAGGTACTCGTGTTACCTTCCAAGCAGCTCCAACAGAGAACTTTCCTGTAGATGTTGAATCCCAAATCCAATCACCATTGGCTGAAGGAATAATGTGATCGTTTGACAGCTCCCGACCATATAGTAAACGCTTCCAGACATGAGAACATTTCTGAGGAGCTCCAGCTGAATCCAGATCATGAAACTTGCAATATCTGGCTTTGATGAAGCGCTGCCACAATCCCTCCTGGGTCTTCAATTTCCACCATAGCTTAATAGTGAAAGCATCCATCATGTCCTTCAATGATCTCACACCCAAACCCCCTTCGTCGGTCGGTGTAGCCATAGTACTCCAACTCGCCCAAATATGTTTTTGCAAGACCATCTTGAGAGCCCCAAAAGAAACGAACAAACAAGCTTTCCAATCTATTCAAGACAGCCTTGGGGGGAATACAAGCCGCAATTGTATATATAGGTATGGAAAGTAGAACAAATTTCAATAAGGTTAGTTTCCCTCCATATGATAGGATTTTTTGTTGCCAACCTTCCAAGCGCCCTCTTATCTTAGCAATTAGATCTTCATATAGCAAAGTGGTCCGAACACCAACTGCCATAGGACACCCAAGATACGTAAAGGGAGGGTGCTTGACCTAAAAGCCAGTGATAGCATGCATCTCCTCCTTCCTTTCAAAATTTGGCATTGTATAAATAGATGATTTGGCATCATTTATGGCTTGTCCTGACGCTAGCTCATATCTCTTCAATACTCCCTGGAGCAGCTGAACCGAGTGTATGTCCCCCGCAGAGAATAATAATACATCATCGGCGAAAGCCAAATGTGTAGCAGGGCATCCACTTGGGGCATAGTAGTATTTGAAAGAAGCAATCTCAAGATTCCTGTTTAAATTCCTGGACAAAACTTCAGCAGCAATAATGAATAAGGCTGGTGATAGGGGATCACCTTGCCGAACTCCTCTGAATGCTTGGAAGAAACCTGAAGATATACCATTGATAATAGTGGAGTACCAAACATTATTAATAAGTCTGAATATCATACTAATCCAGCTTTCTGAGAATCCAAATCTTATCATAACTTGCATCAAGAAAGTCCAGTCGAGACGATCATACGCTTTGGCCATGTCTAACTTGATTGCAATATTACCCCCTCTATTAGTTGTGTTCATCAAACTCAACATTTCTTGAGCAAGTAATATGTTATCAACAATCTCTCTACCCCTAACAAAGCCACTTTGTTTAGGAGATATGATTCTAGGAAGAATAGGAGCAAGTCGTAGAGCCAACAACTTAGAGATAATTTAGTTAAATACAGTACATAAACTGATTGGGCGAAAATCAGTCATGTACCTGGGGTTTTTGTTTTTCGGGATCAGGACCAATGCTGTGCTCGTGATAGCCTTCGGCAGCTCAAAGCCTGCCATGAATAAGGAGACAGCTTCAACAATATCATCAGCAATAATCGGCCAACACACCAAAAAAACCAACTGTAAAGCCATCAGGACCCCCCACACTATTAGTATCCATGCTTTTGATAGTATGAAAGACTTCTTCCTTCGTCGGTTCAGCAGTTAGGGTTGCATTGTCTTCCTCTGACAAAAGACTAGGAATAGCCTCTAGTAGCACAGCATCCTCTTCAACTCTAATACTTTTGTACTGCTCCTCATAATAAGTATTAGCAACAGATTGGATCTCCTTTAGATCAGTTTTGACACTTCCTGCTTCATCTATTATGTGATGGATATGTAATTTATGCTGCTTGCTATTAACACACTCATGAAAATACTTGGTATTCCGATCACCTTCAATATCCCATCGAAGACGAGCCTTCTGTTTCCAGTAGGAATCAACATAAGAATGGTGTTGTTTCAACACTGCTGTAGACCTATCCAACTACATTCTATTTCCCAGTGTCCTATCTTCCTCATATGCAATCTCATCAGCAAGGGCTTGATCCTCCGCAACTTTAACTTCCTGGAAGATATCTCCAAATTTGTTATGACTCCACTGCGAAAGAGCTGTGCGACAAGCAGCCAGTCGCACACAAATACGCACCAAGCTATTAACATGGTTAGTTGAGTTCCATGCCTCCTGCACCAATTGCAAAAAATCCTCCTGTTTAGTCCAAAAATCAAGAAATCAAAAAGCACGTCTACCACCTTCCTGTTTGGTCACCAGTTTGATGAGTAATGGCGCGTGATCAGATTCAGCTGTTCAAATGCTCTTCCTTCGACAACGGGGCACGTGCAAGCAAGTCTTGAGAGACCATCATTCTATCTAGTCTCGAACCCCTCTTCTCCCCATTCTTGGATTTAAACCAAGTGAATTTACTTCCTATTATAGGGAGATCAGATAGTCCAGCAGCTAATTGAAAGTTTAAAAACTCCTGAATAGAAATGTGACAAGCTAACCGATCGCCAATCTTCTCATCCGTCCCTGATATAGCATTAAAATCTCCTCCTACTGCCCAAGGGTATGTGTACAGAGTCCGAAGATTGAGTAGTCTATCACATATTTCTCGACGACCCTCCTTCTTATTATGGCCATGCACGAATGAAAACATAACATCTGACAGAAAATATTCATTCTTAAAAGCAGTGGACACGGCCTGATCAAAAGAGTCCAATAGGGAAATGGTGCAACCCGCCTTAGCCAAAACCCATATATTGCCCTTTTCGTTAGAAAAACCCTTTTCAAAACCAAGTTTTAATTGATAGTGTAGCAGCTTTGAATGATCATCTTTAGGCTCTAGAATAGCCAGTAATTGTACTTTGTTCACCCGACATAAATTTCTAAGTCTTTTAAGAGCCATCTTATTTGCAACCCCCCGAATATTCCAACACATGATGTTAAACATTTTTGGGGAGTAATGATTTACCAGATTTTGTGTGGGCGGATACTGAGCGTAAGACTCTATCTGAAGGCTCTGGTAAGCGTTTCTTACGCTTAGATGTTGGTTTTTTCCGACGCTTCTTTCGCTCTAGCTGCCTCTTCTTCGTCAACCTCGTCGGCCCAGCTCCGAAGTTCGCCCTCCTCCTCATTGCTTTCTTTGTCACAAACTTCATCATCCAGATGTGGATCTTGTTCAGAAGAGTTTGGAAGAGAAGATACCAGTTGATCACCAATAGTAGTATCTCCATTAGTAGGAGTAATTGTCTCCGTCCCATCAATAGGGGGAACCGCGCTCACTTGTACTTGAGTAGCCGAGTCCTTCACTATTACCTGATGGGTAATAGCTGGAGAAGTAATTGGCTGCGGGTCTGAAATGTCATCTCGCAGTGGCTGCTGAGTAATAGGCGGAGAGTGGATTGGCTGCGGAGAAGAGTTTAAGTTCCTCGATGGCTGAGCCGCATCTTCCCTTTGGACAATGTGAATAATTCCATTTACTGGAGGTTGTGCACTGGTCGATGCAGGAGTTTCCTTATTGAGTGGCTCTTTCCCTCGTTCTTTGTGTTTAATTTTGCATGAGGCAATTAAATGACCCTCGTGACGACAATGAGAACAATAAAGAGGAGTTGATTCATACTCCACCAACTGCCAGAAACTACCACTAGGTAGATTAATGCGAATTCGATGTTGAAGAGGCTTGGATGCATCAATCTCCATAAATATGCGAGCCATGCTCGGCCGAGATAACTCAGATGTAGCCTTATCAATTTTGAGTGGTGTCCCAACTGCTACAGCAATAGCAAATAAAGCGTCCTTGGCATAGAGATGATGAGGAAGATTAGGCAACGTAACCCACACTGGTATCTTTGGTGATTCCTGGGAAGGAGAGAAGTCTGGATCCTATTTAAAAATCCGCATAGGAGCCCTAGCCACATACCAGAAATCCTTTGAACGAAGCCTTAAAAAATCCAGTTCACTTGATGGTCGGATGAGTATGTGCTTTTCATCAATAACCCCCGCCGATATGGATCCAACGAACTCAAAGCCAGATAGTGCCTTCCTGATCAGATCGATCGGAGGTCGATTATGCGAAAATTTCCCAATCAAAGCATATTTGAATGGATCTGCTAGAAGTGATTCTTCCTCCTCCGTGAAGGAGATTGCAGGAGATCCTTTAAAAGAAGCGATCGTCCGCGGCGCAATGACAGGAATCGTCTGAGTCGATCCCTTCACCGCCTCCGCGAAGGACTTAGCCGCCATAACCCTAGAAGAAGCAAGCACAGAGGAAGCCACCAACCAAATGGTTTGGTGGCCAAGGGAACCCCGGCCCGGCCAAAGGCCACGCCGGCGTTGGTGGAGAAGATGATGCTAGGGTTTCTCAGGGGCGGCAGCTCCTACAAGATCGCCTCTTCATATATCTATGATATATATATATATATATATATATATATATATATATATATAATGTGTGTGTGTGGTTGTTTGATTCTTTTTTTTTATTCCTTACTTTCTTTCTAACATATATATATATTGGCAAAGGACATTTTATTGAAAACTAAAGGAGCTCTAGAAGAGCAGTACAAGCAGGAACAGGCCAAAAAGACAAAAGGGCCTTAGGGAACAGGAAAATAAAGCAAAAAGAAGAAATGCCATTTTTTTGAAATTTTGGAGGAACAAAATTTCGAAAAACTGCCAAGGATCAAAATATTTTGAAATTTCAAACGAAATTTCAAAATGTTTTGAAATTCAAAAAAGACAATACTGGGAGCCATTGGGCCAGCCCGAAAAAAGAGGGGCACGCAGCCCTAGGGGCACACGTCCCGAAGAGGCGCGCTGCCCGGAGGGGGCGCTCATCCCGAAGTGGACGCGTAGCCCAAGGGGCGCACTGTCCGGAGGGGCGAGCGGCTCGAGAGTCCCGCCCCCCCTCCCGCGAGCAGGGGCGCCGGCGGGGGCTCCGGTAGGGGAGCCAGCCCGGGGGAAGGGGGGCTGAACTGAGGATGGGGCCGGTGGGGCTACGGCGGGGGCTCCGGTGGGGGAGCCAGCCGGGGGGGAGGGGGGCTGAACCGAGGATGGGGCCAGTGGGGCTACGGCGGGGGAGCCCGAGAGGAGCAGAGGCTCCGGCGGGGGATCCAGCCCGGGGGGGCTGAGGGAAGGGCTTAGACCGGGGGGGTTGAGGCTGAAGCGGCGGCGCCACCGAGCGGAGAGGCCAGAGCGGGAGCGGGGGCTCCGGCGAGGGAGGCCAGAGGGGGAGAACCGCCGAGAGGCTAGCGGGAGGCGGGGATGGATGGCCGTAGGATCCGCGCGCGCTGTAATGCCCCGGTCCCAAAATACGTAGGATCAAGTACGTGAACATGCCAGCTGCACATATACGAAGAATACTACAATATACGGAATCCTTATATATGCACATAAGATGTAAATAAATAATCACAGGCCAGAATAATAAAATCTAATCTCATCACAGCTCAACACAGAAGATAATAGAGTCCAAATAAATAAGTAAGAGTATCAAAAGATAGCCGGGTGAACATACTCACTCCAAACAGCTATGAAAAATAGTCTCACAAGATTGGAGTCCAACCTCCGCAAAATAGAAAGAAAAGAGATGTAAAATAATGTCCACTAATGTCTCAAATAAAGAATAGACTAGAAATCAGTAAAGACTGCCTCGTCATCGATGTAGGATAGCTCCAACGTCGCTCTGTACTCCTGTGGAAAATCGTCTACCCCTGGAGAGATAACCAGGTCCTCAGAGGGACGTAGCAAGATACAAGAAAACACCATGCCATATAAACTGTGACAATATAATAAGAGAAAAGGTATGCATGCAATCGGGTCCTGACCATTCTACTGTGAATATGCAGTTGAGATACAATTCCTTCGACGCATGAGCCCTGGCTGAAAATAGGATCCGGTATAGTCCCCACTTGGGCACCAGTGACCAAGCGCATGACGTTCTAAGAACTACAGTGGCCAACCGGAGAGGCTAAACATACCCGTATCTCCAGCGGAGCTTCCGGTTTACAAGGGAAGTGCAATCGAAGCCCATACGTCAGGTATTGTTCTCCCCACCCAATTCCTAGTATCATCATATCCGTGACTGACATGTACCTCTAGTAACCGCCAAGTCTTCTAGCATGCAATTCTATTGGCAGTTACCCCTATCTGTCGCACGTTCCATATGTATCGGTAGCCAGCCGACTACGCGAATACGTGTCCTACATGTGACTCACATTATGTGATACAACAAGTGTCAAGGCCATATGAGATATACCAATACCTCAACATCAATGGGTGGTCACTAGACTAAGTCAATGCAAGAGAAATAAAAAAACGAGAAAAACGACCGATAGGGTCGCTTGCACCCAAGTGTGACTTGGACGCACAGTTTAAATATCAAGAAATAAGAAATGCTGAAAATAAAAACTAAAATTAAGAAATACATTGACCACAGAGTAAGGTGGCAAGGTATCTTGCCTAATGGTGCAAAGTGGCAAGCCCAAGAAATCAAAATGTCAGCTAAGAAACGTCACGATCTCCAAACAACACCGGATGCAAGAACAAACATAAAAAATGCACTCGGTGTAAAAGATATACCTAGGAAACGCCTGTCCAAAAGTCTAATTCTGGAACAGGGATAAAATCATAATTTCGGGTCAAAACGATGTCTGTCGTTGAACCTGCTTTTCACCGAAATGTGTGCCGAAGTCTATGGTCTCTAAAGTCATCAAACTACATGTCTACGGATTCAGTTTGAGTAGAGGAACTCAACGGTATGTCCAGTTTTGGATTCCGATGAGCTGTGTACAAAATTGCCCGTTTGAGTGGGTCGCGGGCCCGCCAAAAAGGGGTTCTGATTCAACCTTCTCAGAATCGAACCAAACTTGGCACACAGGACCAATATTTCGATCCGGACTTGTTAGCGCAAGTTTCATCTCGAATCGACGAATGTACACAAAGTTATGGCAAAGTTTGTAAATTGTCGATACGGGGGTATCTTGACAGATACAGACTGATTTCGTCGCGCATATACGACGAAACTGAGTTCCGTCAGTTCCCAAAATTTGGCAACGTCCATACGTGCCTTTCGATACGTATAATGCGTGACCACGTTGCCCGATTTGTCGGGGCGCACGCCGTATCGAGAAGTTTTCTAGAAATTCTAGTTTTGAAAACACAGTTTTTTATGAATCTTTAGTAATAAATAACTTTATGCATGTAATTTAAGGAGCCGATCTAACAGATGCATTTCAGTCTCGAACATGTCATCTTTGAATGCTTTCAATCAAATTTTCGAAAATCCTAATATTTGGTTCAAAAACTGGCTTCCCAAGTAAGGGTTTGGTTAACATTCTGTTCTGTTTTATTTAAACAGAATTCATCGACTTTGCGTCGAATTCGCGGAAGGGTCGCGCCGTCGTGTTCAAATCCCTTTGGTGGAATTCAAGAGGGTCATACTAGATTTCCATAAAACTTTACGAAACTCAAAACGATCTAGTGTCGTAGGAGGAATCGGGATGAGAAGTTGTTACCTGGACAGTGCTCGAAACAGAGTTTACTCTGTTTTGCCGTCGGTCCAGGCGAGTGCGACGTGGCTCCGATAATCGCCGACGGTGAACAGGCTGTGCAGTCGGTTGGGGGAGGGTCTTGGAGTTTGCCGAGAGTTCTGCAGCGGCGCTAGAAGCGTAGGTCGTGGCCGAAAGTTTTCTTCTATTTTCGGAAAACCCTTCTTATATATACACGGTTTAATTTGATTCTCAATCACACTAATACTGATTTAAATTAAAGTTTGTTATTTAATCCTAATCTAATCCGTAGAGGATTCGGGTTTAATCAAATCTAGAAAAGGTTTGGTTGCTTCTCGGATTTTTAAATGGTTAGGGGGGGTCTTCGAGTTACAGGCGCCATTAGCAGGGCTAAGCCCTCTTGCTCGGGTGGGGAAGGGATAAGCTCAGTGCCCCTAAGGCACTGTTCACCTTTAGTATTATATATACATTTGTTTACTACTATATACATTTGTTTACTACTATGTGTTTACTACTTTATATATATATATATATTTATATATATATATATATATATATAAATCACAAAAAATCCTATATATTGTAAATAAGTAACAAAATGCTTATAATAATTGTAGACTATAATTAGTAATACTTAAAATATGTCAAGCACACAATCATATATATTATATATATTTATAAATACACACATATATATTAATTACCTCTTTAATTCTAAATAATATAGCAAAAATAATTTTTAAAATCACTAAATTAGTTTAGAAAATATTGTTGGTTTACATCCTACCCAACTTGAAGAAAATTTTGTCATCAAAATTAAACTAAGGTCGGGGAATCGAATGCAATGCAAGGAAATTGCTAGTAATTTAAAAAGCTTAACTGCAAGACATACCTTCGTCTTCGAACAAATGCGGGTAGCGGTTTCGGATGTCGTCCTCACGCTACCAAGTAGATTCCCCTGGCGAGTGATGCCTCCATGCTACGCGAACCAATAGAATAGATTGATTCCGCAACACCTTCACTCGGCGATCGAGTATACCTACTGGTTGCTCTTCATACGACAAACTCGGTCCAACTGTGATCTCGGAGTGATCAAGCACATGATTGATGTCCGCCACGTACCTCTTCAGCTGAGATACATAGAATACGTCATGCACTCCCTCTAGCGACGGTGGCAAGGCCAATCTATAGGCAACCTCTCCAACACGTTCCAAGATATCGAAAGGCCCAATGTACCTTAGACTCAACTTGCCACGTCCTTCGAATCGAATCGTGTCTTTAGTGGAAGATATCTTCAAGAACACATGGTCGCCCTCTTTGAACTCCAAGGGTCGACGACGATTATCTGTCCACTGCTTCTAACGATACTGCGCTGCTCGCAGGTGGCCCTGAATTTTCTTTACTGTCTCCACTATGCTCAAGACCAACTCATGACCCAATAGCTGTCGCTCTCCTATGTCGCTCCAACAAATAGGAGATCGACACTTCCTACCGTACAACGCTTCAAATGGAGCCATCTGAATGCTCGCTTGATAGCTATTGATGTAGAAAAATTCAACAAGATAGAGATGGTCCTCCCATGAACCGCCAAAGTCGAGCATGAACGCTCTCAATATATCCTCTAGCATCTGAATAGTACGCTCCGACTGGCCGTCTGTCTGTGGATGGTATGCCGTGCTAAACTTTAACCGTGTGCCCAAACTCTCTTGCATGCTCCTCCAAAAATGTGAGGTAAATCTTGAGTCGCGGTCCGACACAATACTAAGAGGCACACCGTGTAATCTCACAATCTACTCCATATACATCTCTGCCAATACCTCTGTCGACTGTCCCACTCTAAAAGGTAAGAAATGTGCTGACTTCGTAAGTCTATCAACAATCACCCACACTGTATCACGTCCCCTAGGACTCCGAGGAAAACCCGTAACGAAATCCATAGTAATGTGCTCCCACTTTCACTCGGGAATGGGTAGCGGCTACAATAATCCGGCAGTCCTCTAGTGCTCGGCCTTCACTTGTTGACATACCAAGCACTTGGCAACGAAACGAGCTATCTCTCGCTTCATTCCGTGCCACCAATAATACTGTCATAAGTCGCAATACATCTTGGTTCCTCCGGGATGAATAGAGTATGTCGAACTGTGAGCCTCTGCCATCAGCTCATGCCGTAGCTCTCCATTGGGAACATAAATGCGATCACCACATCGCAATATCACATCGGGATGGATCCTCAATCCCGTCTGCTCTCCTGCTTCAGTCCTCTCTCTGAGCCATCGAAATCTAGCATCATTGGGCAATGCTGCCTTGATGCGCTCTACCAATGATGATTGTACTTGGAGGTTGGCTAAAACGCCATCTGCTCCAGGCAATACTACCTCAATACCAAGCTACTCCAAGTCTCTAATCAATTTCTTCTGCGTAGTCAAAAAGTGTGCCATGGGCTTGCGGCTCAATGCGTCTGCCACGACATTAGCCTTGCCCAGATGATAATGAAGCTCGATCTCATAATCCTTCATCAACTCCAACCAACGTCGCTGTCGCATATTCAACTCTTTTTGTGTGAACACGTACTTGAGGCTCTTATGATCAGTGTAGATATCAACCTTCTCGCCGTACAAGTAGTGTCTCCATAGCTTCAAAATAAAGATAACCACTGCGAGCTCTAGGTCGTGGGTCGGATAATTCTTCTCATGCACTCTCAACTGTCGTGATGCATATGCTACTACCCGACCGTGCTGTATCAATACACATTCTAATCCTTTCTCGGATGCGTCGCTGTAGATCACAAATCCTCCCAGGCCCGATGGTAGTGTCAAGATCGGTATTGTGGTCAATCGTTTCTTCAACTCATCAAATACGGCTTGAAACTCGTCTGTCCATACAAACTCCTGATCCTTGCAAGTTAATCGAGTCATATGCCCCACTATTCGAGAGAAATCTTCTACGAACCGTCGGTAGTAACCCGTAAGTCCGAGGAAACTTCTCACCTCTAAAGCTGATGTGGGAGCGGGCCATAATTTGACTGCTGTGATCTTCTCTGGGTCCACTGATATCACCCGTAACAATATGACCAAGAAATGATACCTCCTTGAGAAAGAAATCACACTTGCTAAGCTTCACGAAAAGTCGCTCATTCCTCAATGTTTCCAAAACTATCCGTAGGTGCTGCTCATGCTCCTCTTGACTCTTAGAGTAAATCAAGATATCATCTATAAAGACTACTACAAATTTGTCCAAGTACTGGTGAAAGATCTTGTTCATTAAATTCATAAAAACTGCGGAAGCATTGGTCAAACCGAAAGGCATGACCAAGAACTCGTAGTGTCCATACCTTGATCTAAAAGCCGTCTTTGCAATGTCTTTCTTCCGAACCTTCAATTGGTGATAGCCTGATCATAAGTCAATCTTGGAGAATACTTTTGCTCCACTCAATTGATCGAATAGATCGTCTATACGCGGCAAGGGATACTTGTTCTTCACCGTCACTGCATTCAATGCTCTGTAGTCGATGCACATGCGTACTGTCCCATCTTTCTTAGGCACGAAAAGAACGGATACTCCCCACGGTGACGCACTGGCACGAATAAATCCCTTCTCTAATAAGTCATCAATCTGCATTTTCATCTCTACCAACTTCTTGGGTGCCAGACGATATACTCGAGATGAAATAGGCTCGGCTCCCGAAATAAGCTCAATAGAAAACTCAATATCTTAATCGGGTAGCAGTCCTGGCAATTCCTCGGGGAATACATCCTCGAACTCGGTGATAATAGGGTGCTGAGGGGTGTCATGCATCATCATATGAGTCCCCGATGTGGGTGCATCACAACTCTCTCTGTCTTCTTTGGTGAACTCAAACTCTGCCACCTTCGGTGGTCTAAAGATAATACGGCTCCTATGGCAGTCTATTAGAGCGAAATGCTGGCTCAACCAGTCCATTCCAAGAACCACATTAAATGTCGACATAGGGAATACAAGAAGTCGTGCCATCATCTCTCTGCCACTTATCACTACAGGACAAAGGCTACAAACACCAGTAACAGGTACAACTCCTCCTCCAGTGAGGATTCTAACATTCTTAGCTAAGGGTATGATGGGAATGCTGTGTCTTGTGGCAAAACTAGTGGCTATAAATGAATACGTGGCTCCAGTATCAAATAATGTAATAGCAGGAAAAGATACAACTAAAACCATACCTGCTATGACCTCTGCCTCTATCTCTACATTCTCAACAGCTAGAGAGAATACCTTTCCATGGTTCTGTCCTGGGCCTTGAGCTCTGGCCTTATGGTACTGTGCTGTCTGTGGTAGTAATGGTGGACGAGGTGCTGGGGCGTAGGCCTCTGGGCCTGATGTGCCTAAACTAGAGCCTGCTGCTTAGGAAAATCTCTGGCCAAGTGCTGTCCTGATCCACATCTCATACATAAGCCCAAATGAAGTCGACAATCATCTCTGATATGCCCCTGCTTCCCGTAAAAGTTGCAGGTGGGCTTCTGATAAGGTGTGTGCCTCTGCTGGAACTGTTTGGTGGCCCTCCTAATATGTCCTTCCTATGTAGCTCGGGCTGGTGTAACTGCTGTGGTATGGCGTCTCGACGTCTGCTGCTGTTCCTTGCAAAGAATCTCCTGAGCACGAGCTTCTTCCAAGACAGCTGAATGGGAGACTCGAGACTGGGTAGTCGTATAAGACTTGAGCTCTGGTACAAGCACTGGTGAAATCTCCTTGCCTTCTCTAACTCCGTCGAAATCAATCCCGTACCAAATTGACTCAGGCGATTGAACTCTGAGTCATACTCATCAACTGTCATATTCCCTTGCTTCAGATGAAGGAACTGGTCGTAGAGACCAACTCTGACATGAATGGGGAAGAACCTCTCATAAAATGTATCATAGAACTGCTTCCAGGTGATCCCAGTGCCTAGTCGTCTCTCTTCCGCCTTCCACCAGTGGTGTGCATTATCTTCCAATAGTAGGTCCACTACTGTCATCCAATCTTGAGCTGGCAACTGAGATGCCTTCAGTAACTTCTCTGTACTAATAAGCCACTGTGACACCTCTAGTGGCTTCTCCGTCCCTCTAAAGGCCTTGGGGTTCATATCTGTAAAATTCTTGATAGAGCCTTCATAGGGATGCAGAGCCGGTACTGGTACTGGTACTGGAGGTGGTGGTAGAGGTCTAGCCAATGCTGCCATCATTGTCTGCCTCATCAGCTCAGTCTGCTGCCACTGAGCCTACATCATGGCGTACATAAATTGAGAAGTAGGGCTCCCATCAGTCGATGGTGGAGGTATCTGAGGTCCCGACCGTGGGGGAAACTGCTACAGAAATGGTAGAGGTGGAGGCAGTGGTACGTTCCCTTCCGGTGGCATGGTAGTGGTCTGTCCAACCTGGCTGCCTGGGGGTGCTGCGTTCTCTGGGTACTCCCTCGTTGGTGTCGTAGTAGGCTACGACTGTCCTGGCTGGTATGGTGTCGCTGGAGTCATAGAAGGATTCTGTCCCTCCAGAGTAGCCTCTTCACCAGATGTGAGGGCCAAGACAGAAGTGCGTCCACTTCTTAAATGCATACTGATGGCACGAGAAAGATAGGTTGATATTAGGAAAGATTATATATGAGATAAATTAATAATCAAGGAAGTTTTGAAAAGATTGGAAGTCAAGAGGTAGTAGTAGTTCTGGATGACATATTCCTATTCCTATATGCAGGCTTGTTGGGCACAGTCATGTAACACAAAAATATTAACGTAGAACTGCATGGGCCACCATAAAAACATGTAATGCCCTAGTCCTAAAATACGTAGGACCAAGTACGTGAACATGCCAACTGCATATATACGAAGAATACTCTAATATACGGAATCCTCATATATGTACATAAGCTGTAAATAAATAATCACAGGCCAGAATAATAAAATCTAATCTCATCACAGCTCAACACAGAAGATAATAGAGTCCAAATAAATAAGTAAGAGTATCAAAAGATAGTCGGGTGAATATACTCACTCCAAATAGCTATAAAAAATAGTCTCACAAGATCGGAGTCCAACCTCCGCAAAATAGAAAGAAAAGAGATGTAAAATAATGTCCACTAATGTCTCAAATAAAGAATAGACTAGAAATCAGTAAAGACTGCCTCGTCATCGATGTAGGATAGCTCCAACGCCGCTCCGTACTCCTGTGAAAAATTGTCTACCCCTGGAGAGATAACCAGGTCCTCAGAGGGACGTAGCAAGATACAAGAAAATACCATGCCATATAAACTGTGATAATATAATAAGAGAAAAGGTATGCATGCAATCGGGTCCTGACCATTCTATTGTGAATATGTAGTTGAGGTATAATCCTTCGACGCATGAGCCCTGGCTGAAAATTGGATCCGATATAGTCCCCTCATGGGCACCAGTGACCAAGTGCATGACGTTCCAAGAACGATAGTGGCCAACCTGAGAGGCTAAATATACCCGTATCTCCAGCGGAGCTTCCGGGTTACAAGGGAAGTGCAATCGAAGCCCATACATCAGGTATTGTTCTCCCCATCCAATGCCTAGTATCATCATCTCACTGACTAATATGTACCTCTAGTAAAGTCTTCTAGCATGCAATTCTATTGGCAGTTACCCCTATCCGTCGTACGCTCTATACGTATCGGTGGCCAGTCGACTACGCGGATACGTGTCCTATATGTGACTCACATCACGTGATACAACAAGTGTCAAGGTCGTATGAGATATACCAATACCTCAACATCAATGGGTGGTCACTAGACTAAGTCAATGCAAGAGAAATAAATAAAATGAGAAAAACGACCGATAGAGTCGCTTGCACCCAAGTGTGACTTGAACGCACAGTTTAAATATCAAGAAATAAGAAATGCTAAAAATAACAACTGAAAGTAAGAAATATAATAATCACAGAGTAAGGTGGCAAGGTATCTTGCCTGATGGTGCAAAGTGGCAAGCCCAAGAAATCACAATGTCAGCTAAGAAATGTCACGATCTACAAACAACTCCGGATGCTGAAACAAACATCAAAAATGCACTCGGTGTAAAAAATATACCTAGGAAACGCCTGTCCAAAAGTCTAATTCTGGAACAGGGGCAAAATCGTAATTTCGGGTCAAAATAATATCCGCCGTTGGGCCCGTTTTTCACCGAAATACGTACTGAAGTCTATGGTCTCTAAAGTCGTCAAACTACATGTCTATGGATTCAGTTTGAGGAGAGAAACTCAATGGTATGTCCAGTTTTGGATTCCGATGAGCCGTGTACAAAATCGCCCGTTTGAGTGGGTCGTGGGCCCGCCAAAAAGGGGTTCCGATTCAACATTCTCAGAATCGAACCAAACTTGGCACACAGGACCAAAATTTCGATTCGGACCTGTTGACGCAAGTTTCGTCTCGAATCGACGACTGTACACGAAGTTATGGCAAAGTTTGCAAATTGTCGATACGGGGGTATCTTGACGGACACGGACTGATTTCGTCGCGCACACACGACAAAACTGAGTTTCGTCAGTTCCTACACTTCGGCAACGTCCATACGCGCCTTTCAATGTGTATAGCACGCGACTACGTCGCCCAGTTTGTTGGAGCGCACGCCGTATCGAGAAGTTTTCTAGAAATTCTAGTTTTGAAAACACAATTTTTCGTAAATCTTTAGTAATGAATAACTTTATGCATGTAATTTAAGGAGCCGATCTAACAGATGCGTTTCAGTCTCGAACATGTCGTCTTTGAACGCTTTCAATCAGATTTTCAAAAATCCTAATATTTGGTTCAAAAACTGGCTTCCCAAGTAAGGGTTTGGTTAACATTCTGTTCTGTTTTATTTGAACAGAATTCATCGACTTCGCGTCGAATTCGCGGAAGGGTCGCGCCGTCGTGTTAAAATCCCTTTGGTGGAATTCAAGAGGGTCATACTGGATTTCCATGGAACTTTACGAAACTCAAAACGATCTAGTGTCGTAGGAGGAATCGGGATGAGAAGTTGTTACCTGGACAGTGCTCGAAACAGAGTTTACTATGTTTTGCCGTCGGTCCAGGTGAGTGCGGCGTGGCTCCGGTGATCGCCGACGGCGAACAAGCTGTGCAGTCGGTTGAGAGAGGGTCTTCGAGTTCACCGAGAGTTCTGCAACGGCGCTAGAAGCGTGGGTCGTAGCCGAAAGTTTTCTTCTGTTTTCGAAAAAACCGTTCTTATATATACACGGTTTAATTTGATTCTCAATCACACTAATACTGATTTAAATTAAAGTTTGTTATTTAATCCTAATCTAATCCGTAGAGGATTTGGGTTTAATCAAATCTAGAAAAGATTTGGTTGCTTCTCGAATTTTTAAATGGTTTTGGGGGGGGGGGGTCTTCGAGTTACAGGCGCCATTAGCAGGGCTAAGCCCTCTTGCTTGGGTGGGGAAGGGATAAGCTACAGTGCCCCTAAGGCACTGTTCACCTTTAGTATTATATATACATTTATTTACTACTATGTGTTTACTACTTTATATATATATTTATATATATATATAAATCACAAAAAATCCTATATATTGTAAATAAGTAACAAAATGCTTATAATAATTGTAGACTATAATTAGTAATACTTAAAATATATCAAGCACATAATCATACATATTATATATATATATTTATAAATACACACATATATACTAATTACCTCTTTAATTCTAAATAATATAGCAAAAATAAGTTTTAAAATCACTAAATTAGTTGGAAAATATTGGGGGTTTACACGCGCGCTGCTCGAGGAGGAGAGGGGGGAGATGAGGGGTCCGGGGGGATCACCTGGAGGGGGCGGTGAGCCGGGGAAGAAGTCGGGAGGAGGAGGGGGTGAACGGATGTTCACCGGTGAGGTGCGGCCAGGAGAACTGAGCGAAGGGGAGCGGGTCTGCAGCCAGTGAAGGGAATAGGACAGCCAGCTCCGCCGACGGAGAACGAGGGGGTGGGGCGGCAGCTTCAGCTGGGGGCACCGGAGGGTGAGGCAGCACTAGAGGAGGGGGCGAAAGCGCCGGGGGGGAGGCTAGGGCACGCAGAAGAGCCGGGGAGAGGAGCGAAGCTGGAAGAGGGGGAGGGGATCCCTGGGGGGGCGAGTTGGTGGCTGGGAGAAGGCGGCGGGGGGGCTTCATCAGGGTCGCCCGGTGGGGGAGCCCACGAGGACGAGCTGCCAGGGAGGCGGGAGGCCACCGGAAGGCTGGTGAAGCTGGGATGATGGCCGCTGCCGAGGAGGGTGGCCTCACGGGGAAGGAACGGCAGGGCGGGGGGGGTGAGGGGCCGAGAGCGACGCCGAGAGGGGGGGTCCGGTGGGAGGTGGACAGGTACCCAGCGCTTGGCACGGGTACGTCGGGGACGACGGTGCCGCTTACGTCGAGAGTTGGTGGGGAAGGGAGGAGGCCAGGGAAGCCAGGGGAATATGGGAGGGGGGGGCTCCATCCGTGGGGGGGGGAGGATGGCCGAGCTGCCGGGGAAGAAGCCGGCCGGGCCACGTGGGCCAGCCAACACCACGAAGATTCCGGCGTGCGGCGGTGCTCCCAGCGGAGCCCGTACGGCGGAGCTCTGACAGCCCGTTCCCTTTGGCCATCGGATCCTTCCTCCTATATATATTATATATATATATATATATTATATATTATATATAAATATATAATATAGCTAATATTA
>JANAVB010004398.1:14860537-15032179 GCA_029216955.1 Iris pallida
AAGGCCAGGTTGGACTTAGAAGAAATATGCAAACGCCCTGCGTTGTATTTGATACAGCAGAATGGAAAACAGTTCCTGCCGAAGTCAATTTTCTCGCTGGACAAGGAGGATAAAGTGAGACTTTGTCGATGGATCCAGGGCCTAAAATTTCTAGACGAATATGTGTCAAATCTGAGAAGATGTGTCGATCCGAAGGAAAACAAATTGACGGGTATGAAGAGCCACGATTGTCACGTATTCATGGAGAGGTTAATTCCGATTGCATTTCGGGAATTCTTATCGCAGGCAGTTTGGGATCCATTGACGGAGCTTAGCATATTCTTCAGGGATCTTTGTTCTAAGAAATTGCTCGTTGATCGTCTAGAAAAGCAAGAGAAGGACATTGCAGTAATACTATGCAAGCTAGAGAGGGTGTTTCCTCCTGGATTCTTCGACTCTATGGAGCATTTGCCGATTTATCTATCCTATGAGGCACGTGTTGGTGGACCCGTCGAATATCGATGGATGTATCCGTTTGAGCGACATTTGAATCACCTAAAAAGAAAGTTGAAAAATAAGGCACGGGTCGAGGGTTCTATTTGTGAAGCCTATGTTCTCGAGGAGATTACAAACTTTTATTCGATGTATTTCAAGCCTCATGTTGCAACTAATAGAACGAGAACTTCCAGAAACGACGAAGGAGATCATGAAAGTAATGATACAATACTAAAGGTATTCAATGCTCCAGGAAAGCCATCGGGTAAGATGAAAAAGAGATATCTGAACGATGATGAGCTAAGGGCTGCTCAGGTGTATGTATTACTCAACTGCGACGAGGAGGAAGTAGAGAAACTGGAGGGGTAAGTAATTAATACGTCTATATTATTTTAATAGTATTAATTATTATACTATTACATTAATTGAACGATGTTGTTTTCAGCATATTTAATGATGATGTGAGGTTGGGTAGGCCACACATAACAGAAGAAGAACTAAAACAAGAAATGAGGCGTTATTTTCCATCATGGTTGAGTGCATATGTAAGACTTGAGAACTCTGTAATTGCCTTTTTATATATGCACTTGATTGAGAATGAGCTTAATTGCTTCTTTCGTGGTATTTAGGTCGATCGTCCATACGCAAGACTTGAGAATGAGTCTATTAGAACGCTAGCCAAGGGACCAATTTATTCTGCAAAAATATGGCCAAGCTACTGTGTTAATGGGTTTAGGTTCAAGTCAACAACTTGCCCGATCAGAGACAACTTTGTGGATCTCGATTCCACCAAAAACAGCTGTTTGTGTATCAGATCTTCGAACTACAAAGATGTTGATGCTGGCAACGATTTCTATGGCGTGTTACGGGAGATCGTGGAGCTGACATATAGTTATGGAATAGAGCCTGCTAAGATTGTGTTATTCAGGTGTGATTGGTTCGATCCGATTGAAGGTCAAGGTTGGAAAGTAGACAAGCACGGTCTTGTTGATATAAACTATCGGCATCGATATCAAGCCTATGAACCATTTGTCCTATCAAGTCAGGCTCAGCTCGTGTACTTCACAAGTTATCCTAAACGGGGAACAACAAGGTCGGACTGGTGGGCAGTATGCAAGACCAAAGCTAGAAATACCTTTGAGGTTGACGATATAGCTTATCAACAGGATGAACTACCTCTTTTAACAAATATTATAGAAGTGGACACGACGGAAGTTCCCTATTACACATCTAATTGTGTAGAAGAAGTAGAATTATCTGAAGAGGAAGATGCAGATGAAAGTGAAGATGTAGAGGAGGAAGAAGAAGAAGAAGAAGTAGATGAGCTAAACGAACTAGATGAATTTTCAGAAGAGGATTAAATCTGTACGTTTGTTTTATCATCATATTTGACACTTTAGTGACACTTATATCATATAAATCTGTGACACTTCAGTGACACTTTATTGACACTTTTATTGACACTTCAGTGACACTTTTTAACTATGATATTTTTCAAAAATCTGTGATGTCTATCATATAAATATGTTTTTTTGTTTTATTGTCATATGTTTTATTGTCAGGTATGACTAGACCGTTTGGACGACGCGGAGGATTATATATTAGGCAGCCCCGTCAGCCTCGGGCTGGGAATGGAGAGGGCAGTTCCGTACCCTCATCCTTATCTTCGAGTACGCCAGTGTACCGTTCTGTTCCCGGTCCATTACCGGGACAGGGCAGTTCTAGCAGGTTGGCGACTTCTCCCTCGTCGTCCAGCCTTTCTGATCCTGCGTCCAGCATCCCTGATCCCCCGTCCAGCATTCCTACTGTCGACGGCTCTATGGAGGGAGCCCACGCCGATCATATGGAGGACGACGATCAGACTGATCCTGCCCAGGCAGGAGGTGAGTGCGACCCTCCATGCGCTCCCCCGGGCGAGACGCATATGGAGATTTGGACGGACGGGCCTATGAAGTAAGTTAATTAATTATTATATATTTCTCAAATGATTATATGTACATATATATTCATAAAAAATTATTATTGTATAGATATCGGCCTTCTGCAGTACAGAGACAGTTGGGGACATTTGTGAGGCAGAACTATGGTGGGCCTTGGCTCAACTACTCAGATGCTCCCGCAGATATGAAGGCCTTTTGGTTCGCCCACTTCAAGGTAAAAATTTGTTTATTTTTAAATTTTAATAATCATTTGTGTATATTATACAACTTTTGTATTTTACTTCTTGTAGAGGACCTATTTCTATCCACCACACCGGGCGGCGAGGATCGAGGACCAATTTTCTGCCGTCATAGCCAAGCTCATCCGTGATGCGATCGACGACCAGAAGCGTCGTGATCGCTCCGGACAGCCGATCCAGGGTTGGATTACGTCAGAGCAGTGGACTGCGATGAAGGCTAGATTCAGCGAGCCCAAGTACCAGGAGCTTTCTGAGAAGGCCAAGGTGGCGCGGTCGAGCGCCGGTAAGTGGTGTGCTGGCTCCATTCTGATGATGGAGCATTTTCGTCGTCTGGTACGTTTCCTGACGGACATTAATTTATATATAGTTCGATATAATGTTTAATTAATACTAATAATAGATAATATATTTTAACAGGTAAAGAAGGGTGAGGACCCAAACATGGTGACCGTCTTCCTGGTCACCCATCGGAGGGCTAGGGACTTCATTGACGAGAGGGCGACGCAGGCATATGTACGTTCTATTCTTTATATTAACTGACTATAATTTAGAAAACAGGAAAATAGATATCAATATAGACTTTAGTAAACACTTACACGTTAGGAAACATGTTCTAGGCCGAGTTTATTCGGCTACAGAAGGAGGCGGCTGATGCTGCTGCTGCTGCTAGTGTACAAGCAGAGGGAGGGGCTGGTACTTCCTTCCAGCCGCCTGCAGAGCCATCGTCGGACGAGCTCTGGATGACCGCCGTTGGCGGTCTTCAGAAGGGTACGTACTACGGTACGGGATCCTACGGCGCGTATTTGGCTTCGGAGTCATCCCGGGCCCCCTCTGTCAATACGCAGTCTCTGGCTACGCAGGCGTCGTCACGAGCTGAGGATGTTCGTCGTCAGATCGAGGAGTTGCATCGCGAGTTGCAGCAGCAGATTTCTGATGCGGTCGAGCGACGATCCGACCCTCCGATCGTCACCGAACGATTTGATGCGGTCGAGCGCAGTATACATGAGTTGATGACTCTGCATCAGACTACAGCTGCCAGCTTGCAGACGCTCACCGAGTCTACGCATCGCACAGAGCGTAGACAGGTCGAGCTGGAGGGATCGTCGAGGAGCCTTTCTCTCTCACTCGCTCAGTATACTGAGAAGGTGGTGAGTACCCTTGCTGCGCATGGTGAGCGACTGCGAGAGCTGGAGCAGGTACGTCCTCCGGCTCTATCGACGGCGCCGACTCCAGATACTGTACTGCCTCCGGCACCGACTCCAGACATTGTACTGCCTCCTACTGCCCCTACGGTACAGCTCACCAAGGAGCAGTATGACTACATTCTATCCCAGTTGTGCGGCAGGGGTCCACAGTGATTTTATTGGTTTTTTATAACTTGTATGTATTGGCCCTATGGGCAAATTGTTTATTCATACACTGTTGTTTATACACTTGGTGGGAGACTTTTTATCATCATTTTTATTTGACTCTATTGGATGTTTGTGAGGATGTGTGTCTGTGATATTTACTTTGCACTGCCTCCTATTTTTATTGTGATATTTACTTTGTGATATCTGCGACGGGATGACAAATATACCTACGCTGGGTTATAAGCGATGATCTGATATACAAAAGAGGTGCTGCCGAAATTTTAAAAAAATATATTGTGTATTTTTGTTATGATGTGTGTCTGTGTTTACAGTGAATGTGAAATGCAGTGTTCGGAACCATCGACAGTTTCGATTACTGTTGTATGTTTTATCTTGGATAGAAATAACAACAGTTCAGGGTGCACTTCTGAGAGCTTCATTTTCACGTCCTTCACTTTCTCGGACGTCGTAAAGGTTCCCGAGAAGGTGAAGGACGTGAAGAGGAAGCTCTGAGAAGTGCACCCTGAACTGTTGCTTTTTCTATCCAAGATAAAACATAGAACAGTAAGCGAAATTGTCGATGGTTCGAACACTGCACTTCACACACACTGTAAACACATAAACACAGCATAACAAAAATATAAATTATATTTTTTTAAATTTTTTTTAACATTAGCGACGTATAGCGACGTTCGGCGACGTACTGCGACGGCAAATAGACGTCGCTATACGTCGCTAACTAGCGACGTTACGTCGCTTGACGTCGCTAGGGAGGACATCGCTAAATGTCGGTATGCGTCGCTACGTTGCCCACGTGGCTGTCATGCCATGTCATCATATATAAATAACAGAGCGTCGCTAGTGGTCGCTTTACGGCGTCATTTTGGCGACGTAATTAGACGTCGCTATATGTCGCAATTTTTGCGACGGCTAGCGACAATAAATTACGCATCGCCAATAGCGATGTTCGGCGACTAAAGTGCCATCTGCGACTTGCCTTTAAGCGACGTCCCTTTTTCGTCGCTAAATACGTCGCTAATTCGTTTTAGCGACGTAATTTCCTTATTTAGCGACGTTTTCGAACGTCGCTAAAATGAGTTATTTTAGTAGTGATGGTAAGGTAGTCGCTTATGCATCACGTCAGCTTCGTGATCATGAGAGGAATTACCCAACCCATGACCTGGAGTTAGCAGCCGTAGTTTTTGCATTGAAACTTTGGAGGCATTATTTGTATGGAGATCAGGTGGAGATTTTCACCGACCACAAGAGTCTGAAGTATGTGTTTACCCAGAAGGATCTTAATATGCGTCAGAGGAGATAGCTCGAGCTACTTGTGGATTATGACATCAACTTGCAGTATCATCCTGGGAAGGCCAACGTGGTAGCAGATGCATTGAGCAGGAGAGCCGGAGTTTATTTTCTAACGGCGCAGCCAGAGTTGTTAGCAGATCTTCAGAAGATGGGTATTGAAATTATTCTTCCTTCCAGTATGGCATTGATCGCCAGTATGTAAGTTCAGTCCAGCATAGTTGAGAGGATCAAGTTAGCTCAGTCCACGAACTCTAAGCTTCAGCGGCTTAGGGCAGAATATGTGGCAGGACAGAGACCAGAGTTATACATTCATGAAGATGGCACTCTCCGACATGGGAGGCATTTTTGTGTACCCAGTGGTGATATCAGATAGAAGATCATGGCAGAAGCCCACAGTTCTCAGTATTCAATTCATCCCGACGGCACGAAGATGTATCGTGATATTCGGCAGCATTTATGGTGGAATGGCATGAAGAGGGAGATAGCCCGGTCTGTCTCTCGTTGTTTAGTTTGTCAACAAGTTAAGGCCGAATATCAGAGACCAGCTGGACTTCTTCAACCTTTACCGATCCCAGAATGGAAATGGGAGCACATTACCATGGATTTTATAACTGGATTACCTAGATCCCCAGCTGGGAGAGATGCCATCTGGGTTATAGTTGATCGTCTCACGAAGGTAACTCATTTTCTTTCTTTCAGAATCGGCCAGTTGATGGATCAGCTTGCAGAGATGTACCTCAGGCAGATAGTCAGATTGTATGGAGTGCCAGTCAGTATTGTGTCCGACAGAGATTCGAGATTCACCTCACACTTTTGGCGGAGTCTTCAAGAAAGTTTGGGGACTCATCTCAAGTTCAGTTCAGCCTACCATCCGCAGACAGATGGTCAGTCAGAACGCACGATCCAGACTCTTGAAGACATGCTGCGGTCATGTACACTCGACTTCGGTGGTTCGTGGAAAGATCACCTGTATCTCGTGGAGTTCTCCTATAATAACAGTTTCCAGGCTAGTATCTAGATGGCACCTTTCGAGGCCTTGTACGGCAGGAAGTGCAGATCTTCTTTAGCTTGGAACGATATCGGTGAGAGGCAAATGCTTGGACCAGAGATGGTGACGCGGACTATTGAGGTGGTCAGACAAGTCAGAGATCATCTCCGAGTTGCCCAAGATCGCCAGCGTCATTGGGCCGATTCCCATCGGCGTCCTCTTGAATTTTCTATCGGTGACCATATATTCCTTAGGATCTCGCCTACCCGTGGCGTCATTCGATTCGGCGTACAGAGAAAGCTTAGTCCTAGGTATATAGGGCCGTTTGATATCCTTGAGCGAGTAGGTGATGTGTCCTATCATCTCGCTCTTCCACCATCGTTACGTGAGGTGCATGATGTCTTCCATGTATCCCAATTACGACGGTATATCCCAGATTCGAGTTACATTCAGAATTGATTGTTGGTACCAACCTTTCGTATGAGGAGAGACCCGTATCCATATTGGACCGGAGGGAGAAGATACTCAAGAACAAGACTATTAGTTTAGTCCGTGTTGCTTAGGATCATCACTCCTTGGGTGAGTCAACGTGGGAGCGTGAGAATGATATCCGATCGCGATATCCCGACCTGTTTGACTCGTAAGGTATAATGTCTTTCTTATGCCTAATGCTTAAGTTTCTTGCTTGCATGAACGATTGCTTGATTGACTGCTAGTCATATATTGCCTGCAATTGATATAGCTTGCTCGATATCTCTAGCCTCTTGATTAAATTCCGAGGACAAAATTCTTTTAAGGTGGGTAGAGTTGTCACCCCCGTTTTCTGTTCTACGTATTTTCAG
This sequence comes from Iris pallida, assembly GCA_029216955.1. Classification (NCBI taxonomy): domain Eukaryota; kingdom Viridiplantae; phylum Streptophyta; class Magnoliopsida; order Asparagales; family Iridaceae; genus Iris; species Iris pallida. The sequence goes on from JANAVB010004398.1 coordinate 14,867,684, forward strand.
TATACGTATACGAAATCCTGACATGTATTTTATTTTTCTGCCTGGCTAGCTAATTTCAGTTTAATCATGATTAGGTTCATCATGGCATGTAATAGTTTAACTTGGTTTATTTTGGGTTGGCTTGGTTTATTCTTTGGTTCATCATGTTAAACCCACCACCATCCCCCTTTATAACCCACCTAACTTTTCTCTCTCCTCCACTTTCTCATTAACTCTTCTTCCTTCTCCATTAAACCCACCACCAACCAAGAATACCCCTTAGTCAAGTGCAACTTGCTTCCACAAGAGAACCCATTTTTTTGTTCCAATAGCTTCTTCTCATGTTTCTAAGACACATTAGAACTTGTCATTTTCCATTTTGAGGCTTTGATTTTTGTAGATCTAGAAATTGGTCATTTTTGAATTTTGGTGGTTTTGATCTATCAAACTTCTTTGTTTTCAAATTTTGATGGTTCCATGTTGAAGATAATTTCATTCTACCCAATTTTGACCATTTGAAAGTTGGATTTGGACTTATTTTGACCAAGTTATAGACCTTTGAAGCTATGGGTTCAACCATGGAGTTCTTGCTGATTTTGGAGAAGACAGTGAGCAGTGTGCGCGAGCTTTTTAGCTTGCACCACTAAGTTACGCGCGCTCTTTAGCGCAGCGTAGTCTGACTCGAGCGCAGTCTGACTCGAGCGCAGTCTGACTCGTGCGCAGTCTGACTCAAGCGCAGTCTGACTCGAGCGCAGTCTGACTCGAGCGCAGTCTGACTCGAGCGCAGTCTGACTCGTACGCAGTCTGACTCGAGCGCAGTCTGACTCAGGCGCAACCTGAGGCATGCGCAACCTAGCCTTGCGCAGTCTAGTGCCTAGCGCAACATGACTTGGCCTGACTCTTCCTGGCGCAACTTGACCCGACCTCGTGCATTCTAGTGCTTGGCACCCTACTTGCCTTGGCGCAACCTGTTAACCTGGCGCAACTGGGCTAATGCCACTTGTTGGCCATAGTACCCCTTGCTCCTCCTCCTTGGGCGCTTTATGTCCCCATATTCCCCTTTTTATGATTTTTGCATCCATTTTATATCCTTACGCCTTTTTGATGTAAACTCGACATGAACCCGATGTGAGCATGACATTATTTATGAATGTGAATCTGAACACGGCTTAGTGATGGAATTGCATGATCAGTGACCCGTTGTGGTGCACTTGCATAAACACGAAATGGCATTATGACCTTACAGGATAACTCTTGATAGTGACCCACCGTGGTGCACTCTTGACAAGTAAATTGACATGATAATTCTTGATGATGGTCCGTTGTGACGCACCCTTGCCTTGAAAAGTAATCTTGATAAGTAACATGATATGATGGTGACCCGCCGTGGTGCACCATTGACAAGTAATCTTGACATGATAACCTTGATACGCTGTTGCGACGGCTTACCTGACATGCTAAGTGAATTCTTGACACCGTGGGTGATTGTATTGAATATGCTTGTATAAGCAACCAGTCTTGTTTCGCATCATGTCTAGGACATGTATCCCTGGTTACCACGGTCAGGGATTCATACCGATTCTGACTAGGTTAATGACTAGATTGATCACGTAGAGCATATAGAGAGGTATTTCGGCTACAAGCAATTCCATTATCTGGACGCCTTCCTTGATGGACTTGTAGCCTACCGACGAGTAGGGCACATTTCCAGCTCACTGCTATGTGGGGCACTACATGAAATGATTACTATGCACACTGTCATGTGTTGCATCCAAGTCACCTAACAAGGCATGATAACTCTAATCTTGAACCTTGCGTCTGGATAACCTGGATAGTCTACAGGGCTTGTGGCCGTAGGCGTACCTCATTGCATCTTGCTAGTAACTAAGCTTGTGATAACTCTAGTTAATTAAGTATCAAGCCGTACTCTTTGCTTGGCCGTGAATGATGGATGGATTTCTATCTTGTCTAGTCTTGCCCAGATTCGGTGCATGGATATCCCCGGACATGCTTGTTTATGTTTTACTTTATCGATAATTGGTTCGAGACTAAGTTCTATTCAGGTGAAGGGTTACAACCCTGGTCCTTGTTTGGTTTACTGGTTGTAACTTGGTTACCGGAATAGTCCTCTAGCTATCTTATCGTTTATCATCCTGTTTTCTTTAACTCATGTCTTATGTTATTTCCCTATGACTTTATGTGCTGACATGCTGGTTTTAGTTCTTAAGTGAAGCCCCCTTTGTGGTACTTGCTCTTTCTGGGGTCTGACCCAGCTGGTTTTATATGGCCAGATTTCGGAGCAGCTACCGAGGATCTCCCAACTTTCCTGCCAGATGGTGAACACTAGAAGGAATCCTGGCAACGAGTGGGTTTTTATTTTGCTCTCCCACTCCATTGTACAAATATTCTTTTGAGGCGTTTAGCCGCCGAGCAAGTGTTAGCTCGTTGCAACTTTACTTACTGTCTGCCTACAGACTGTAACATGATTGACAAATCCTAGGGTTGATCATGTATGACTTAAACTCTTGCTAGTCTTCGTATTTTGTATGACTAGCTTTATGATCATCTGAATATGTACTGTATGGGATGCCTTACCTTGTATGTCTGATGATCTACCATCTTGTTATATCTACTTGTTGCTTGAGATTGAGACACTAGACTTGTTATTGACCTTAAGAGACTGATGGCTTGTAGTAAACCCTCATACATCTAGACAGTCGCGACCGTATTGCGAGGTGAGATTCACTTCAATGTACGTAGCTGGCTATGTTTGTCCCCCGCTCTCCAGTATTCTGGTTGTGGGGCATGACATATGACGAGGGTGCTCAACATGCAAGACTCTAACCTTGGTGATGACTGGTTGACCAAAGAGGAAATTGGCACTAAAATATACTTTATGAGTATATTGGGAGTGTTAGCTTTTATAAGCTTTTATACAAAATTTTTAGGTGTGCTATTATTATTATTATTATTGTTATTATATATATATATTATTTATATATATATATATATATATATATATATATATATATATATATATATATATATATATATATATATATATATATATATACAATGGTTTATATGTAGATAGTTATGCTTGGACAATATACTACCATAAAGTATACCACAATATAGTTGTAATGTTAGATATATTATTTTATATTTTTCTAGAAAATTTTGGGCATTTTTCCTATTTTATTCACTTAGAAGCCTAATATATATAGGAAGGTTCCACATCCCCTCACTTTTGCATCCCCATGCATCCCCTTTTTCACATCCGTTGGATCTTTGTTTAAGTCATCTAATCTTAACCGCTAATTTTTTAATGGTTAAGATTATATGACTTAAATAAGATCCAACGGGTGTTATCATGGGGATGCATGGGGGATGCAAAAGTGAGGGGATGTGGATCCTTCCGTAAAATAAACCAAAGATTTGAATCTTTGGACGAAGAAGTGAGGGTATATATATATATATATATATATATATATATATATATATATATATATATATATATATATATATATGTTAAAAAAGAAGAAGAAAAAGCTATTGGAATAGTGCCCAGCACTGTTCCCATCTCTCCCAACCCGAACGAAAATCAGCACAGAGACATAAGTCTCAAAACCAAAGATTTGAATCTCCTTCAAATCAAAACCATATCTCCCCAAATAAAATCCCATCAAATCCTAAACAAGATTCTCCTTGACTTGAACACAACCCTAACCTAATCGAATTAAAAATCCGAACAGAATTTGTAATAGAAAACTCAATACCCATATAAACCTACGGTTTTCATCCCAACCTTCGAAACCATCGCGCACACCAAATCACACATCTTCGACCCCAACCTTCAATGCCAGCGTGACCCTAACTCCCAAGCGCTCACTCCCGACTCCCGACGCCCTGCCGTCATTGCAGCGCCGCCGCATCGCCGAAAAACAGCCTCAACTGATCGAAAAACAGAGCATCCCTATGTTTCGAACCGCCCAGGTAACCCACTTTGCCTTCTTATATCTTTGGGTACGTTCCATCATTTTAGCTTCTATGAGATTCTATAGAGAGCTAATATAACCCTCTTCGAGTCCCTTCAAAGGGAATTCGATATCGTCCCCTAGATCGGCCGTAAACTCGATGCCAAGTCGAGCGAAAAAATGCCGTAAAGCAGCGTATTAAACTAGTTTCAAAACCCAAATTGGAAGCCAAATTATGGACAAAATAATAGAGTTTTTGATAAAATTATCTAACACAGTCGAAGACAATATAAACCAGATGGAAATACATTTGTTAGATCTACTTTTTGTTTATTGTGCATGAAGTTATTCAATTCCAAAGATCGAAGAAAAACTGTTTTAAAAATTGAAAATTTTAGAAACTTTCCCGATACGGCGTGCGCCCCGACAAATTGGGCGACGTGATCGTGCACTATATGCATCAAAAGGCGCGTATGGATGTTGTCGACGTGTGGGAACTGACGGAACTCAATTTCGTTGTGTGTGCACGACGAAATTACTACGTATCTGTCAAGATACCCTCGTATCGACCTTTTGTAAAATTGGCCATAACTTCGTGTACGTTCGTCGTATCGAGACAAAACTTATGCCAGCAGGACCGTATCAAAATTCTGGTCCTGTGTGCCAAGTTTGTTCCGATTCTGAGAAGGTCGATCGGAGCGCCTATTTGACAGGCCCGCGACCCGATCCAACGGGCAGAATTGTACACGGCTCACCGGAATATAACTTTGGACATACGATTGGGTTCATATTCTCAAACTAGATTTGTAGACATGTAGTTTGACGACTTTAGAGACCATAGACATTGGCACGCATTTTGGTGCAAAATGAGTCCAACGACGGACATCGTTTTGACCTGAAATTACGATTTTACCCCTGTTCCAGAATTGGACTTTTGGACAGACGTTTCCTAAATATATCTTTTATACCAGAAATATTCTTGATGTTTGTTTCAGCATTCGAAGCCGTTCGGAGATTTTGAGATTTCTTGCTGACGTGATTGATTGCTTGGAGTTGCTATTCTCGCTCTGCCATGCAAGATACCTTACCACCTTACTCTGTGATTTACTTATTCTTATTTTCAGTTATTTATATTCAGTATTTTTATCTATTGTTAGTATTATATCACTGTGCGTCCAAGTCACACTTGGGTGCAAGTGACTTCATCGGTCGTTTTACTGCTTTTGGTTTTATTCTCATGCATTGACTTAGCCTAGTGACCACCCAGTTATGATGAGGTATTGGTCATACGGCCTTGACACATGATCATCACAAGTGTGAGTCACATGTAGGACATATACTTGTGTAGTCGGTTGGCCACCGATACGTATGAGGCGTGCGATGGTTAGAAGTAACTGCCAATAGAATTGCATGCTAGTGGACTTGGCAGTTACTAGAGGTTCATATGGGACATGGATATAACCCTACTAGACATTGGGTGGGGAGGACAGTTCCTTAACGTATGGGCCACGTATGCACTTTTCTATTCCTGATCCTGCTAGCCTCTGACATTCGATGAATGTTATGCTTTGAGGTTCCTGGTATCCTGGTGGGACCATACCTGAGTTTCCTATAGCCAGAGTGCCTATGTGTTGAAGGTTTGTTCTTAACTGCATTATCACTATAGAAATGGTAGGCACCCTATTGCATACATTCTTTTCTTTCCTACTATATATCACAGTTTATATGGCATGGTATTTTCTTGTATCTTGTTACGTCCCTCTGAGGACCTGGTTATCTATCCAGGATTAGACAATTTCCTGCAGGAGTACGGAGCGACACTGGATCCATCCTACATCGATGACAAGGCATCTTCCACTGATTTCTAGCTTATTAATTTTTTTGAGACATTTTAGTAGATATTTTTACATCTTATTTCTTTCTATTTTGCGGAGGTTGGACTCCGATCATTGTGACTTTTTTTTATAGCTATTTAGAGTGGGTATGTCCACACGGCTATCTCTTTGATGCACTTATTTATTATTTGGACTCTATTATCTTCTGTGTTGAGCTGTGATGAGATTAGATGATTAAATTCTGGCCTGTGATTATATCATATATACAGGTTATGTACGTATACGAGGATTCCATATATTAGAGTATTTTCGTATATGTGCAGCTGGCATGTCTACATATTCGGTCCTAAGTATTTTGGGACTGGGGCGTTACAAACACAACTATTAGAATTATTCGTTCAATTTTTATCAAAAAATTCCCACATGAATGAATATTTTATTGTGCATAATGCAAAAAAATGCAGACACAATACAAACATAGAAAAGAGATCATTAAAAAGTTATTGTTTCAAGATTGGTATATTTTGGCCTTGAACCTTTCCTCGTAAGTATTTATCGAGTTTACTAGCTATCCGGTGAACATGATGTCTTAAACTGTTCATCTAGTTTTGTAAACTTGAGTTAATAAATATAATGCAATTTTTTTCGACCAAGATTGATCTATTAGTTCATATAGGCCCTGAACATTTGCCTGGTTTCATGGGTATTTTTAGAAAATCTAGCTTATAATTCTCATAGATGCAGTCCCACTTCCACTCACATAGGTGGCTTTCTACTAAGAGTATCATGTTATACTCCACTTGAATTTTTTCAGTCATAGGAATCATTAAAAGCAAAGCTTATCCTAGTTTTCTTTGCATGCAATACTATTATTTATCAACCTAGAGAATGGTAGGAGTAATTATACTCATCGATTTCATTTCTGAATTTTACATAATTAGGTTGTCCCTTTGAACCTAGATATTGGGATCTCTAGTCAACTAGCTAGGTTGGGTTTTTATTTATGGAATTTCTTTTATCATAGGCTTTAAGCCCATTTCCCTCGGTGACTTATATACGTGGTTGTTTGCCATAAAAAATAATCAAAGACAGGTATTATAGAAACACTGAAATTGATTGCAAACTCGCTTGTACAAAGAAAAGCCTAGAAAGAAATCCTAGGAAACAATCTAAGTACAATTGTTTAGTTTTGATTCTGGGGGGTGACGTTGGAGGCTCGGGAAAGTGCTATCAACTCTGCCTTACTCCGTGGACTATCTGACGCACTCTTTAGCTCTTGAAGAAATTACCTTTTGAAGGTTGCCAGCCTTTTGCAGGGGTGTGGCACCTGCTATTTATAATGGTATGTATGTGGAGCCGTATAGCGCGTGAAGACCCATTCTTTGGCCACCATCTGTCGATTTGTTGGAATTTTGTTGCAGCAAATCTGGATAGTTAAGACTTGGTCAGCCTGCCACTTGTCCTGTCGTAGGAATCATTTTGAGCCGCATGGGTCTCTCAGTTTTCGGCCATGTGGGGCCGCATGAGACTCATGCGGCTTAAGTCGCAAACTTCCATAGCCCACATATAGCTTAAGGATTTAAGCTGCATAGATTCTGTATTTTGGCTGCATAAAGTTCATGTGGCTTGGGTCACAGTCACCCTTGGCCGTATGAAGTTCGGAGACTTTAGGGCCGCATATGTCTGAGCCGCATAAGGTTCACGCGGCTTAGGTGACACTCCTTCTGACCGCATGAAGGCGTATGAACCCTGCTTTTGGTGATGTCTCACGTCTTATCTTTTTGTCAAAGTGTCAGAGCTGTCACTTTTGTCAGTTTTGACAGGACTTGTCAGTTTTATCAGACGAACTGCTCCTTTTGGCCGCATATCTTTCTTCTACAGCTGGTTGTTGACGGACCGCATAAGGCACTGAATCTGTCATGCGGCTTTTTTTTATGCGGACCTGTTTGGCCCAAAGTACATATACGGCAATTTGTGATCCGTATGAACCCCATATTTTCTATGCTTCTACAAGTCCTCCTTCAAAGTTTTCAAATTACAAATTTGGAATACTTTGAATAAGAAGTATGGAAATATGTCAAGCCGCAAGGAGTCTTCTAATCGCAGGGAAATCTCGAGCCGCAGAGAGATCTCGAGCCGCAGGGAAATCTTGAGCCGCAGGGACACCCCATCAGGCTGCCAGCTGTCATTGCTACATTTGATTTTCTTGATTCGGTTGTGGATCTCTTTTCGAGATGAAGCCGATGGTTACTAGGGATAAAGTCCCCAAACGTATCTTTAATGATCTCGAGAATCTAAGAGGCGCTCTTTAAGATAAAGCCGACGACTATTTAGGGATCAAGTCCCCAAACGTCGTCATTATCTTAAATGATCTCGAGAACCGAAGAGGCACTTTTCAGCAACTCTATAAATAGGGGTCATTCGGAGAGAGATTTTCCTCTTTCACCTTCTTCTCCTTCGACTTTATCATACTTTCTGCTATGGCTCCAAAGGCTTCCAAGTCGACTGGTGCGGCGGCCAAAGAGAGGGGACTTGCCTCTCCATCGATAGCGGCAGACGCTCCTTCCATTCATCCCGACGTGCACCCCCCTCTCAAGAGTAAGGACGGAGGGAAGACGACGACTGGAATTTTGAATAGCCATGTCGCATATTTCATGCACGGGCCTGTCATATACTGCCTCTGTGCTTTAAGTCTGGTCGATACATGTCCTATCTCATTTGGACCGCATGTGTTCTGTATGATAGGGCCGCATGGGCTGGGTCGCATAACCACTGCTCAGTTCAAATGTGACTCAAGATTGATCTGTATAAACATTTCATGACTGAGCCGCATAGGTGCCTCATGATTGAGCCGCATGAGCATTTTATGACTGAGCCGCATAAGTGCCTCATGATTGAGCCGTATGAGCATTTTATGTCTGAGCCGCATAAGTGCCTCATGATTGAGCCGCATGAGCACTTTATGATCGGGCCGCATGAACTGTATGACTGGGCCGCATAGTTGCCTTATGACGGAGCCGCATGAGTACCTTATGACTGGGTCGCATGAGTATTTCATGACTGAGCCACATAAATGCCTCATAGTTGAGCCGCATGAACACCTCATGTCTGAGCCGCATAAGTGCTTCATGACTTAAGCTGCATGAGTACTTTCATGAAGCCGGTTTCATGACTTTGGGCCGCCTGTGCTCTGTTTTGGCTAGGCCATATAACTGAAAAAACAGAGTCCTTTCACTTTGTCTTTATATGATTATCTTCTTTCTTTGATTCTTTTTGCAGCATCCATGCCGAAGGTTGCGACCATTGTGAAGGAGGAGATGCTGCCCCCTTTTATCAAACAAGAATCACAGTTTGTTAGGGAGGAGGTAATATAAAAGTTGGGGTAAAAGAAGAGCTGGCGTCCATCGGGGAGGGGATTGCTCTCAAGATTGAGGCTGCTGTAAAGGAGGAGCCCAAGTCTGAGGGCAGTAGTATTAGGATTTCTGACCCTCCTTGTCACCCTCATTTCCCGTATTTTCGTATTTATACTCGTAGATTGGATTTTGGCTTGTAATTTTTAATTTTTCGACTTGCAAGAATTTTGGGTTTTCTCGTATTTCGGGTTTTGGTTCGGCTCGGTTTTAATTGGTTTGGTTTGGTTATTTTGCATTGGAACCCCTTAACCTACTCTACACCCTCAAGAACACCACAACCACCCTCATTATATCCCACCTAACTTTTCTCTCTCCTCTTTATTTTTTATTTACTTCTCCATCTTCTTCTTCTTCCTTCTTCCACACAACTCCTCAACCCATAGGCAAGTGCTTTTTGGCCACCACATGAGAACCCCTTTTATTTGTCCATTAGATAGCTTAGTTCACCATGAACAACATTAGAACTTGGAGTTTCTGGATTTGAAGCATGGGTCTCCTTAGATCTGAACTTTCATGAATCTCAGTTTTCCTCGAATTTATTTCATAAACTTTGATTTTTGGCGTCTTTGAGGTTTCCATGTTGAGGAGAATCAAGTTTTACACAACTTTGGTCTTTGCAAAACCTGATTTCGTTTTCAATTGAAAGAGTTATGGATTTTTTGCAAGTTTTTGGGGTGGGTGTTCTTCCTCTCGGACAGAGGTAGGAGAAGAACACAGCCTTTCCCTCTTGTTGGCCACGCGGCTCCCGCGTACGGCCTTTGCGTAGAGCTCCCGCGTAGTGTTGCTTGCGTAGAGCCCTTGCTTAGGGTCTTCTGCGTATTGTACCCTGCGTATTGCACTCTGCGTAGCCTTCCCTGCGTAGTGCCCCTCTACGCAGCCAGCACGTGGCCTCCTCTCCCTTGTCCCCATCATGAGCCTTTGAGCCCCTACACGCACGCACCACGTGTGCGAGGGCCCCAGCTCCATTTCGTGGGCGCCGCTGCTGCTGACCCTATACGCACGCCCACGTGCGTGGGGCCCGCTGTTTTGATTTTCGTGCAAACCTGGCTCCCTTGCGTATGGCCTGCGTACTGTGCATTGCGTATGGCCTGCGTATAGCCCCTGCGTATGCTGGCCTGCGTACTGTGCATTGCGTATGGCCTGCGTATAGCCCCTGCGTATGCTGGCCTGCGTACTGTGCATTGCGTATGGCTTGCGTACTGCTCCCCTGCGTATGCTGGCCTGCGTACTGTGCATTGCGTATGGCTTGCGTACTGCTCCCCTTGCGTATGGCCTGCGTATAGCCCCTGCGTATGCTGGCCTGCGTACAGGACCTCTGGTGCCCGTTTGACCTTCAATAGCCCTCTCGTTTTATTATGGATTGGAGCTTCTGATATTTTGTAACTCACAACACTACCTGGCCCGACTTGATACACTTTGGACACAACTTGGAGTTGATTTCTGTTTTAATAGTCTTGGCTTATTCTGGCTGGTTCCTTATGAATTACAGACTTCAGCTTATCTTTTATAACTATCACCTGTAACCTGTAGTTCATCTTGCAATCTAGTAATCCTTAATATTAGTAACTTGTAACTTGTAACCTGTTAATCTTCAACCTGTACTTGTAACTGGATATTTGTAGCTTGCATTTGTATTTTCACACTGTATCTGCATACGAACCAACCAGACCTGGGCATGAAGTTCCCTTGACTTAACTTGATCTTGGCCCGTAGCGGCGCACTCCCGACTTGGCATGACTTGATAACTTAACTTGACTTGACTTGGTATGACTTGGCTTCACTTGCTAGTGGCCCGTGGCGGCACACTCTTGACTCGACTTGACTTGTCTTGACACCGTGGGTGTACTACTTGTTGCTCTGTGCAAATCACTTGTTTTGTCTTGCACCATGCTAGGAGGTGACTCCCTGGGTACCACGGCCAGGGACTCACACTAAAATTGGACTAGGTAATGAATAGACCAAATTAGAACATGGAGAATTCCCGGTCACAGGCAGTCTCGTTATCTGGAGGCATAAATGGACTTGTAGCTTGCCGACGAGTAGAGCACATTTCCAGCACACTGTCATGTGTTGCACCCTCTAAGTCACCTAAGGGTACATTTGTCTCCCGGGCGATGTACCCACCTATAACTCTCAACCCGCGGAAGGATAACTGGATGGTCTGCAGGGCTTGGGACTGGGAGTTTCTCACTTGCATCTTGTTAGTAATTAGGCTTGTGATAACCCTAGTTAGTTAAAGTAGTAAGCCGTAGTACTTGCTTGGCCGATTGTGAATGAATGGTGTCCAGCCCTGTCTAGAGTCTTGTCTAGCCCCTATACCTGGAACTCTTGATCATGATTGTTTTACTTATCTCTAACGATAAATGGGTAGAGACAGTGAGCTATTCAGGCGAAGGGGTACAATCCCGGTCCTTGTTTGGTTTAAGGATTGTAACTTGGCTCCCGGAATGGTTCCACGTCCCTAGTCGTTTATCGCTCTGTGTACTTTATTTACTGGTACTTTTTCTTTTCTTCTTTATGTTTTGATATGCTGGCTTTTGTTCTTATTTGTGGCCTCCTTTGTGGCACTTGCTCTTTCTGGGGTTTGACCCAGCTGGTTTTGTATGGCCAGATTTCGGAGCGGCTCCCGAGGATCTACCGAGCTTCCAGCCCAATGGTGACAACTAGACGGAACCCGGGCTACGAGTGGGTCTTTCCTTTTTTTGTTTCACCCACTTATATGTAAATTTATTCTTTTGAGGCGTTTAGCCGACGAGCACCTGTTAGCTCGATGCACATTTACTTACTGTCTGCCTACGGGCTGTAAACATGATTAACAAATCCTAGGGTTGATCATGTATGACTGAACTCTTGCTAGTCCTATCATTTGTACGACTAGCTTCATGATCATCCAATATGTAATATTTGGGACGCCTTATATATATATTTGATGCTCTAACATCTTGTAACTCTGTTAATTGCTCGAGATTGAGACAATAGGCTTGACCTTAAGAGACTGCTGGCTTGTAGTAAACCCTCATATCTAGACAGCCGTGACCGTATAGTTGAGATATATTCTATTTCAATATACGTAGCTGGCTGTGTCTGCCCCCGCTCTCCAGTATTCTGGTTCTGGGGCGTGACACGGTTTAAGTGGTGGCCCATGCAGGTCCTGGCATTCAAGAAATGTGAGGGTTTACCAAATAGATGTCTCAATCAATATTCGCCCTTGATCTCTGCTCGTATCTCCAAATCCCTGAGATTCTTGACCTGATCATATTGCTTGTATAATTGATCTGTCCTGGTCCTTTCCTTATTGTTCCCTATGTCATCTTCTTCAGCGGCATTACTCCCGGACCTGCCAACCAGCCAGAGGAAGCTCGACAAGCACTCCAGCGCCAGGAAGATCAAGCTCAGCACTCTGGAGTAGCCTCTCGAGTTATGCCTTCCGGAGGCCCGGAACCTCCAGTTCAGGCAGCTCCGCCCGTTCAACCAGCTAGACAGGATGAGGGACCTTTGGTAGGGCTTATCAGAGAACTGCTTGCATCCCAAGATCGTCGAGGCGACGCCTTGCACCAGGAAGTTCATGATGCACTAAACCGAGGAGGTCCCCAAGGAAATCAGGCGGCCAACAGTTTCAAGCGCTTGAACCCTCCCTTCTTTGACGGCAGTGAAGATGCGATTGCCGCGGATGCTTGGCTTCAGGATACCGAGGTGGTTCTAGAAGCAGCTAGGACACCTGATAATGATAAGGTGGCTGTGGTACGCCTGCAGTTGTTAGACTTGGCTCGCGATTGGTGGGCAGCTCAGGCCATGGGGTTAGCAACACCAGTCACTTGGGCGACGTTCAGAGAGAGGTTTCAGACAAAGTACTTCGATGCGGTGGCACGGTACGACCTGCAGACCAGATTCACCAACTTGAAGCAAGGAGGCAGGACGGTCGATGGCTATGCGACCGAGTTTTCTAGACTGAGTAGGTTCTCCCCCACCTTGGTGGCAACCGAGTTCGATAGGGCTCAGCGGTTCCAGCAAGGACTGCATTTGGAGATATTATTGGCTGTAGAACAGTTCGAGCACCAGACGTTCGATGCAGTATTGAAAGCAGCAAGGAGGCATGAGTATACCTCCCGGAGAATTGTGGACAGGACCGGAGGCAGGAAGCGGTCCCATAACCAGATGCACCAATCTTCAGCTCCAGCCCCGGCAGCTAGGGGTATAACCATTGGAACTCCGAGGCGGGCGGCCTCAGTGACGTCGGTTCAGCATTCGACCCCGACGTACCCGCAGCAGCAGAAGCAGAAGCAGTCTTCCGCGGTGGGATGTTCTCATTGCGGGAAGCTGGGCCATGTAGTGGCAGAGTGTCGTAGGGCACAGGGATTGTGCCTGGCTTGTGGAGGAGCAGATCATAAGATAGGGACCTGCCCGAATAGGGGAGGTCCATCCTCATCCAACCTTTCTAGTTCTTCGGTGAGGGGACCAGCCCCAGTTCCAGTCCAGCAGAAGCAACAGCAGTACCCGAGGCCATTGGCGCCCCAGGCCCAGGCCTTTCAACAGCAGAACCAGCAGCAGTTCACCCAGGCTCCAGCACAGAGCCGACAGAGGGGTTTCCAGCAGAGGGGACCCGCAGCTAGAGGTCAGGCAATGATGATGACCATGGAAGAAGAAGTTGCACCAGGTGAGGTAGTGGCAGGTACTATTCTCGTCAACACCTTTCCAGCATCCGTATTATTTGATTCTGGTGCATCGCATTCATTCATGTCTGCACGATTCGCGACACGGATAGGATTGGAGCCCGAGTCATTATCAGTGAGGCTCAATATACTTACCGGTAATGGTCTTGTGGGAGTAGATCGAGTGTTTTCCTCGTGTCGAATCGTAGTTAGCAGTAGAGAGTTCCCCGCTAGATTCATAGAATTCTCTATGGCGGACTATGATATAGTCCTAGGCATGGATTGGTTGAGGAACCATTATGCTAGGATAGACTGCCATATTGGCAGAGTTGTCTTTAGTATTCCCGGAGAGCCAGAGTTTTTATTTACCAGAGGCACAGTAGAACCATCTCCTCCAGTATTGCGGATGGCAGTAGCAGCAGTGCAGTTGCCCCGGATAGTTGAAGAGTTTCCAGATGTCTTCCCAGAGGAACTTCCAGGGATGCCACCAGAGCGGGAGATCGAGTTCACCATTGACTTGATTCCCGGGACAGCACCAGTATCAGAGCGAGTCTACAGAATGGCGCCTTCAGAGTTGGAAATTTTGTACAAGATGATTGAAGAACTCAGGACCAAGGGATTCATTCGTGCAAGTGGATCACCTTGGGGAGCCCCGATGCTTCTTGTGAAAAAGAAGGATGGTACGTCCAGGCTATGTGTTGATTATCGTACCTTGAACTCAGTGACAATCAAGAACAGATACCCTCTTCCAAGGATAGATGATTTGTTTGATCAACTCAAAGGGGCTTCAGTTTTCTCGAAGATAGACTTGCGGTCAGGATACCACCAGATTAGAGTCAGAGAGCAGGACATCCCGAAGACGGCGTTCAGATCTAGGTACGGGCATTGGGAGTTTCTAGTTATGCCCTTTGGAGCAACCAATGCGCCGGCAGTGTTCATGGACCTTATGAACCGTATTTTCATGCCTTACTTGGATCAGTTTGTGATAGTATTCCTTAATGACATCCTGGTCTACAGCAAGAGTGAGGCGGAGCATGAGCAGCATCTCCGTGTGGTTCTTCAGATTCTCAGAGAGCACCAGTTGTACGCCAAGTTCAGTAAATGCGAGTTCTGGCTCGATCGCATTTCATACTTGGGTCACATCATTACCAGAGGAGGAGTGGAAGTGGATCCCCAGAAGATTGTGGCTATCGAGGCATGGCCAGTACCCAGCTCAGTGGCAGAAGTTCGCAGCTTTCTAGGGTTGGCCGGCTACTACCGGCGGTTCGTCTCTGATTTTGCAAGGATTTCAGCGCCGATGACCCAGTTGACCCGCAAGGATGTGCCGTTCGTTTGGACAGCAGAATGTCAGGAATCATTTGAGAAGTTGAAGCGAGGTTTGATAACGGCTCCCATTCTTACCCTTCCAGATGGGACCGGAGGATTCACAGTTTATTGCGACGCTTCAGGCAGAGGATTGAGATGTGTTTTGATGCAGCATGGGAAGGTAATTGCTTATGCGTCACGTCAACTCCGTAATTATGAGAAGAATTACCCGACACACGACTTGGAGCTAGCAGCAGTAGTGTTTGCACTTAAGTTGTGGAGGCACTACTTGTACGGAGACAGAGTGGAGATATTTACTGATCATAAGAGCCTGAAGTATGTTTTTACCCAGAAGGATCTTAATATGCGACAGAGAAGATGGCTCGAGCTACTGGTGGACTATGATGTGGACTTGCAGTATCATCCAGGGAAAGCCAATGTTGTAGCAGATGCGTTGAGCCGGAGAGCCGGAGTCTACCTTCTAACGGCGCAACCAGAGCTATTGGCAGATCTTCAAAAGATGGGAATTGAAGTGATTCTCCCTTCCAATGTGACCTTGATGGCCAGCCTACAGATGCAGTCCACCATAGTTGATAGGATCCGGACAACACAGTTAACAGATTCCAAGATTCAGCGGCTCAGAGGAGAGTGCGAGGCAGGAAGAAGGCCAGAGTTATGTATTCATGAGGATGGTACACTTTGACACGGCACGCGTCTTTGTGTACCCAGCGGAGATATCAGACAGGAAGTCATGGCAGAGGCTCACAGTTCGCAGTATTCCATTCACCCAGGCGGCACGAAGATGTACAGAGATATTCGTCAGCACTTTTGGTGGAATGGTATGAAGAGGGAGATAGCCCGGTATGTCTCTCGATGTTTGGTTTGCCAACAAGTCAAGGCTGAACATCAGAGGCCAGCTGGACTTCTTCAACCTTTACCGATCCCAGAATGGAAATGGGAACACATAACCATGGATTTCGTGACTGGGTTACCCAGATCTCCGGCAGACAGAGATGCTATTTGGGTCATTGTGGACAGGCTTACCAAGGTGGCACACTTTCTTCCCTTTAGAGTTGGACAGTCGACGGCACAGCTAGCAGAGATATATCTCAGGCAGATCGTCCGACTTCACGGGGTGCCAGTCAGCATAGTATCAGACAGGGATACGAGATTCACATCGCACTTTTGGCGCAGTCTTCATCAAAGTTTGGGGACTCGTCTCAAGTTCAGCTCTGCGTATCATCCGCAGACAGATGGGCAGTCAGAGCGTACTATACAAACTCTCGAAGATATGTTGCGGTCGTGTACCCTTGACTTCGGAGGTTCGTGGGAGGATCACCTGCACCTGGTGGAATTCTCGTACAATAATAGTTTTCAGGCCAGTATCCAGATGGCACCCTTCGAGGCTCTGTATGGCAGGAAATGCAGATCCCCGTTAGCATGGGACGATATCGGAGAGAGGCAGATGCTCGGTCCAGAACTGATTTCTCAGACGGTTGAAGTGGTCAGGAAAGTCAGAGATCACATCCGAGTTGCTCAGGACCGCCAGCGCCATTGGGCCGATGCTCATCGGCGTCCCTTAGAATTTGCCGTCGGCGACCATGTATTCCTTAGGATCTCGCCTACCCGCGGCGTCATTCGTTTTGGCGTACGGGGAAAGCTTAGTCCTAGGTATATAGGGCCGTTTGATATTCTGGAGCGAGTAGGCGATGTGTCCTATCGTCTCGCTCTTCCGCCGTCACTAAGTGAGATACATGATGTATTCCATATATCCCAATTAAGACGGTACATTCCGGACCCGAGCCATATCCTAGATCATTCGGAATTGGTTGTTGGTACCAACCTTTCGTATGAGGAGAGGCCCGTGTCTATATTGGACCGGAGAGAAAAGATGCTCAAGAACAAGACTATTAACTTAGTCCGTGTTGCTTGGGGTCATCACTCTCTAGGTGAGTCAACGTGGGAGCGTGAGGACGACATCCGATCGCGATATCCCTACCTGTTTGACTCGTAAGGTATGATGTCTTTCTTATGCCTTACGCTTTTCCCTTCCTTGCTTGCATTGTATGGTTGTATAATTGAACTGCTTAGTGTAGCTTGTCTGTGCTTAGTATAGCTTGTTGTGGCAATCTCTAGCTCCTTGATTAAATTCCGAGGACGAAATTCTTTGAAGGTGGGTAGAGTTGTCACCCTCATTTCCCGTATTTTTGTATTTATACTCGTAGATTGGATTTTGGCTTATAATTTTTAATTTTTCGACTTGCAAGAATTTTGGGTTTTCTCGTATTTCGGGTTTTGGTTCGGCCCGGTTTTAATTGGTTTGGTTTGGTTATTTTGCATTGGAACCCCTTAACCTACTCTACACCCTCAAGAACACCACAACCACCCTCATTATATCCCACCTAACTTTTCTCTCTCCTCTTTATTTTTCATTTACTTCTCCATCTTCTTCTTCTTCCTTCTTCCACACAACTCCTCAACCCATAGGCAAGTGCTTTTTGGCCACCACATGAGAACCCCTTTTATTTGTCCATTAGATAGCTTAGTTCACCATGAACAACATTAGAACTTGGAGTTTCTGGATTTGAAGCATGGGTCTCCTTAGATCTGAACTTTCATGAATCTCAGTTTTCCTCGAATTTATTTCATAAACTTTGATTTTTGGCGTCTTTGAGGTTTCCATGTTGAGGAGAATCAAGTTTTACACAACTTTGGTCTTTGCAAAACCTGATTTCGTTTTCAATTGAAAGAGTTATGGATTTTTTGCAAGTTTTTGGGGTGGGTGTTCTTCCTCTCGGACAGAGGTAGGAGAAGAACACAACCTTTCCCTCTTGTTGGCCACGCGGCTCCCGCGTACGGCCTTTGCGTAGAGCTCCCGCGTAGTGTTGCTTGCGTAGAGCCCTTGCTTAGGGTCTTCTGCGTATTGCACCCTGCGTATTGCACTCTGCGTAGCCTCCCCTGCGTAGTGCCCCTCTACGTAGCCAGCACGTGGCCTCCTCTCCCTTGTCCCCATCATGAGCCTTTGAGCCCCTACACGCACGCACCACGTGTGCGAGGGCCCCAGCTCCATTTCGTGGGCGCCGCTGCTGCTGACCCTATACGCACGCCCACGTGCGTGGGGCCCGCTGTTTTGGTTTTCGTGCAAACCTGGCTCCCTTGCGTATGGCCTGCGTACTGTGCATTGCGTATGGCCTGCGTATAGCCCCTGCGTATGCTGGCCTGCGTACTGTGCATTGCGTATGGCCTGCGTATAGCCCCTGCGTATGCTGGCCTACGTACTGTGCATTGCGTATGGCTTGCGTACTGCTCCCCTGCGTATGCTGGCCTGCGTACTGTGCATTGCGTATGGCTTGCGTACTGCTCCCCTTGCGTATGGCCTGCGTATAGCCCCTGCGTATGCTGGCCTGCGTACAGGACCTCTGGTGCCCGTTTGACCTTCAATAGCCCTCTCGTTTTATTATGGATTGGAGCTTCTGATATTTTGTAACTCACAACACTACCTGGCCCGACTTGATACACTTTGGACACAACTTGGAGTTGATTTCTGTTTTAATAGTCTTGGCTTATTCTAGCTGGTTCCTTATGAATTGCAGACTTCAGCTTATCTTTTATAACTATCACCTGTAACCTGTAGTTCATCTTGCAATCTAGTAATCCTTAATATTAGTAACTTGTAACTTGTAACCTGTTAATCTTCAACCTGTACTTGTAACTGGATATTTGTAGCTTGCACTTGTATTTTCACACTGTATCTGCATACGAACCAACCAGACCTGGGCATGAAGTTCCCTTGACTTAACTTGATCTTGGCCCGTAGCGGCGCACTCCCGACTTGGCATGACTTGATAACTTAACTTGACTTGACTTGGTATGACTTGGCTTCACTTGCTAGTGGCCCGTGGCGGCACACTCTTGACTCGACTTGACTTGTCTTGACACCGTGGGTGTACTACTTGTTGCTCTGTGCAAATCACTTGTTTTGTCTTACACCATGCTAGGAGGTGACTCCCTGGGTACCACGGCCAGGGACTCACACTAAAATTGGACTAGGTAATGAATAGACCAAATTAGAACATGGAGAATTCCCGGTCACAGGCAGTCTCGTTATCTGGAGGCATAAATGGACTTGTAGCTTGCCGACGAGTAGAGCACATTTCCAGCACACTGTCATGTGTTGCACCCTCTAAGTCACCTAATGGTACATTTGTCTCCCGGGCGATGTACCCACCTATAACTCTCAACCCGCGGAAGGATAACTGGATGGTCTGCAGGGCTTGGGATTGGGAGTTTCTCACTTGCATCTTGTTAGTAATTAGGCTTGTGATAACCCTAGATAGTTAAAGTAGCAAGCCGTAGTACTTGCTTGGCCGATTGTGAATGAATGGTGTCCAGCCCTGTCTAGAGTCTTGTCTAGCCCCTATACCTTGAACTCTTGATCATGATTGTTTTACTTATCTCTAACGATAAATGGGTAGAGACAGTGAGCTATTCAGGCGAAGGGGTACAATCCCGGTCCTTGTTTGGTTTAAGGATTGTAACCTGGCTCCCGGAATGGTTCCACGTCCCTAGTCGTTTATCGCTCTGTGTACTTTATTTACTGGTACTTTTCCTTTTCTTCTTTATGTTTTGATATGCTGGCTTTTGTTCTTATTTGTGGCCTCCTTTGTGGCACTTGCTCTTTCTGGGGTTTGACCCAGCTGGTTTTGTATGGCCAGATTTCGGAGCGGCTCCCGAGGATCTACCGAGCTTCCAGCCCAATGGTGACAACTAGACGGAACCCGGGCTACGAGTGGGTCTTTCCTTTTTTTGTTTCACCCACTTATATGTAAATTTATTCTTTTGAGGCGTTTAGCCGACGAGCACCTGTTAGCTCGATGCACATTTACTTACTGTCTGCCTACGGGCTGTAAACATGATTAACAAATCCTAGGGTTGATCATGTATGACTGAACTCTTGCTAGTCCTATCATTTGTACGACTAGCTTCATGATCATCCAATATGTAATATTTGGGACGCCTTATATATATATATTTGATGCTCTAACATCTTGTAACTCTGTTAATTGCTCGAGATTGAGACAATAGGCTTGACCTTAAGAGACTGCTGGCTTGTAGTAAACCCTCATATCTAGACAGCCGTGACCGTATAGTTGAGATATATTCTATTTCAATATACGTAGCTGGCTGTGTCTGCCCCCGCTCTCCAGTATTCTGGTTCTGGGGCGTGACACTCCTGCCCCCGCTGAAGACCTCAGTGAAATAGATCTTTCGTATGCAAAATGGCTAAGGGAATGGTATATGTCTCAGCACAACTATGATCCTTGACTGTAGGGATCTGTGGGCTTCCATGTACTTGCTATTTCCAAAAATACATGTAACTAGACGTTCATATCTGTCTTTGTATTTCTGTCTGTCTATAGCTGTAGCTTACGTTTTGCTTCTTTTGGACTTTAAAATGCAATCTTTTACTGGAGGTGTAGTTCTGTAAATGTAACTAATTTTGAATAAACAGGGTATGTTCACTCCATTCTTTATTTGTGGTGCTTGTATTAGAGGGCCTAATACAAAATTTGTGTTTGATAACGGACACCCCACTGGGGGATTTTTGTGGACCTATTACTCTTTTTGTGCATCTGGAAATGCGACTAAATAGATTTGAATCATATTTTGTGGACCTACTACTCTTTGGTACACCGATGGTGCGAGTATAGCTGTCAAGACGGGCCGGCGGGGCGTGCCGGCCCGTAACCCACCATAACCCACCATTTGGCGGGGCGGGGCGGGCCGACCCACCATTTTGGCGGGCTGGAAAAATTCCAACCCAGCCCAACCCACTGGCGGGCCGCGGGCTAGGTGGGCCGGCCCGCTTAATTTTTTTAAATTTTTTTAATTATTGTTTAGTTTCTTAAAAGGAAAAAAATTATATATAATATTTTCTACTCACTCTCATATGCATCAAATTACAAGTAAAATACAAGAAACATTATAATAGTAGATATTTTTTTAAAATACCTTCATTCATGTAAATAAATGACCAAATTTAATGTTTTATACGTCATTACTTGCATTAAATGAGAACTTTTATCATTTATAATACATATCTCATATATGTGCTAAATAAAAAAATTAAAATTTTTATAAAAAATTAGATGGCGGGCCAACCCACTTGGCCCGCGGGCTAGCCCACCGCGGGGCGGGCTACTAGCGGGCCAGCCCATCTAGGCCCGCCTGTTTGGCGGGCTCATAAATGCTCGGCCCAACCCACCTTTTTGGCGGGCGGGGCGGGCCGGCCCAACGGGCTTAGCCCATTTTGACAGCTCTAGGTGCGAGTAATAGATTAGGATAATTTTTATGGACTTATTACCCTTTTTGTGTACTGGCGATGCGAGTACTGATAATAAGTGGAGAGAAAACCAACATATTTACTCAGAGGTAATGAGGACGTGGTAAATATGGGTCTAAAGTAGAGCCTCCCTACTCACAGGTAATGAGGACGTGGTAGGAGTAGGCCAAATGGGGATATACAGAACAACTCAGAGGTGCTATCAACGTGGAAGTTCTATGTATTGGATGATTTATTTGTGATGGATGGAAAAACAACTCAGAGGTAATATGGACATGGTTGTTTTTTTTGTTGGGGAATTTTGTGGACCTATTACCCTTTTTGTGCACTGATGGTGCGAGTAATAGATTAAGATAATTTTTATGGACCTATTACCCTTCTGCGCACTGGTGGTGCGGGTAATAGATTTCGAGGCAAACTCTTGGTGGAGAGAAATATTTAATGTGAAAGTTCATAGATGTGACTAGGAGATGAGATATGAATGCATTCGGAATAGTCAGAGAGTAAGTTCAGTGGTATCTAAGGGTATATAACTCAACAATCTGGGAGATTTGAGGTCAGAGTGTAAGTTCAGCGATACCAGAAGGTACATAACTCACAATCTGAGAGAGTTGGAAGATGTCGTTTAGACATAATATTTCTTGAGGAACTTGCCTTGATGGGCATTATGAGCAAGTCTCCATTTTGTTTTGCGAGACGGTACGTGCCGTTGGAGAATACGGTCTCGATGATGAACGGACCCTCCCATTTAGGCTAGAATTTGCCGAGGGTCTTGTGAGTCATGACCATTGGTCTGCGAATGGCCAAGACGAGATCGCCGACTTGAAATATTCTCTGTTTGACTTTCTTGTTGAAAGCCCGAGAGACGCGCGCTTGGTAGAGCTCTATGCTTTATTGAGCTTGTAAACGCTTCTCATCTAATGCTTCCAACTCTTGTAGCCGTCGACGGTAGTTATCGTCCGACGTAAACCGGTAAGTAAGGGCCACTCGAAGTGAGGGGATCTGAGTCTTCAGTGGGAGGACTACCTTGCTCCCATAAACCAAGAAGAACGGTGTATTTTCTGTAGCCGTCCGAATTGTGGTGCGATACGCCCATAAGCACTCGCCAAGCTTTTCATTCCAGTTGTGTTTGTTTACAGACACAAACTTTTTGAGGAGCTTGATTATGGTTTTGTTGAAAGCTTCAGCCAGACCGTTAGCCGATGGGTTATATGCTGTCGAGGCCATGTTTTAAATCTGATTCTTGTCACAAAATCGATAGAAAGCGTGGCTTGCGAACTGCGGACCATTGTCGTGAATAATCCTCCGGAGCAGTCCAAAACGGTAGATGACGTGATGTTTTATGAAGCTAATCACGTTCGATGTCTTAACCTCTGCCAGCGGAACAACTTTTGCCCTTTTGGAGAAGTAATCGGTGATTGCAAGTATGAACCGATGCCTTCTAGATGACGGCGAGGTGATTGGCCCAATGATGTCTATTCTCCATGCTTCAAATGGCCAAAAGGCAACCGTCGGGTGCAAGAATTCAGATGGCAGATGTATGAAATCTGCGTAGATCTGGCAAGCCTTGCACTTCTTTGCATAATCAACTGCATCTGCTACCATTGTAGGCCAGTAATAACCCATCCGGCGGAGACGATCTTGCAATTTCGGGTCAGGTTGGTGAGCCACACAAGTGTCGTCATGAGCTTTGCGTAAAGCTTCTTTGGATTCTGTGTTTGACAGGCATCTTAAGAGTAACCCATCGCAGGATCGTCGATATAACATTTTTATCTCTGTATCATAGAAGAATCTGAGGGAGCGTCTTCTGATTGAAGTTGCTTCCTTCACATTCTCTGGCAGAATCCTATAGACTACAAAGTCGATGAGCGGGCGTCTGTGTATGTCGTTGGTTATCTGGGCAGAGTAACTCGTACCCAGTTGAAGATTGTTCTTGGGATAGACCAGCTCATGGCCTATTATGTCGACTAGATGATGAGTATCATTTGGAAGTGCCAAAGAAGCGGCAAGACCTGCTAGGGCAACGACTTCGATATTTTGGACCTAGGCACATGTTTTATAATGAATCCTTCTAAGGTTGCAATGATGGCAATTGGTGTCTGATAGTAGGGAATCAGGTCCTCATTGCAAACTTCGTATGAACCTCGGATCTGGTTAACAACCAACTGTGAGTCACCATATGCTTCCAGGTACTTGATGTCACGACCCGTACCCTAGAGTAAGGGCACGAGATATGGGTACGTCCAGCCTACGCCGCAGTATCGATGGTAGAACGCTGTCCTAGGTTACAACATCTAACAATATAATTCTAAGCAGTTTATACTCCCCGAATGGGGGTGACATAGCAGAGTGTAAACTCAATCACAACTAAGAAAGAAGAAGTACGATATGATATAGAATTCAAAGAAATACAGATGATCAGAAGAGTCTAAGATAACATCTCAGCAAACATCCAGAAATACAAGGTCTCAACTACAGAGTATGAAAGAATATATACAACCCAGATCTCAAAGACAGAAATAAAGTCTAACTAAAACTAGTCTCAAGACAACATAAGTAAGATAAAGCCTAACTAAGCTAGTCTAGGCAGTAGAGGTAAAGTCATCAGCTAGAGCTGGGTCCTCGTGGGAGTCCAGCTCACAAGTGCCGTCTAGGGCTGTCGTAGAAGGTATCCACACAGGCCTCCTCCTCGTCCTCTGTAATATTTTCAACAGGTCCAGTCAGGACATGAGCGAGCACAATACATCTCAACAGATCATAGCAGGTTAGAATATATAAACATGCAGTAGAGTAAGATACAGGAAACTGAAAGGAAGTACATGATGTAAAAGAAGAGAACTGTAAGTAAATAGCTACTGTATATAGAGAACTAATAGTGGCTAGTGATGTAGAGTACAGGATAGCACATGTGAACATGACAGATTAGTACATGATCTACACTAAAGAGTTTCACATGATCTACACTACTATGGAATTTGTTCACATGACTATTTGCACTCTCCTGTTTTCCCTAATCAATACACAAGGATCTAAGCAGGTTATGTTATTATACATGATATCACATGAGGGCCCATTAAAGGGTACACATGATAGTATACATGAGGGCTCCGTGAACATGAGAGTACATGATTCACAAGAGTGTATATGTATGGTGAAAGCACAGGAGTACATGATGAAAGTGAAATGCACATGACACAATGTACCCGATGCTCCTGAGGGGGATAACATCGCATGAAGAGATCTATATAGTACTAATCCGTGATAATGTCGTGACAACATCAAGTAAAGTAATCTAAAGCAGGAATATAATTCTAACAAGTTATAAAATGATCAGAGAATGTACTCGCCTGGTATCTGAGTGTCCGGATGAAATGTACTGTCCGAGGAGAGGTGTCTGGCTCCTAATCAGAACAGCACAAATCACAACAAGTCTAAAATGATAACAAGATGCAATTCAATGCATTCTAAATGAATCTAGTCAATCTAGGCCAAAGTCAACTCTTGGTCAACTCTGGTCAACCCTAGAAGTCAAACTAGGTCAACTATGGTCAAACTAGATCTAACAAGTCTAAATTAGGTCAAACAAGTTATTCTAGGACTAAATAAGTCTAGGTTATGTTAAACTAGGTTTAACAATCATTCTAAGTCCTAACAAGTCTATATTAGTCTATACTAGGTCACACAAGCCTACACTAGCTAGTACACACCACTTCAAGGCTATCCAAGCCTAAATCAAGTCAACACACATATTCATAAGTCACACTTGACCAATATTCAAGTTATCTTTACTAGGCATTCAAGAACAATACATAAAAGAAGCTATATATATATATATAGGCATGCACCACTATACCTTAGCTATATATAACATGGCATTAGTATATATGTCATGACCCGGTCCCAATTTCTTGGGTCGAATCGGATCATGCCCAGCCTGCACCGTTGTTGAGACGGCGGCAGTAAGCAGTATCAAGCAGTGAAACACATGCAGATAAAATTCTAACAAAATATAAAAATATTTTATTCAATTTGAAAAGCCTGAAATACAACAAACATTAATACAGTATTCAATTATTATACTTGTTTCCAAAAGAAAAATAAATACTAATCCAGCTCTTAAGATTCTGCGGTTCCAAGTTCTGCGGGACCAGAGTTAGACATCAGATCCTTCGACGATGCAATCACCTAAAAATGTTGGTCTCCAGTCAGGAGGGAGCAAAGTACAATTTATGATAATCAAACAATTGAAATAATAATAGAGTTATGCACCTTTTTAAACAATTTGAAATAAATAGTTTTCCAGCAGTTAAAAATATTGTGATGTGAATAGGCAATGAATATGACCGGATTGGGTTGTACAGTTGTATCCTATTGATACGATATGGCTTATCCCCGTGTGTATGAGGGGTAAGCTAACACAGTCAGTATACTACTTTGGATGTGGTCATACTCATTATACTACTCCCCCAGTACCCAACAGTCAATCAGTCAATGCTCTCAGAGAGAGTTCCATGTTGCATCGTGGTTTAAACTTGCAATAAAACGATTACTAAATAATTGGTAAACTAACACAAATTGTACTTGCCTTGGTTTATGGCTGGATTCGATATTGGTTCCGGGATGTTGCTAGAACAGTCCTCGAAACCCTACAATTGAGAATTCCTGACTTAGCACCAATATTCAATCCATATCTAGGTGTGCTAGTAATAATTTCTAGTATTTGTCCTAGTCCGGTTTTAGATTATTTATAAACTCTACCAGAACACGTTTATCGATGTGAGTTTCTAACTTACGAAGAAAAGTCAATTTAACTTTTTATTGGAAAAAATCGTATTTTCCAATTTATTTGATAAAACTTTTTATTTCATTATATTATATTTAAAAATAATATTTTCTTCAAATGAGGAAAAACGTGAAATTTGTTTAAATAATAAACTTATAATTTTCCTAATTTATTTAATATGAGAAAACAATATTGATTTTTCCTATAAAATAATTATTTTACTATTTTACGTGTTTACGTCAGCCACACCAGAAAAGAGTAAAAATTATACTAACTTATTACAAAACCACAGAAATTAAATAAAAGTTGGGGCTTATGCCCTTTACAGACTTTTACATGAATTTAAATAAGAAGAAAAACATTCGTTAGTCTCTAAAATTTTTTCTACAAATTAATCACAAAATAAAACTAGTAATTAAATTAATTTAAATTAATTTCGAGTCTCAGACTTTGGTCCAATAGTCAAAATAGCTAATGCCTCAACGTCCGGACCAATGTCGGTTTCGTTTGCATTTCGCTAAGGGCCCATTGACCAATATGGTCGTCGCCCAAAAATCCATTTTATAAAATATTTTTGAAAATTGATTTTTTAAAAATATTCCTTTATAAATTTTATAAAATTTTGGCAGCATTCCCTCTATTTTCGGGATAACCCAAAACTGGAAAAATGCCAGAAACACAACCAGTATAATTGTCCCAAACCAGGAAAAACCCATAAATAATTCCAGAAGCTATTTATATAAATTGTAATCCACATAAACATTCCCGAAAATATTCGGAAAACCCAAAATAGGATCGAACACCACTGCAAATAAACTATCATTCGGAAAAATCCGAATTAAAAACTAATCCAAAAATTTCAGGAACTCTTCCGAGACAATCTCGGAAATTCCGAAATCAACCCGTCTGAAACAAATTTCCAAAAATCTGAATTTAAACGGAAATTCTGAACACAGAAACTTTTCCAAATCAAATCTCGAAAATTCTGAGAATTCGATGAAACCACAGAACCAAAATGGTTTCGGGAATTCCGAAAACCAAGACGTAAACCAAAGACCGAATTCTCGGGGAAATTCAGGGACCAAATCTCATCATAGACTATAAAAATGGAAACGGGGCAACAGAATTATACCTTGTTGCTCGGCTAGAGCTCTCAGGTGAAATAAAGAAGGAAAATCCATGTAGACAGCGGAATCGACTCAGAACAGCATGCACGAGAATGCGGGAACAGCAGATCGGGTCCCGGAGATCGTCGTACGGGAACGGCTCTAAAGCGGAACTTGCTGGGACAGAGCCGATAAGGCTTGAGGTCGTCGGAGAGAACAGATCGGGCCCAAGGGTCTGGATCCAACCGCGGAAGCGGCGTTGGGTGGAACGTCGGAGGGAGGCGGTCGGCTCGGGGAAAGTCGCGCGGCCAGCGGGGGCGCGCTCAGGCGGAGGGATCGGGGTTCGTCGAACAGCGCCTGGGCGGGGCCGACCTGGGGCTGTCGGTGGCGGAGGTCGCCGGGAGGGCACGGCCTGGACGCGGGGACTGCGGCGGCGGCTGGGTCGGGCGGAACTCCGGCTAGGACACGATTTTTGGGAAAAAAGGAGAAGGATGAAAAAGTAGGAGTAGAGGAGGGGATTTATATAGAAGAGGGGAAGTGGGGGTTACCGAAAGACGAAGGGGAGGAGGCGGCCGGTAGAGAAGGCCGAAGCCGAGGGGCTCGACCGTTTAGGAGGTGAAGGGATCTCATGCTCCAGAATAAAACAAGAAAGCGAGTTTTGATAGAGTGTATTTAACAGTTAAGTGAGTCAAAACTTTTAATTCTTTTTTTTTAAAAATATAATAACATTAAATATTTAATACATAAAAATATTCCGAAAAATTAATTCGGACTTGGGATTGGGTTCGGGTCTGGACCAACAAAAATCTAATTTTTTTATTTATTTTGAAAATAATAATTTTTAATTTAACTATAAATAATAATTATTAACACTAAAAATTTATCTAATTAAAATTACGGGTTTTGTCTAAACTCTAAAATTCCAGAAAATGCATTTTCCTAAATTAACAAATGATTTATTTTTAGCTAATTGATTCAATTAATGAACTGGAAATTTACGGATTTCACAACCTTTCCTCCTTAGAAAATTTTGTCCTCGAAATTTAAAGGTAGGGTCAGGTGTACAATCATGCAATCATGCCTCAAACAGTATGAGTATTATTTTTCAATATCTTCATGTCTAACTAGACTTAACTGTCATATATCAATCGTACATTCTTCCCTTCTTAGGAATAAAGTCGTTCTTCATAATTATGAGTTCTCGTTTCCATTCCTGAATTGCCAATCACCTTAAAAATTTTCACATGTCATCTATCTTGCAATATAGTATGTGCTTCTTTCAGTTTTCTAACATGTTCAAAATTTTTTAACTCTATGACTAGGTCTTGTCTTACTACTTCAGTATCAAGCCTCGGTACCCAATATCATATTTAAAATCCAACACTCCTATTTGTCATGATCTGTAAAGTTTTATCATTTCTTACTCATGAGTGATCACTCTTGTGATATTAGACTAACATATATATATATATATATATATATATATATATATATATATATATATATATATATATATATATATATATCCTGATTTCAATTCTTTATTTATATATTTGATCCCGAACTCTTATAAAATTTATTTATCATGATTAAGCTCAAATCCTTCATTTTGCTTTTATTTATTACTTCAACTGCCAAAATATCTTATTACATATTTCAACCAATCTTTCCATTGTAATCCTGGCATTCATACAATTGTCATCCTTGCTTACCTTTAATTTTTTTTTTATCCGATTTATCATGCGTCTTCCTAAAATGTATCCTCATGCTTATCATTTAACCACCTCTATCCTAAATATTAATTTGCTTTGATATTAACATCATTACTTATCTCTTTCTTAATGTAAATTTAAATCACATATATTCATATTCATCTCATTTATTCGTAACTCGTGTACTCTAGAAATCCATGCTATAAACTATTCTAGGTTTACATCATTAGACAGAATCAGATTCGAGGCGTGATTGCTAGGTATAAAGATAAATATTAACATGTTTTAAAAATCATCTGTGATAGAGTTAGAATATTTGTTGTGATCAAAAATCATTTTAGATACGAGTAAAATCGAGGTATAAATTATATAATCATAAGATAGAAAATTTTAAATGAGATCATAAAAATAGAAAGGTCATAAAATACGACATCAATTTATTTGAGAAACAAAAGATAATGTAATTTTTCGAAATGAGGGACAATTTTTAATTCAAACTGTTATGAGGTATAGGAGTTTGTGACTCAGAAAGAATCAACAAGTTGTACGATTTTAAGCTAGTGAGGGTGATTTAAAATAACCATGACAAGAATATAATCCGATAAAATATTTCTGGAAGTGGGAGTAAGTGCTAGGATACAAATTCTCAGAATGATTAAAGATAACCATGATATGAATATAGTCTTATTAATATTCGAAAACCACTATTTTCAAGTCACTTTGTTTCAAATTCATGCCTCGCCAGTGTGCACCTGACTGCAATGAATTTTTGACTCCATAACTTGAATAATTTAGTTTACCGAGTAATCTTTCAACTTTATCCATTTCATGGCTAAGCAAACATAGAACAAAGTCTCAATAATATTTGGAAACCAAAAGATTACCTGTCATTATTTCAACTTAGAGTTTATGCCTCGCCAGTGCACAACTAGCTGCAGTAAACTTGCAGTTTTCCATAATTCAGATAAATGACTATCACGTAAATGTGCGGAGTTAGGTTGCTAAATATTTCCTCAACTTTGTCCATGTAAATTTCAGAGAAATTTCAAAAATTCAAACGAGTTTAAAGTTCTAAACAGGATAGAAAATGTAGATGACTGTTCTTCTGAGATTAAGGGATTTATCAAAATATGTGTTTGAGATTCAAGAGACTGGGGCTAAAATCAAGAGGAGTATCTGTTCTCCAATTTTCTTTTCCAAAGATGAAACGATCAACCTTGATTTGAATAATTGAGTCAAACAGATAAGATAGAAGTATCACAGATTCGGATTAAGTAAGAAAAACCAATAAAAATATTCCTGACAAATCACTCAGGGAATACAGAAAATTATTTTGAGAAGAACAATTCCATAACTAAGAAAAGTTGGAAATTTGAGAGAAGGTAAGTTTCATTGATTCAAGGAAATCAAATTAAAATTATCTAGTAACGCCAAAAAATTAAATAGCTTTGGGACAGCTAAAAATCTCCTTGACTAAAGGAAATTTAACAATAGAATGGATTAAAAAATGTGATCAATTTTCTGACCGTTCCTGCTTCATGATCATAGAAGCTTTCTAGGCCTTGATTTGATCAAGAAATTACATAGAGAGAGTAGGGTTTTAAGATGAATGGAGGAAGTCAACAGATAAAAATATTCTCGATCTTTGGAATAACTCAGGAGTTAACAATCAAAATAACCCCTTTTAAGAGAATCATGAACTAAACTAATTCTTCTGGTAATAATTGACCTTGAGGTTTAAATGATCCCAGAAGAATTTTGATTCAGGATTGATTTCGAGAAAGTTAGTAAATTGGAAAGGAGATCAAGGCAAAAGGTTGGATAATGGTTGTAGATATATATTGGGTAGATAAGAATTTATCAGGGTTGCTAAGAGAATTCGAAATTCTACATAGCGAACGAATCAAGATTTTCAATTAAAGGTAGAGAAGTAATGAAGAATTCAAAATTTAGGTTTGATAAAGAAGAAGAAGACCAAAGAATTCAATCTTATTCTAAAAAGAATATGAATCCTAAGGTATACTAGAACCTAAAAATTATGGTAGGAAAATAATCTCGAAAGTCATGGGTCACTCAAAGATACAATCAGCCTAATCTAGATAAGGTTTAGGTACAAACACAAACAAGGTATCCTACGAATCTATAAGCAGGCAAAAATAGATATTTAAGTAAGTAATTTTTTGGCCCTATAATGTAACATGGTGTATATCATCTAAGTGTTCTAGTTGTTTCTAAAGTCTGTTTTTCCTAAATTCTCAACTATCCCTAGGTCAAGTTACAGAACTGCGCGATGGTCTAGACTAAGTTGACTAGACCAATTTACAGATCTGACCTGTATAGGCCACCACTAAAAATATGTCACGACCCGGTCCCAATTTCTTGGGTCGAATCGGATCATGCCCAGTCTGCACCGTTGTTGAGACGGCGGCAGTAAGCTGTATCAAACAGTAAAACACATACAGATAAAATTCTAACAAAATATAAAAATATTTTATTCAATTTGAAAAGCCTGAAATACAACAAACATTAATACAACATTCAATTATTACACTTGTTTCCAAAAGAAAAATAAATACTAATCCAGCTCTTAAGATTCTGATGTTCCAAGTTCTGCGGGACCAGAGTTAGACATCAGATCCTTCGACGATGCAATCACCTAAAAATGTTGGTATCCAGTCAGGAGGGAGCAAAGTACAATTTATGATAATCTAATAATTAAAATAATAATAGAGTTATGCACCTTTTTAAACAATTTGAAATAAATAGTTTTCCAGCAGTTAAAAATATTATGATGTGAATAGGCAATGAATATGACCGGATTGGGTTGTACAGTTGTATCCTATTGATACGATATGGCTTATTCCCGTGTGTATGAGGGGTAAGCTAACACAGTCAGTATACTACTTTGGATGTGGTCATACTCATTACACTACTCCCCCAGTACCCAACAGTCAATCAGTCAATGCTCTCAGAGAGAGTTCCGTGTTGCATCGTGGTTTAAACTTACAATAAAACGATTACTAAATAATTGGTAAACTAACACAAATTGTACTTGCCTTGGTTTATGACTGGATTCGATATTGGTTCCGGGATGATGCTAGAACAGTCCTCGAAACCCTACAATTGAGAATTCCTGACTTAGCACAATATTCAATCCATATCTAGGTGTGCTAGTTACAATTTCTAGTATTTGTCCTTGTCCGGTTTTAGATTATTTACAAACTCTACCAGAACACGTTTATCGATGTGAGTTTCTAACTTACGAAGAAAAGTCAATTTAACTTTTTATTGGAAAAAAAATCGTATTTTCCAATTTATTTGATAAAACTTTGTATTTCATTATATTATATTTAAAAATAATATTTTCTTTAAATGAGGAAAAAGGTGAAATTTGTTTAAATAATAAACTTGTAATTTTCCTAATTTATTTAATGTGAGAAAATAATATTGATTTTTCCTATAAAATAATTATTTTACTATTTTACGTGTTTACGTCAACCACACCAGAAAAGAGTAAAAATTACACTAACTTATTACAAAACCACATAAAGTAAATAAAAGTTGGGGCTTATGCCCTTTATAGACTTTTACATGAATTTAAATAAGAAGAAAAACATTCGTTAGTCTCTAAAAAATTTCCTACAAATTAATCACAAAATAAAACTAGTAATTAAATTAATTTAAATTAATTTCGAGTCTCAGACTTTGGTCCAATAGTCAAAATAGCTAATGCCTCAACGTCCGGACCAATGTCGGTTTCGTTTGCATTTCGCTAAGGGCCCATTGACCAATATGGTCGTCGCCCAAAAATCTATTTTATAAAATATTTCCGAAAACCGATTTTTTAAAGATATTCCTTTATAAATTTTATAAAATTTTGGCATCATTCCCTCTATTTTCGGGATAACCCAAAACTGGGAAAATGCCAGAAACACAACCAGTAAAATTGTCCCAAACCAGGGAAAATCCATAAATAATTCCAGAAGCTATTTATATAAATTGTAATCCACATAAACATTCTCGAAAATATTCAGAAAACCCAAAATAGGATCGGAACACCACTGCAAATAAACTATCATTCGAAAAAAATCCGAATTAAAAACTAATCCAAAAATCCCAGGAACTCTTCCGAGACAATCTCAGAAATTCCGAAATTAACCCGTCTGAAACAAATTTCCGAAAATCTGAATTTAAACGAAAATTTCAAACACAGAAACTTTTCCAAATCAAATCTCAGAAATTTCGAGAATTCGATGAAACCATAGAACCAAAATAGTTTCGGGAATTCCGAAAACCAAGACGTAAACCAAAGACCGAATTCCCGGGGAAATTCGGGGACCAAATCTCATCATAGACGATAAAAATGGAAACGGGGCAACAGAATTATACCTTGTTGCTCGGCTAGAGCTCTCAGGTGAAATAGAGAAGGGAAATCCATGTAGACAGCAGAATCGTCTCAGAACAGCACGCACGAGAACGCGGGAACAGCAGATCGGGTCCCGGAGATCGTCGTACGGGAACGGCTTTAAAGCGAAACTTGTTGGGACAGAGCCGACAAGGCTTGAGGTCGTCGGAGAGAACAGATCGGGCCCAAGGGTCTGGATCCAACGGCGGAGGCGATGTTGGATGGAACGCCGGAGGGAGGCGGTCGGCTCGGGGAAAGCTGCGCGGCCAGCGGGGGCACGCTCAGGCGGAGGGATCGGGGTTCGTCGGACGGCGCCTGGGCAGGGCCGGCCTGGGACTGTCGGTGGCGGAGGTCACCGGGAGGGCGCGGCCTGGACGCGGGGACTGCGGCGGCGGCTGGGTCGGGCGGAACTCCGGCTAGGGTACGATTTTTGAGGAAAAATGAGAAGGATAAAAAAGAAGGAGTGGAGGCGGGGATTTATATATTAGAGGGGAAGTAGGGGTTACCGGAAGACGAAGGGGAGGAGGCGGCCGGTAGAGAAGGCCGAAGCCGAGGGGCTCGACCGTTTAGGAGGTGAAGGGAGCTCATGCTCCAGAATAAAACAAGAAAGAGAGTTTTGATAGAGTGTATTTAACAGTTAAGTGAGTCAAAAGCTATTAAGTCTCTTTTTTTTAAACATAATAACATTAAATATTTAATACATAAAAATATTCCGAAAAATTAATTCGGACTTGGGATTGGGTTCGGGTCTGGACCAACAAAAATCCAATTTTTTATTTATTTTGAAAATAATAATTTTTAATTTAACTATAACTAATAATTATTAACACTAAAAATTTATCTAATTAAAATTACGGGTTTTGTCTAAACTCTAAAATTCCAGAAAATGTATTTTCCTAAATTAACAAATGTTTTATTTTTAGCTAATTGATTCAATTAATGAACTAGAAATTTACGGGTTTCACAATATATATATATTGATATAAAGAGGGCTATGTGTGTGTGTGCATGAAATATATGAGTGAGAGTGTGTAACAAGGGAGTGTGTGTGTCAACTGTTTTGAGAACAGTGAAGGGTGTGTGAAACTAGGCTAGGTGAGTGTCAATGGGTGGTACATGGTGTATAGGTGTCACAGTGTACATGGTAAGTGAGGGTACAAGTGTGTGTGATCTAGACATGTGTGTATGTGTGAATACAAGTGAGTGAAGGAATGTGAGAGGAACTAATGTGTGTGAGGGAAAACTGGAATTAGAATTGTGTGTAAATGCTGTGTGTGTGAGGGTGCAATGTGTGTGTATACTTGAGAGGCAATGTGTGTGTGCTGAGAGTGTTCTCAGGTAGGGTGTGAAGAGTGTACAGTAACAGGGAAGGAAACCAATTTCAGTTTATGTTCAGTCCCATGATTTTTGAATCCCAATTTGAATCCAATTCAAGACCAAAACATCCCAAAATTCACACACAAGTAGATTTCATATAGGAGTGCTATATTAGGGACTTAAACAGTGATTAACAACAATCAAATGGGCTAAATAATCAATTCAAATTCGATTTTGAAATCTGGAAATACTGAAATAATACATGGTATCAGAATTTTAGGGGTAATTGTGATTTGAGTATCGAAAACAAACTAAAATACAAAACTAAGGATGGTAATGATAGATAATAATGTGCTCGTGTCCAACATGCTGTTCGTGTCCTACCAGAATGACACAACATGTCCAAAATGAATGAAACTCAAATCGAGCACAAGCTGGACACTGTACAACAGTGCAGTCTCGTGCGTGTGTGCACGCGTGTCGTGCACTCGACACAGGCCAAACCAAGCCTCGTGCTCACAACCCTAGGTTCGCCTAGGATCCAGCTATGTGTCCAACACCGTGTATCGTGTCCTGGTGTGTCGTATCCGAAGTTACAGAGCCGTATCAGAGCTCACTGACAGCAAGTGCACAGTCAGTACAAATCTGATGCACGGTAGATTTCGTGTCCGATACGATACGAGGTGTCATAAGACTCGAGGGGGGCCCTGTCAGTGGTTGCCCCCACATCTGTGCCAAGTGGCACGTGTCCACGTGGCGTGTGCTGCGTGCAAACGACCCCGAGCAGCAGGGGAAGCACACTGCTCGTGCGCGTGTGTTGCACCCGCGTGTGCACGTGTCCAAAGCGACACGACACGACACAAAAAATACCTCCGTCGACCAAAAATATGTAAGCCACATCAAAACATAGCTTCCTATTCAAAAACATTTCCAAAACTCGATCGAAATGCCCACTGTGGCATTTCGTCGAACACCTACGCACCATCACTGATACGTGTCCGTTTAGGACACGAAATGGACACAAAACCTAGGTTTAGCTATACTTACAGTTAGGGTAGACCTAGGGCTTTCTAAATATGCAAAGAAAATTGGAATTTAATGGTGTTTAGATGGTTTTACCTATTGGTGTCCAAATGCAAGAAAACTCTCAATTAGGGGGTTTCTCCTTGCTAGCCAATCCTTCCAAATTGTCCACAAACTGAGATTTCCCAACACAAACAGCAAATATAGGTGGATTAGAACCTAATAAAATTGGTTTGAAAGAAAAAGGAATTAAAATGGATTTTTTATGAATTAATAAAGTTGGGAAAATACCTCTTCTTAAAACTTGATCTTTCCTAAAAGAGGCTAGCCCTAAATGGAGGAGAGTATAAATAGGGGGAAATCCCTAGGCTAGTGGCCAGCCAACTAAGTTAGGGTTAGGGTTTGGCAATAGCTAATGGGCTTTGGGCTTTGTTTCATAAGTTAAGGCTATGTGATTTTCTATTGATCCCAAAACCATAAGTCATGACTTATGACTTATCTATTCTATGGTTAACTTGAGTTTAATGACTAACCATGGGTTAACTCTAGTCTAACTAGGGTTACATGACCTAGCCAAGTCCAAACATAACTAGGGTTAGCTTCTAGGTTAGTCTACCAAAGTCAATGCTAGTCAAAGTCAACCTAGTCAACCATCATTCAAATAATTCCAAAATAAATCCTAAAAATTCTCATAAATTCAAATAAATTATAATTAATTCCAATAACCTCAAAAATAACAAAAATACCCTCAAACTAGAAATATGGTAGTGACAAATCTATCCTACTTAAAAGAATTTTGTCCTCGAAATTGAAAAGCGAAACGCAACTGATGAGAAGGATAGAAAGTATACCTTACGGTCCAAAAAGATATGGGTATCGCTCGCGCATCTTATCCTCCCGCTCCTAGGTTGACTCTCCTGGAGAATGATGCCTTCATGCGACGCATACCAAGGGTATCACCTGGTTCCTCAGAACCTTCTCCCATCGATCTAGTATCTCCACTGGCTGCTCTGGATAGCTGAGAGAAGGTCCAACCTCAATCTTCGAATGATCGAGCACATGGCTAGGATCAGCCACGTACCGTCTCAACTATGATACATGGAATACGTTGTGGACCCCCACTAGTGCAGGTGGCAAGTCTAGCCTGTAAGCTACATCGTCGACTCTCCCGCTGATAACGAAAGGGCCGATAAAGCGCGGGCTAAGCTTCCCACCTCCACCAAAACGTATCTTACCACGAGTCGGAGATATCCTCAAGAAAATCTGGTCTCCAACCTAATCACAAGCAAGGTCTTAATTTAATTATGATAAACAAATATCATCAAAATCATAAACACAAACCCTAAATCTAATCCTACTCTAATCTGTACCTCAAACTCCAACGGCCTCCGGTGGCTATCGGCCCACTGCCGATATCTGTCCCGTGCCACACGAAGTCTGTCCCTGATGAGCTTCACCTTTTCGGCTGCATCAACGACCATCTCTGGTCCCAGTAAAGCTCGCTCACCAACATCATCCCAAGATAAGGGTGTACGACACCTACGCCCGTACA
Organism: Iris pallida; assembly: GCA_029216955.1. Taxonomy (NCBI): domain Eukaryota; kingdom Viridiplantae; phylum Streptophyta; class Magnoliopsida; order Asparagales; family Iridaceae; genus Iris; species Iris pallida. The sequence continues at coordinate 14,905,083 of JANAVB010004398.1, forward strand.
GAGCCTCGAAAGATGATATCTCAATGCTGGCCTGGAAACTGTTGTTGTAAGCAAACTCTACCAAATGTAGATGATCCTTCCAGGAACCTCTAAAGTCTAGGACGCACGTCCGCTGCATATTCTCAAGTGTCTGAATAGTCCTCTCTGACAGTCCGTCCGTCTGGGGTGGTATGCAGTACTAAACTTGAGCTGAGTGCCCAAGTTAGTCTGCAGACTCCTCCAGAACTGGAAAGTAAAATGACTATCCCGATCCGAGATGATGCTGACCGGAACCCCATAAATCCTGACTATCTGTCGCATATACATCTCCGCAAGCCTCTCTGCAGACGTACCTACCTTGAATGGCAAGAAGTAGGCCGATTTGGTCAACCTGTCAATGATGACCCAAATCGCGTCTTTTCCTCCTGGTGTACGTGGCAATCCAGATACGAAATCCATAGTGATATACTCCCACTTCCACTCGGGAATGAACAATGGCTGTAATAATCCACCGAGCCTCTGCCTTGACCTGCTGACAGACCAAGCACCTAGCTACAAAGCGAGCTACCTCCCGCTTTATTCTGCACCACTAAACATGCTCCTTCAGATCTTGGTACATCTTATTGGCACCGGGGTGTATAGAGTACTGAGATCTGTGGGCCTCCTGCATAACCTGTTCCCTGAGATCTCCGCTGGGCACACATAACCTGGAACCGTGCCGCAAGGCACCATCCTCTGCAAGAGAAAACTCGCCCTCCACCAATCCTGCTCGAACCTGCTCTCGGAGACACCGCAGAGCAACGTCCTCAAACTGTGTCGCCTTGATCCTCTCCATCAAGTCCGACTGAATCTGCATGCCCCACATCTGTATCTGCACTCCGGGTACGGTCACCTCAATCCTAAGGCTCTCCAAGTCTGCAAGTAAGTGCCGATCCATAGTCAAATATATGGCCGTCGGATACCTACTCAAGGCACCGGCAACCACGTTGGCCTTCCCTGGGTGATACTGAAGTGATATGTCGAAGTCTTTCATCAACTCTAACCATCTGTGCTGCCTCATGTTCAGCTCCTTCTGAGTGAACACATACTTTAAGCTCTTGTGATCTGTAAAAATCTCTACCCGCTCTCCATACAGATAGTGCTTCCACAACTTCAGAGCAAATATCACTGCTGCAAGCTCCAGGTCGTGGGTAGGATAGTTCTTCTCATGGGTACGTAATTGCCTAGAAGCATAGGCAATCACCTTTCCATGCTGCTGTAATACGCAACCCAACCCCTTCCTTGAAGCGTCACTATAAATAGTGAATCCCCCTGATCCTGAAGGCAATGTCAGAATCGGAGCTGTCGTAAGCCGCTTCTTCAACTCATCAAAAGCTTTCTGACACTCCTCTTACCAAACATACTTAGCATCCTTCCGGGTCAACCGAGTCAACGGCTCTATAACCCGGAAGAAATCCTGCACAAATCTCATATAATATCCTGCCAGCCCCAAGAAACTGCAGATCTCTACAACTGAAGTCGGCGCTGCCCATGCCTCAACTGCTACGATCTTCTTGGAGTCAACTGAGATCCCATCACCAGTCACCACATGCCCCAAAATGTCAACCCGGTCCAAGAAGAACTCACACTTGGAGAGCTTTCCATAAAGCTGCTCCTTCCTGAGAGTCTCCAGCACTATCCTCAGATGCTCCACGTGCTCCTCCTCAGTCTTGGAATACACCAAGATATCGTCAATGAACACCACCACAAACTTATCCAGGTACTGGTGGAACACCTTGTTCATTAGGTTCATAAACACTGCTGGTGCATTGGTTAGCCCAAACGGCATAACCAAAAACTCAAACTGCCCGTACCGCATCCTGAAAGCGGTCTTGGGAATATCCTCCCTCTTCACCTTCACCTGGTGATATCCTGACCTCAGATCAATTTTGGAAAATATCCGAGCTTCGCTCAACTGGTCAAAAAGATCAACGATCCGCGGCAGTGGGTATCTGTTCTTGATCGTGAGGTTGTTGAGTGCCCTGTAGTCAATACACATCCGTACTGACCCATCCTTCTTCGGTACAAACAATACTGGTGCACACCATGGCGACGAACTCGAACGGATGAAGCCCTTGTCCTACAGCTCATCCATCTACTTCTTCAGCTCCACCAACTCACTGTTGTTCACCCGATAGACGTGCTGAGAGATGGGTTCCGCTCCTGGAACCAAGTCTATCGAGAACTTAATGTCTCTGTCTGGTGGCAATCCAGGCAACTTCTCTAGAAAAACATCCATATACTCTGCTATCAAGGGGTGTGGAATCGTCTGCTCCTCAACCGAGACTCCGCTGGAAACCCCGCTGCTCTGCTCCGCCTGACGTCTAGAGTACTCGAACTCTGGCTCCCCCGACACTCTGAAGAGAACTCTACCCCCTCTGCAATCAATGCTGGCATGGTGCCTGCTCAACCAATCCATACCGAGTACTATATCGTAGTTCGGCAATGACATTACGAGCAGACTCACCTCCAACTTACGGCCTCCCAGAACAATACTCCGACCCTTACAAACATCACTCACGAGGATAATGCCACCCCCGGTCATGATCTTGTAAGTCCTAGGCAACGATTCAGCTATGATACCGTGTCTAATCGCGAATGATACTGATATGAAGCTATATGAAGCACCGGAATCGAATAATGCAAAAGCTGGAATGGAGTCGAGAAGAACCGAACCTGCGATCAGCTCTCCTATCGCCTCTGCATCCTCGGCCGCCAAGGCGAAAGCTTGCCCCTGCTGGCCGCTCCTGGCCTGCTGCTGATGATGAACAAATCTCTGCTACTATGTCGGCAGGGCTGGTCCCCTCTGCTGGCATGCTGGAGCCTTGGCTCCTCCTCCTTGAGCTACTCGTCCCCCAGACCTAGCACAATCCCTCAGTTGGTGATCTGCCACTCCACAAAAAAGGCACTTCCTGAGCCTCTTTCTGTACTCGTGCCATCCATGCCCTGGCTTCTTGCAGAATGTGCAACTGACTGTCTGCTGCCTGGGTGCCTGATGCTGAAACTGCTGCTAGTGAACTGGCCTCTGCTGAATCGAGTGCGGCTGGAGCTGCCTCGGTTGCTGGTGCTGAAAGTGAAGCCTCTTAGCCTGGCCTCCGCTGCTGCTGTCCCCAACTGGGTCTCGCCCCCTCTTGAGCCTAAGCTCAAGATCATCCTCAGCTTATAAGGCTCCCGTCAAAATCTCCTCAAAAGTTGCATCCCTGTTGCCCTTGGTCAAGGACTTGACTTCCTTGACCAGATCCTTCCGGAACCTCTCGGCCTTCGCCGTCTCGCTCAAGCCCTCTACGAATCTGCCGAGGCGGCCGAACTCCCCAGCGTACTCCTCTACTGACAGGCTATCCTGAACTAAGCTCTCGAACTGCGACTCCAAGGCTCGGAGCGCTGAATCTGGAAAGAACTTCTTCTTGAAGAAGCCCTTGAACTCCTCCCAGGTCTGTCCAGCTACCCCCACCCTGGGGTCTGACTGATACCAGGTGCGAGCAAGATCTCGTATATGGCTAGCTGCTGCCTTTATCTGAAGATCTGCCGATATCCGGGCCAGGCGGAAGATCTCCTGTATATGCTCGATCCACTCGTCAGCATATAGAATCCCCTCTGTCCCCAAGAAGTCTCTGGGGCTCATCTTCTGGAACTGCTCTATCCCCGGTGTCCTCGGCTGCTGAACCACTAGTCGGGCTGCGACTGTCATAAGGGATAACTCCATGCCCCTGTCCTGTCGGGCTTGCTGCCGGTCCATAAATTGCTGGAAGTAGGCGAACATCTATGCTGCATCCACATATCCTGTAGGCGACAGCTGCTGGAAAGGCATCTCTGGGATGACTGGGTCCTGCCTCCGAGCTGGTGGAGGCATACCCCCTGCTGCTGCTGCTGAAGCCCCAATACGAGCAGAGGTGGCAGGAGCTGCAGTCTCCTGTCCCTGCTGAACTGGCTGAGAGGTAGCAGTCCCCTCTACAGCATCCCCATGAATGGTACGCTGCAACTACGTCTCCACAATCCTGAAGACAGACCAACAAGAGTATCAATTTTTGAGAAAGAAGCGATATAACAAAGGCGGACAGTTAAAATTCAAAAGAATCAGTTGACAATAAGGATTTAGATGGCAATAAAAGATTTTTTCCTAATGTGATTGAGTACCTGGAAAACTAATGTCCTATATCCTACTGCAGGCTGTAGTAATATTCTGGCTCGATTACCACTACACTTCTAGTCTAGACCTGCATGGACCACCACAAAAAATATGTCATGACCCGCACCCTAGAGTAAGGGCACGAGACATGGGTACGTCCAGCCTACGCCGCAGTGTCGGCGGTAGAACGCTGTCCTAGGTCACAACATCTAACAATATAATTCTAAGCAGTTTATACTCCCCGAATGGGGGTGACATAGCAGAATGTAAACTCAATCACAACTAAGGAAGAAGAAGCACGATATGATATAGAACTCAAAGAAATACAGATGATCAGAAGAGTCTAAGATAACATCTCAGCAAACATCTAGAAATACAAGGTCTCAACTACAGAGTATGAAAGAATATATACAACCCAGATCTCAAAGACAGAAATAAAGTCTAACTAAAACTAGTCTCAAGATAACATAAGTAAGATAAAGCCTAACTAAGCTAGTCTAGGCAGTAGGGATAAAGTCATCAGCTAGAGCTGGGTCCTCCTGGGAGTCCAGCTCACAAGTGTCGTCTAGGGCTGCCCCGTATAAGGTATCCACACAGGCCTCCTCCTCGTCCTCTGTAATATTTTCAACAGGTCCAGTCAGGACAGGAGCGAGCACAATACATCTCAACAGATCATAGCAGGTTAGAATATATAAATATGCAGTAGAGTAAGATACAGGAAACTGAAAAGAAGTACATGATGTAAAAGAAGAGAACTGTAAGTAAATAGCTAATGTATATAGAGAACTAATAGTGGCTAGTGATGTAGAGTACAGGATAGCACATGTGAACATGACAGGTTAGTACATGATCTACACTAAAGAGTTTCACATGATTTATACTACTATAAAATTTGTTCACATGACTATTTGCACTCCCTCGTTTTCTCCAATTAATACACAAGGATCTAAGCAGGTTATGATATTATACATGATATCACATGAGGGCCCATGAAAGGGTACACATGATAGTATACATGAGGGCTCCGTTAACATGAGAGTACATGATTCACAAGAGTGTACATGTATGGTGAAAGCACAGGAGTACGTGATGAAAGTGAAACGCACATGACACAATGTATCCGATGCTCCCGAGGGGGATAACATCGCATGAAGAGATCCATATAGTACTAATCCGTGATAATGTCGTGACAGCATCAAGTAAAGTAATTTAAAGCAGGAATATAATTATAACAAGTTATAAAATGATCAGAGAATGTACTCGCCTGGTATCTGAGTGTCCGGATGAAATGTACTGTCCGAGGAGAGGTGTATGGCTCCTAATCAGAACAACACAAGTCACAACAAGTCTAAAATGATAACAAGATACAATTTAATACATTCTAAATAAATCTAGGTCAATCTAGGCCAAAGTCAACTCTTGGTCAACTCTGGTCAACCCTAGAAGTCAAACTAGGTCAACTATGGTCAAACTAGGTCTAACAAGTCTAAATTAGGTCAAACAAGTTATTCTAGGTCTAAATAAGTCTAGGTTATGTTAAACTAGGTTTAACAATCATTCTAAGTCCTAACAAGTCTATATTAGTCTATACTAGGTCACACAAGCCTACACTAGCTAGTACACACCACTTCAAGGCTATCCAAGCCTAAATCAAGCCAACACACATATTCATAAGTCACACTTGACCAATATTCAAGTTATCTTTACTAGGCATTCAAGAACAATACATAAAAGAAGCTAACTATATATATATATATATATATATATATATATATATATATATATATATATATATATATATATATATATATAGGCATGCACCACTATACCTTAGCTATATATAACATGGCATTAGTGTATATATATATATATATATATATATATATATATATATATATATATATATATATATATATATAAAGAGGGATATGTGTGTGTGTGTGCATAAAATATATGAGTGAGAGTATGTAACAAGTGAGTGTGTGTGTCAACTGTTTTGAGAATAGTGAAGGGTATGTGAAACTAGGCTAGGTGAGTGTCAATGGGTGGTACATGGTGTATAGGTGTCACAGTGTACATGGTAAGTGAGGGTGCAAGTGTGTGTGATCTAGACATGTGTGTGTGTGTGAATAAAAGTGAGTGAAGGAATGTGAGAGGAACTAATGCGTGTGAGGGAAAACTGGAATTAGAATTGTGTGTGAATGCTGTGTGTGTAAGGGTGCAATGTGTGTGTATAATGAGAGGCAATGTGTGTGTGCTGAGAGTGTTCTTAGGTGGGGTGAGAAGAGTGTACAGTAACAGGGAAGGAAACCAATTTCAGTTTATGTTCAGTCCCATGATTTTCGAATCCCAATTTGAATCCAATTCAAAACCAAAACATACCAAAATTCACACACAAGTAGATTTCATACAGGAGTACTATATTAGGGACTTAAACAGTGATTAACAACAATCAAATGGGCTAAATAATCTATTCAAATTCGATTTTGAAATCTAGAAATACTGAAATAATACTTGGTATCAGAATTTTAGGGGTAATTGTGATTTGAGTATCGAAAACAAACTAAAATACAAAACTAAAGGTTGGTAATGATAGATAATAATGTGCTCGTATCCAACATGCTATTCGTGTCCCACCATAATAACACAACATGTCCAAAACGAATGAAACTCAAATCGAGCACAAACTGGACACTGCACAGCAGTGCAGTCTCGTGCGTGTGTGCACGCGTGTCGTGCACTCGACACAGGCCAAACCAAGCCTCGTGCTTACAACCCTAGGTTCGCCTAGGATCCAGCTATGTGTCCAACACCCTGTATCGTGTCCTGGTGTGTCGTATCCGAAGTTACAGAGCCGTATCAGAGCTCACTGACAGCAAGTGCACAGTCAGTACAAATCTGATGCACGGTAGATTTCGTGTCCGATACGATACGAGGTGTCATAAGACTCGAGGGGGCCCTGTCAGTGGTTGCCCCCACATCTGTGCCAAGTGGCACGTGTCCACGTGGCGTGTGTTGCGTGCAAACGACCCCGAGCAGCCGGGGAAGCACACTGCTCGTGCGCGTGTGTTGCACCCGCGTGTGCACGTGTCCAAAGCGACACGACACGACACAAGAAACACCTCAGTCGACCAAAAACATGTAAGCCACATCAAAACACAGCTTCTTATTCAAACACATTTCTAAAACTCGATCGAAATGCCCACTGTGGCATTTCGTCGAACACCTACGCACCATCACTGATACGTATCCATTTAGGACACAAAATGGACACAAAACCTATGTTTAGCTATACCTACAGTTAGGGTAGACCTAAGGCTTTCCAAATATGCAAAGAAAACTAGAATTTAATGGTGTTTAGATGGTTTTACCTATTGGTGTCCAAATGCAAGAAAACTCTCAATTAGGGGGGTTTCTCCTTGCTAGCAAATCCTTCCAAATTGTCCACAAACTAAGATTTCCTAACACAAACAACAAATATAGGTGGATTAGAACATAATGCAATTAGTTAGAAAGAAAAAGGAATTAAAATGGATTTTCTATGAATTAATGAAGTTGGGAAAATACCTCTTCTTAAAACTTGATCTTTCCTAAAAGAGGCTAGCCCTAAATGGAGGAGAGTATAAATAGGGGGAAATCCCTAGGCTATGGCCAGCCAACTAAGTTAGGGTTAGGGTTAGGGTTTGGCAATTGCTATTGGGCTTGGGGCTTTGTTTCATAAGTTAAGGCTATGTGATTTTCTATTGATCCCAAAACCATAAGTCATGACTTATGACTTATCTATTCTATGGTTAACTTGAGTCTAATGACTAACCATGGGTTAACTCTAGTCTAAATAGGGTTACATGACCTAGCCAAGTCCAAACACAACTAGGGTTAGCTTCTAGGTTAGTCTACCAAAGTCAATGCTAGTCAAAGTCAACCTAGTCAACCATCATTCAAATAATTCCAAAATAAATCCTAAAAATTCCCATAAATTCAAATAAATTATAATAAATTCCAATAACCTCAAAAATGACAAAAATACCCTCAAACTAGAAATATGGTAGTGACACTTGATCTCCACTTCTTTTGCGAGTTGGAGTCCGATGACTAGAGCGTTATATTCGGCTACGTTGTTTGAACAGGGTTCTGTGAGAGAATATGCCCGATTGACCACCAACCTAGAGGAAAAATTAATACTATCCCGACTCTAGCGACGATATCACCTTGTGGCCATGTTCTTGAAGCACCGTCAAAGAACATTCGCCAAATGGCGTCATGCGAAGTCATGTTCGAGGCGACGACTTCGTCGAGAATTTCTTCATAGATTTTGGCTATTTTTGAGTCTGGATGGGCTGCTAGGAAGTCAGCCAGGGCTTGACCTTTGATAGCCTTCTGCGGAACAAAAACTATGTCGTATGGGATAATAGTATCGCCCAGGTGGCTAGACGAGAACTGAGTGCACCGGGCTTGGTCATGAGAACCCTGAGAGGATTAACTCGTGAAACAACATGGATGGTCTGCCTTGTCACATAGTGTCGTATTTTCTGAATGGCGAACACCAGGACAATGCACTCCTTCTCCACGGTGGTGTACCTATGTTCTGGTCCTACCATCATCCGGCTGAGATAGTAAATGGCTTGTTCATGTCCCGCATCATTATTCTGTGCTAGCAGAGTACCGAGGGAGTGTTCCATCGCCCGTACACAGAGCAGAAAGGACTTTTCGGCGATCGGGGCTACCAGAACTGGCGGATTCGTTAGGTACTCCTTAATATCATCGAAGGCACGCTGACATTTCTCGTTCCATACGAAAGAGACACCTTTCCTCATGAGTTGAGTGAAGGGTTGACATCCCCCTGAGAGGTTAGATATAAACCTCCTGATATAGGCTAGTCTTTCCTGAAGGCTGCGGAGTTCACGAAGGTTCCTTGGTGGACTCATCTCCAGGATTGCTTTTGTTTTTTCGAGATCTATGTGAATGCCCCGGAAAGTAGTGACAAAGCCCATGAACTTTCTGTTGGACACCCCAAAAAAAGACTTGGTGGGATTCATCTTCATATTGTGCGCTCGCATGAGGTCGAACTCTGTTCTCAAATTATGTAAGTGATTATTTTTTGAGCGGGTCTTGACGACGATGTCATCAACGTAACACTCCATCGTCTTGCACAAATGATCTCTGAAGATGGCACTCATAGCCCGTTGATATGTAGCACCGGCATTCTTCAGGCCAAAGGGCATGACCGTATAACAATATACGCCGATCGGTGTTCGAAATGATGTATGCTTCTCGTCATCAGGAGACATCTTGATTTAATTGTATCCTAAAAAGCCATCCATAAAGGATATGCGCTCGAATCCACACGTATTATCGATCATTATGTCGGTAATCGGAAGAGAAAATTCATCCTTAGGGCATGCCGCATTCAGATTACAGAAATCGATACAAATTCGAATCTTTTCGTTCTTCTTGATGACTGGTACCACGTTGGCTACCTAGTCTGGGTGCTGCTCTTCGCGGATGAAATCGCTAGCTATAAGCTTGTTTACTTCCGCTTCAATGAAATTCATGATGTCTGGACGAAACCGCCGCTATTGTTGTTTGACTGGTTTTACGTCCGGATAAATGTTGAGCTTACGAAGTACGATCTCGGGGTTTAGTCCTGGCATGTCTTTATAGCTCGAGGCAAAGACGTCGATGTATTCTCTGACGAGTTGTAACAACGACTCCCGCTCGCCGTCTGTCAGGCTTTTACTGACGAAGATTGGCTTTGGAGAGTATTCATCGCCGAGGTTAACCTGCATAATCTCATCCTCAGTGGGAGGATCACGAAGTTCAAATCGTTTCTCCCATTGTGCATCTAGTTGCTGGACCCACGGCTCCAACTCAAGTGGTTCAAGTAGATCTTCGTCTTCCTCTTCGACATCAACGGATGTCATGTTGACAGGTAATGTCTGTCTAAATATGTCTCCAATACTGCTATCAGAGTCGTAAATGGGTGACTCGGACGAATAAGAGTGCCACTCCCATTCTTTATCGGAACTTTCGGGCGTTGTTGGTGGTGCGACATACCCGAGGCCGCGTCTGGATTTGTGATGATGGTCCGGAGGTTTCTCTGTCGGTGTCGACAGCTGTAGAGGAAATTGCCGACCGTTGCCGTAATTCAGACCCGAGGTAGCCTCCATGTCGTACCCCTGCTTTTGCATGAAGTACTTGGCTTGAGGACTATACAGGTAGAGCGGTAATCTTCTAGCGTCGGGTCCGAGATTGGACTCTTATGGCGTGAAAGATTGAGGACCTTCTTTCCGGCCAAAGATGATCGTGTGATCCCATCCTCTTCTGTCTGGGACTAGGAAGTAGGCACCTTTAACGGGAGCAAGTTAATTTGGAGTATGGACGGTTGTCACCCATGTGTACAGACTAACGTCTAGACAGTCCCGTGCAGCATACATTAGATTAGGCTTATCATACTCAGAATTGTCTAACGGCAGCCTCTTATTGATAAAATAAAGAATTTTATCCACAGGGATTACATCATCAGGAGAGGGGCTATCCACCTGTGTAACCAAGTATTTGGCAAGCTCTATGTCATCTTCGGCTACCCCTTGCGAGCTTAGAGGTCGGGATGCTGTCTTGGGCAACTTAAACACCAAGGATTCAGCTTGAGGTATTGACTTACCTGAGAGTGTTGGATCGACACTTGGTTGCCGGCTCGTCTTAGGAAGATGGATGACAATTGGTTCGGCAGGGGACTTTTTGTCTTCCGATTGCCTTTGAGTGGACTTTGGCAATCGGATCACCATCGGCATTATAGAGGGTCTCGCATCTTCTTGTTGTCTTTGATTGGATTTCGGCAATCGAATCACCATCGGCCCCGTGACAGGTTTTGGCTCCTGGATGGATCTTGGGAGCCGTATGACCATTGGTGTCACTCTCCGTTCCCAGAATGCATATTTTAATACGTATATTGCTTGAATGTATTTATTTAATATTTATCATGTATTATCCTATATTTAAATTCCTATAACTTCATGTTAATTAATTACCTGTATTTTATTTTCTACACTTTATTTTCTGCAATTTTATTATCTGCTCTTTAATTTTCATGTTAATTAATTTCCTGTAATTTTTTGCTTTTTACCTCCTTGTGTTGCTTTCGGGTTTGGCCTTAGATGACTCCCCTAAAACCCGGCCCATTAGTCTCCCACCTACTGCCCTTCCATATTTAAAGCCACCCCCTCCATTCTCTCTCCTCATTTACGTCTTCTCCACCATTACTTATTCTTCTTCCTCTCATCACTTCCCCACCTACCAGCAGCAGGAGAAGGCAAGTACAATCTTGCTTCTCCTTCATCCATTTTTATGGATCATTACTCTTCCTCTCATGATCCTGAGAGAGTTTAGTGCTTGGCATTTTTGATTTCTGTGGCTGGTTTTCTCTAGATCTAAGTTGTTACATTTTCGGCTGTTCATGGGTTTTGATCCCCCAACTTAGCGTGTCTTCTGGCTGGGAACTTCGTTTTCTGGCTTGGGACGAAGGCTCAGTCATGTATACGTTTTTACGTGGCTGCGTGTATTTTTAGTCACGCATACGTTCTTACGTGGCTACGTGTATTTTTAGTCACGTACACGTCTCTACGTGTCTGCGTGTATTTTTAGTCACGCTGACGTTCTCATGAGCGTGCATGTATTTTTAGTCACGCTAACGTTCTCATGAGCGTGCGTGTATTTTTAGTCACGCTAACGTTCTCATGAGCGTGCGTGTATTTTTAGTCACGCTAACGTTCTCATGAGCGTGCGTGTATTTTTAGTCATGCTGACGTTCTCATGAGCGTGCGTGTATTTTAGTCACGCTGACGTTCTCATGAGCGTGCGTGTATTTATAGTCACGCTGACGTTCTCATGAGCGTGCGTGTATTTTTAGTCACGCTGATGTTCTCATGAGCATGCGTGTATTTTTAGTCACGCTGACGTTCTCATGAGCGTGCGTGTATTTTTCAGTCACGCACACATCCATGAGTGCGTGTATTTTTAGTCACACACACATCCATGAGCGTGCGTGTATTTTTAGTCACGCACATCCTTGCGTGCGTGGATTTCTTGTCACCTTTTCACGCTCACTTGAGTCTGCATGAATTTTCCTTCACGCTCACACTGTGCATGCCAGCGTGAATTATTTTTTCACGCTCACGCTGTTACATGCTCACTCCTACTAGACTTGGCGTGACTTTTGGCCTTAGTATAGACTTGTTGGCATGACTTTCTAACCTGTGTGTTACTATTTGCTCTATAACTTAATCATTTAATGATGGCATGATAATTCTCCTATTATATCCTTACGCCTTTTTGCATGAACTTGATAAATCAGGATATGTTAATATTGTTAATACAGATTGTTATGTGGAATGCGTCATGTGTCTTGATTGATCCATGGATACCCAGTATGAATAGAACTTAACTCTGAGGAGTTATAGGCTCGACCCTATGTAATACTAATTGACTTTCATGCCTTGTCACCATTGATAATGATTGTGACATTGACTAATAATTGATCATGCGTTCCTAGTTGGAACTAAGAGACTGGCTAGTCGTCTTATTGAATTAAATGAATAAGACACGTTCATGTAATGAACTATTGTACTCGATTAGCCGATCCCGAATATTGGCATACAGGCACATGCAGGCTTCAAATTATTTATTTATTTATTTATTTAGTTATTTATTTTCTTACAAAAACCCGTATGTATACTTTATGGTCAAGGCATGATTACTCCGTGGTTAGATTTGATTGTTGTATCACGCTATGTAAGACCTACAACATAGCCGCACGGGTATCGTTGTAGAGTTGCGCATATCGTACCCCGTACAAAAGTACTCATTTGAATGACCATGATCCACGGCATGGGATTTTGCTTAACGTAGAGACTATTAAGTTAAATAAAATAATAATGGCATGGAGAGAATGGATTCCCGAGTTCTTACATGGCAGCCCCCTTGGGACGAGTAGTACCCGACGGGCCGGCTGGTTCCCACAGATACTGTAAACCTGCCACACGGGCAGGGAGCAGTATCTGCTTTTATTATTATTGTATATTGTATATTGACGGGCGTCCTGCTAGGACTCGTCTAATTCATGCATGGCGCACATGGTTAACTGGATAGACTAGCCTTGCTCGCACATAGTAAGAACTGAGGAATCCCTAATTGCATAATTCCAGGATAACTTGGAACTCACATTAGCAAGCCGTGGTAGTTGATTGGCCGTTCAAGATGATTTGCTTGTGTACTGCACTACTCTGTTGCCTAACTGGGATGATCAGAATGTCAGGACATGACGGGCCAACTTCTGTCCTTGTTTGGTTGGGAGGTTGGTTCGAAGTGTCGTGATGTGATGTGAATCCTAGTGGAAAACAGAGATCAATTATCATTATATTCTTTTATTTACTGGTTTAGTCCTTCATATCGTACTTCCTTGTGGTACTTGCTATTAGAGGTCTAACCTCTCTGGTTTTGCATGGCCAGATTTAGAGCCGGTCCCCGAGGATCCAGCTTACTTCCACCCCCAAGATGGTCAATACTCGAGGAATGATCGCAGGAGGACTCGAGTGGGTTCCTTACTTCGCCACTCGTTTTGTTACTTACTTTATACTTAGCCGTTTGGCACCGACATGTTAGTCGGATTGTCTTGTACTTACTTTTACATAATTGTAATTAAGTCAGACTGCAGCTGATAACAATTGTGTATACGTTACTATACCATCTGGCTATGTTTTGTAAAGCCAGATCTCAAGAACATTTTGATTGAGCGTTTGGGACGCCTTACTGCTTTATCTTACATGTTCTCTATTTCTGTTTCTTGTTTGAATGATTGAGACAATAGAGGTAAAGTGACCATAGTAAGACTTTCATGTAGTATGCACCCCCTCGTCTGGTTAGACAACATTGATCGTATTATACGGTATTTATCTACCCGTAATACGTAGCTGGCTGAGTCATTCCCCCGCTCTCCAGTATTCTGGTTCTGGGGCGTGACAAGGTTTTAGTGGTGGCCCATGCAGGTCTGATTTCAGACTTGTGGGGTGTTTTGATTTATAGGATGTCTCAATCACACATGTTCCCCCTTGATCTCATGATTCGTTATTCTCAAACCCTTGCTTGACATTCCGGTATCCTTTGACTTCATTGATCCTTCATGTCCGATTGTTTGATTGTTCTCTTGTCCCTTTTCTTAGGGGCACTTCGTCCGTATCGGTCAGAGCTGGACAACAACAGGAGCAGCATGGACAACTTGACCCTGTTGGTCAGCAACAAGGGCCAGTCTCGCCTCAGGAGGTTACTCAGGAAGAAGTGATAGTGGAAGCAGCAGTTGGATCGCAATATTCGGATGTTCCACCACCACCAACAGTTCCACCTACCCAAGTGGACACACCAGCCCTTCTGGAGATCATGAGAGGAATGATGGCTACTCAGCAACATCAGATGTTGGCCCAGCAACGCATGCACACTCAGCTACAAGAGCAGAATGTGCTACTCAACCAAGGATTGCAGACGGCACTGGAAAGAGGAGTGAGGACTGATTCAGGAGCATCAGTCAGGTTTTGCAAGTACAACCCCCTCCGTTTCGAGGGCACGGAGGATGCCATCTCAGCAGATGCATGGCTTAAGGATATTGAGGCTATTCTAACAGCAGCTAAGGTACCGGCAGAAGAATGTGTGGATCTAGTGAAGCTGTTACTTCAGGATCTCGCACGTGATTGGTGAGAATCAGAAGAAGTGGGCATCAGACGTCCTGTGGCTTGGGACGATTTCACTGCAAGATTCAAGACGAAGTACTATGGAGTTGTGGCGCAGTTTGAGCTACAACAGAAATTATCAACCTCAGGCAGGCCGGCAAGACTGTAGATGCTTATGCAGCAGAGTTCTGCAGATTGAGTAGATTTGCCCCAGAGATGGTAGCAACGGAGCGCCAAAGGGCCATGAGGTTTCAGCAAGGGTTTCATCTTGAACTCTTGCAATTGATAGAGGGGCACAATTACCAGACTTTTGATGAAGTATTGACGGCAACTCGAAGGCATGAGCTCACCATTCAGAGGCTTGCGGTGAGGACTGGGGGTCAGAAGAGGTCCCACAGTCAGATTGAAGGAGGAGAGGGAGCAGCGCCCCGAACAACAGCACCATCCACTGGCATTCGTATCCACGATGTGGCGATACGAGGGCCAGCACCACCCAGACAGCAGCAACAGCAACAGAGGAAGAACCAGCAACCCCCGGCGGGCTGCACTTATTGTGGAAAGATAGGACACACTAGAGATGTGTGTCGGACATTGAATGGACTGTGTCTGATATGTGGAAACCTAGATCATCGGGTTACCACATGTCCCATATATTCGAGGGCAGGAGGACCAGGGCAGCAGTTTCCTGCTCTGCCAGCACCAGGGGCAGGCCAGTATCGAGGACCAGCATTGGCAGTGAGGCCGTTGGCGCAGCGTCCGTTAGTACCGCAGGCTCAGATGTTTCGGCAGCAGGGACCGCCGATGCAGCAACACCAGCATAGACCACCCCAGCATCATCAAGGAAGGGGCCAGCAACAGCATCAGGCTAGGCCGCAGCATGGAAATCAGCAAGGAGGTCGAGGGCAAGCATTCACTTTGTCATTGGAAGAGGCATTGGCATCGGAAGATGTTGTGGCAGGTAACATTCTCGTCGCCTCATATCCCGCAGTAGCATTGTTTGATTCGGAAGCATCTCATTCATTTATATCTGTACAATTTGCGATACGACTAGGAATGGAGTTCGAGGTATTGCCAGGGAGGTTGAATATACTCACTGGTAATGGGCTCGTAGGAGTTAGTAGAGTTATTCTAGCGTGTAGCATTGTAGTTTGCGGGCATTCCTTACCCGCCCGGTTGATAGAATTTCCTGTTGGAAATTTCGACGTTATCTTAGGCATGGACTGGCTAAAAGACAGTCATGCGATAATAGATTGTCGTAGAGGGAGTGTATCTTTTGATATTCCAAGCATGAAGCGGTTCACCTTAGTCAGATCAGAGGCAACTCAACCAGAGCAGGGAGTAATAGCGGCAATGGAAGAAGTTCAGATTTCGAAGGTAGTTGAAGAATTTCTAGACGTATTTCCTGAAGAACTTCCAGGTCTACCACCGGTTAGAGATATTGAGTTCAACATAGAATTGGCACCAGGAACTAAACCGATATCAGATCGAGTTTACAGAATGGCAGATTTAGAGCAGGTCAAGGTATATCAGCATATAGAGGAACTGAAGGAGAAGAAGTTCATCCAAGCTAGCGTGTCACCATGGGCAGCACCAGTGGTACTTGTGGGAAAGAAGGATGGGTCATCCAGATTGTGCATTGACTACAGAAAGCTTAACGCGGCAATAGTGAAGAACAAGTACCCATTACCCAGGATCGACGACTTATTTGATCAGTTGAGCAAGGCTAGAGTTTTCTCCAAGATAGATCTTCGTTCAGGGTACCATCAGGTGAGGGTTCGGAAGGAAGACATTCCCAAGACAGCGTTCAGGTCGAAGTATGGGCATTATGAATTCTTAGTAATGCCGTTTGGTTTGACCAATGCTCCAGCAATATTCATGGATTTGATGAATCGTATCTTTATGCCATACTTAGACCAGTTTGTCGTTGTGTTTCTTGACGACATTCTCGTATACTCTGCTAGTGAAGAGGAGCATGAAGACCACCTCAGGAAAGTGTTGCAGGTTCTGAGAGAGAACCAGTTGTATGCCAAGCTCAGTAAGTGTGAGTTTTGGTCGGATCACATTTCATTTTTGGGTCATATCATATCAGGAGCTGGAGTAGCAGTAGATCCCAGAAAGATAGAAACAGTAGAAAGTTGGCCAGTACCCAAGACCGTAGCAGATGTGCGGAGTTTCTTGGGATTGGCAGGATATTATAGAAGGTTTGTGTCAGACTTTGCAAGGCTTTCAGCACCCATGACTCGCTTGACCCGGAAGGATGTACCATTTGTTTGGTCGGCAGAATGTCAGGCATCATTTGAGACTTTGAAGCAGAAGTTGATATCAGCACCAATTCTTACATTGCCAGTTGGACCCGGAGGTTTTACAGTATATTGTGATGCGTCAGGTAAAGGACTTGGATGTATCCTTATGCAGCATGGAAAGGTGATAGCGTATGCATCGAGGCAGCTTCGGGAGCACGAGAAGAATTACCCAACTCATGATTTGGAATTAGCGGCAGTAGTGTTTGCTTTGAAGCTATGGAGGCATTACTTATATGGTGATCGAGTGGATATGTACACGGACCATAAAAGTCTAAAGTACATCTTTACTCAGAAGGAACTAAACATGAGACAGAGGAGATGGTTGGAGTTGATCAAGGATTATGACGTGGAGCTTCAGTATCATCCAGGCAAGGCAAATTTAGTAGCAGATGCTCTCAGCAGAAGAGGCGGCACATTTATGTTAACAACACAGAGGCATATCTTAGAAGACCTTCAGGAGATGGGCATCGAAGTTATACTTCCTAGTGATGTAGGAGTTCTAACAAGTCTGCAAGTTCAATCTGACTTGGTAGGCAGGATCAAGGCAGCTCAGGCACAGGACCCAAGGATTCAGAAGCTTAGGGCAGAATGTGAGTCGGAACTCAGAAAGGAGATGAGAAATTCATGAAGATGGTACACTTAGGTTTGGATCACGTCTATGTGTGCCTAGTGGAGATATCAGACAGGAGGTTATGGCAGAAGCTTACAGTTCTCAGTATTCTATTTACCCTGGAGGGACCAAGATGTACCAAGATATCAAGTAGCATTTCTGGTGGAACGGGATGAAGAGGGAGATAGCTAGGTTTGTTTCCCGTTGCTTGGTATGTCAGCAAGTGAAGACAGAACAGCAGAGGCCAGCTGGGTTATTGCAACCGCTTCCTATTCCGGAATGGAAATGGGAGCATATTACAATGAACTTTGTGACCGGTTTACCGAGATCACCAAGTGGTAAGGATGCTATTTGGGTAATAGTGGACCGACTTACGAAGGTAGCACATTTTCTTCCTTTCAGAGTAGGGCAATCTACAGAAAAGTTGGCGGAGTTATATATACAACAGATAGTCAGGCAGCATGGAGTTCCTGTCAGTATTGTGTCGGATCGAGATACCCGCTTTACATCACATTTTTGGAAGAGCTTACATCATAGTCTGGGTACCAAGTTAAGATTTAGCACGGCCTAGCATCCGCAGACGGATGGGCAATCGGAAAGAACGATTCAGACTTTAGAAGATATGTTACGGGCTTGCACTCTAGATTTTGGAGGGTCTTGGGAGAGTCACCTACACTTGGTCGAGTTCTCATACAACAATAGTTATCAAGCCAGTATCTAGATGGCGCCATTTGAAGCATTATATGGTAAGAAGTGCAGGTCACCGCTTGCATAGGATGATATCGGGGAGAGGAAGATGTTAGGCCCAGAAATGATTGTTCAGACGGTTGAAGTGATTAAGGGAATTAGAGAGCGACTTCGTGTTGCACAGGATCGACATCGTCATTGGGCGGACCAGCATCATAGGCCGCTAGAGTTCTCTATTGGGGACCACGTATTCTTACGGATCTCACCTACTCGTAGGGTCGTTAGATTTGGCGTTCGCGGGAAATTGAGTCCGCGGTACGTAGGCCCATTTGTTATCCTTGATCGGATAGGCGATGTTGCTTATCGTTTATCCCTCCCACCTTCATTACGAGAGGTGCATGACATGTTTTATGTATCTCAATTACGTAGGTATGTATCGGACCCAAGTCATGTCCTCGATCACTCTGAGCTGGTTGTTGGTACCAACCTGTCTTACGAGGAACAGCCTGTGTCCATTTTGGACCGAAGAGAGAAGATACTCAAGAACCGAACAATTAGTCTTGTCCGTGTTGCTTGGGGTCATCACTCCTTGGGAGAGTCAATGTGGGAACGTGAGGATGATATCCGATCACGGTATCCACACCTGTTTGACTCACAAGGTATATTTCTTTCTGTATACCTTGATTGTCTTGATTCCTCATGCTTATCGCCTTATGGGTAGAATTGCTTGATATCGTAGATTGATGGATTTGCATATATATTACTTGCTAAGGACATTGTAAAAAGATTGCTTGACTGAATTGCTTGTACTTAGATTGGTTTAGCCCCGATGCTCTATCTTGCTTGAATTTGAAATTCCGAGGACAAAATTTTTTCAAGGTGGGTAGAGATGTCACTCCCCGTTCCCAGAATACGTATTTTAATACGTATATTGATTCAATGTATTTATTTAATATTTATCATGTATTATCCTGTATTTAAATTCCTTTAACTTCATGTTAATTAATTACCTGCATTTTATTTTCTGTACTTTATTTTCTGCAATTTTATTATCTGCTCTTTAATTTTCATGTTAATTAATTTCCTGCAATTTTCTACTTTTTACCTCCTTGTGTTGCTTTCGGGTTTGGCCTTGGATGACTCCCCTAAAACCCGGCCCATTAGTATCCCACCTCCCACCCTTCCATATTTAAAGCCACCCCCTCCATTCTCTCTCCTCATTTACTTCTTCTCCACCATTACTTCTTCTTCTTCCTCTCATCACTTCCCCACCTACCAGCAGCAAGAGAAGGCAAGTGCAATCTTGCTTCTCCTTCATCCATTTTTATGGATCATTACTCTTCCTCTCATGATCCTGAGAGAGTTTAGTGCTTGGCATTTTTGATTTCTGTGGCTGGTTTTCTCTAGATCTAAGTTGTTACATTTTCGGCTGTTCATGGGTTTTGATCCCCCAACTTAGCGTGTCTTCTGGCTGGGAACTTTGTTTTCTGGCTTGGGACGAAGGCTCAGTCACGCACACGTTCTTACGTGGCTGCGTGTATTTTTAGTCATGCACACGTTCTTACGTGGCTGCGTGTATTTTTAGTCACGCACATGTCTCTACGTGTCTGCGTGTATTTTTAGTTACGCTGACGTTCTCATGAGCGTGCATGTATTTTAGTCACGCTGACGTTCTCATGAGCGTGCGTGTATTTTTAGTCATGCTAACGTTCTCATGAGCGTGCGTGTATTTTTAGTCACGCTAACGTTCTCATGAGCGTATGTGTATTTTTAGTCACGCTGATGTTCTCATGAGCGTGCGTGTATTTTTAGTCACGATAACGTTCTCATGAGCGTGCGTGTATTTTTAGTCACGCTGACGTTCTCATGAGCGTGCGTGTATTTTTAGTCACGCTGACGTTCTCACGAGCGTGCGTGTATTTTTAGTCACGCTGACGTTCTCATGAGCGTGCATGTATTTTTAGTCACGCTGACGTTCTTATGAGCGTGCGTGTGTTTTTTAGTCACGCACACATCCATAAGTGCGTGTATTTTTAGTCACGCACACATCCATGAGCGTGCGTGTATTTTTAGTCACGCACATCCTTGCGTGCGTAGATTTCTTGTCACCTTTTCACGCTCACTTGAGTCTGCGTGAATTTTCCTTCACGCTCACACTGTGCATACCAGCGTGAATTAATTTTTCACGCTCACGCTGTTACACGCTCACTCCTACTAGACTTGGCGTAACTTTTGGCCTTAGTATAGACTTATTGGCATGACTTTCTAACCTGGGTGTTACTATTTGCTCTATAACTTAATCATTTAATGATGGCATGATATGTTAATATTGTTAATACAGATTGTTATGTGGAATGTGTCATGTGTCTTGATTGATCCATGGATACCCAGTATGACTAGAACTTAACTCTGAGGAGTTATAGGCTCGACCCCATGTAATACTAATTGACTTTCATGCCTTGTCACCATTGATAATGATTGTGACATTGACTAATAATTGATCATGCGTTCCTAGTTGGAACTAAGAGACTGGCTAGTCGTCTTATTGAATTAAATGAATGAGACACGTTCATGTAATAAACTATTGTACTCGATTAACCGATCCCGAATATTGGCATACAGGCACATGCAGGCTTCAAATTATTTATTTATTTATTTATTTAGTTATTTATTTTCTTACAAAAACTCGCATGTGTACTTTATAGTCAAGGCATGATTACTCCGTGGTTAGATTTGATTGTTGCGTCACGCTATGTAAGACCTACAACATAGCCGCACGGGTATCGTTGTAGAGTTGCGCATATCGTACCCCGTACAAAAGTACTCATTTGAATGACCATGATCCACGGCATAGGATTTCGCTTAATGTAGAGACTATTAAGTTAAATAAAATAATGATGGCATGAAGAGAATGGATTCCCGAGTTCTTACATGGCAGCCCCCTTGGGACGAGTAGTACCCAACGGGCCGGCTGGTTCCCACAGATACTGTAAACCTGCCACACGGGCAGGGAGCAGTATTTGTTTTTATTATTATTGTATATTGTATATTGACGGGCGTCCTGCTAGGACTCGTCTAATTCATGCATGGCGTACATGGTTAACTGGATAGACTAGCCTTACTCGCACATAGTAAGAACTGAGGAATCCCTAATTGCATAATTCCAGGATAACTTGGAACTCACATTAGCAAGCCGTGGTAGTTGATTGGCCGTTCAAGATAATTTTCTTGTGTACTGCACTACTCTGTTACCTAACTGGGATGATCAGAATGTCAGGACATGACGGGCCAACTTCTGTCCTTGTTTGGTTGGGAGGTTGGTTCGAAGTGTCGTGACGTGATGTGAATCCTAGTGGAAAGCAGAGATCTATTATCATTATATTCTTTTACTTACTGGTTTAGTCCTTCATATCGTCCTTTCTTGTGGTACTTGCTATTAGAGGTCTAACCTCTCTGGTTTTGCATGGCCAGATTTAGAGCCGGTCCCCAAGGATCCAGCTTACTTCTACCCCCAAGATGGTCAATACTAGAGGAATGATCGCAGGAGGACTCGAGTGGGTTCCTTACTTCGCCACTCGTTTTGTTACTTACTTTATACTTAGCCGTTTGGCACCGACATGTTAGTCGGATTGTCTTGTACTTACTTTTACATAATTGTAATTAAGTCAGACTGCAGCTGATAACAATTGTGTATACGTTACTATACCATCTGGCTATGTTTTGTAAAGCCAGATCTCAAGAATATTTTGATTGAGCGTTTGGGACGCCTTACTGCTTTATCTTACATGTTCTCTATTTCTGTTTCTTGTTTGAATGATTGAGACAATAGAGGTAAAGTGACCATAGTAAGACTTTCATGTAGTATGCACCCCCTCGTCTGGTTAGACAGCATTGATCGTATTATACGGTATTTATCTACCCGTAATACGTAGCTGGCTGAGTCATTCCCTCGCTCTCCAGTATTCTGGTTCTGGGGCGTGACAATTGGTTCCAACTGCGTAGGTGAGGCAGGAGAACTGAGCACCTCTTTATGCAAGGTTACGACGAGGGGTGCGGCCTTGCCCGGTTTGTGGGCCTGAAGACGAATTCTCAAGGGTTCTTCTGGCCCTATGATGGCCTCCAGTTCGTCAGTTATATGTTTCCTGGATTCGTCATATAGACAAGTCTCCGAAGAATAGTAAGATTCAACTCCTTTGAAGGGATCGATATCGGCGAATTCTGTTTTCACGAAGCCGTGCTTATTGACATACTTGAAGCACTAGTGAAGGATGGATGGCACGATCATATAGTCATATATCCACGGACGTCCCAGGAGGATGTTATAGGAGGTGTCTGCATCTATGACGTAGCAGGTGACCTCCGTCTTCAGGTCACCAATCTGATATTTCAATCGAATCTTCCCTAGGGGATAGCTCCTTCCCGAGTTAAAACCGCTAATGGCAGTATTGGTCGCTGCTAGCCGGTGCATAGGGATGCCAAGAAGTTGGAGCAAGCTTTTCAGGATGATGCTTATTAACGAGCCAGGGTCGATATGCATCCGATCCATCTTGATGTCGCTTATGTATCCAGTGTAGTACAAGAGGCTGTTGACACACACAAAAAAAGAAGAAGAAAATGCTGTCTTTTATTTTTATTGGTGCAAGGCACCACAAATCGAGTACGCCTGAGAGATCCTGTACTGAGGATCCCCGAGTACAAAAAAAATAATTCTGGGGAATGGGACGATGGAGATCGAGCGGCAGTTGCTCCTTTACTCCGTTGACACTCCGATTACAAAAGTGGAAGAAAATCTAAGAAAATTGCTAACTTTCGGCTCATTGGCAAGAAGTGCAGCAATTTGGCTCTTGAAAATGTTCTCCGTTCTGTCTGTTGAAGAGGGAAGAAGCCCCCCTTTTATAGTCGTTCTTAGGCTAGAATGATGTTATGCGCCCACATGAAGTGACACGCTGCTTCTTACGTGGGCGCATGGTCTTGCTTTGGACGCATAGGTGTAGGCGCATACAGGCTGCAAGATCGTGGGTTGTTCGTGGTGTTGACGTGGCCGCATGCTTCGGTGTACGACTGCTCGTGGAGACTGATGTGGTCATGCGCTTCGGCGCACGTTTTGATCGTGGCTTTGACTGAGTCAGTCTTAGGCGTATAGCCATGTCTCAGGCTATGCGCCCTCCTTTCGGAGGAGCTAGTCTTGGGCGCATGGAGTTATACTTGGACTGGGCGCATGGAGCTTCATTTAGTGGGCGCATGGAGTCGTACTGACTGGACACATGGAACTGCTTTGGCTTGGGTGCATGGAGCTATGTTTGCGGAAAATTTTCATGCTTCTACAGGACCCCCTTCAAAGTTTTCGACACTTGAACAAGTTCGAAATACTTTGAAAGAAGCATGGATCATCTTCTCGCGAGGCAATGGGCACATAGCACGGCTCTTCCCCTGGGCGCATAGTATTTTGGCCAGCCTGTCAGGGAGATACGACTGTTGAGATTTGCCTGAAAATCCGAACTAACAGATTCATCGGAACAAAATTTGAAACGGTCCATCCTTTATACGTCGTCCACGTCAACAAGAGACAGTCGTATTGTATGTAGAGAGTTGGTCCTTCACGTGGGCGCATAGGCTGCAGTGGGAGCATACACCATAGTGGGCGTATAGAGTACGTGGGCGCATAGAAAGTTGCCCGTACGTATAAATAGACCCTGGAGGAGAGAGAAAGTTCATTATTCCTTTTTTCTTTTGAAATTTTCAGAAAACTCTTCGTCTTCTTCCTTTGAGAATCATGTCTCCCAAGGCCGCCAAGAGATCCGCGAAGGGCAAGAGGGCTGCGTCGAGTAGCTCTTCTCCTGCGGTGGAGTCCTCAGCAGTCTAGGACCCAATTTTGGGTGAGGGCGTGCTTTAAAAAATGAAGTCTCGAGCGTTAATTTGCGACACTCGGACTTCTCTTCTGCCGGGGCGCTTGCGCCTAGGGCAACATACTTCTGTGAGCATTTCTATGCGCCTACAGAAGTCATGCGCCAATACTGTGTTGTGCTATGTGCCCAAGTGCTGCCACATTCTGTACCCTCTAAACAGTGGTATGTTATGCGCCCACGCACTGTTAATGTATTATGCGCCCGCACGTCTTGTTTTGGGCGCATATTCCTTTGGGCGCATAGGAGTCTTCAGGACAGCTTTTTCTGCAGTTTTTTAAGTCTGACTTTCTTACTGCCTGTTTTGTAGGGATCTGGCTAGCAAATTTCTCCAGGATCGGTATCGACGATTCTGGGCACGGTAAAGATACAACACTTGATGTACACATCAGGAAGCTCAGGACTCTTCGCGTTTTGGACGAGTTCTGGCTAACAAATTTCTCCAGGACCGGCATCGGCAATTCTGAGCATGGTGAAGATGCAATATTTGATGCACACATCAGAGAGCTCAGGACTCTTCATATTTTGGAAGGGTCTTTCTCAGATGGTAGGAAGAGCCTTTATACATCGAAGGGTCGGACAGTAGTTGGGCGTCATCGTGAAAGTTCTGCTTTCACGGTTCTTCAAGTAGGCAAAAACAAGACTAGGGATGTTGTTTTGAATGTATGGTCTCTTGAAGAAATGGGCCTACGACGTCCGCCATATGGAAGAGAGGAGAATATCATCTGTAGATGTTTCAGCATGCTATATTTACCCTCCTCCGTGTAGCTTCTCGAAGGTTCA
Source organism: Iris pallida (assembly GCA_029216955.1). NCBI lineage: Eukaryota > Viridiplantae > Streptophyta > Magnoliopsida > Asparagales > Iridaceae > Iris > Iris pallida. The sequence goes on from JANAVB010004398.1 coordinate 14,930,228, forward strand.
ACAACCTTGTTTGCTTGCTCAGTAGTAAAACATGACCTCCTTCGCGGGCCACAAAACTACTTTTCGATGGAAACATGGTGCTGCCAGGCTGATCAAGTTATGTGTTGCTGACGAGTAGCAGATTTTTTCTTCTTTTGGGCATCAAATGTAATCTTCTACTTTTTTCCTGAGCGAAAGAGATGAAGAACTTTTTGTTTTGCTCATGAGATGTAGTCCTGTGAATGTAACTGATTTTGAATAAACAGAATATATTCGCACCACTCTTTGCTTGTGATATCTGTGGTGCTTGTATTAGAGAGCCAATAATACAACATTTGTGTAAAGAGCACCCCACTGGGGGAGCTCCCTTCCTCCTTTTTGTTTTCTTGAACCCATCGTCCTTCTGTACGCTGGCGGTACGGGTAATAGATTTGAAACGAAAACCCAATGGAGGTAATATGGATGTGATAGGTTTTATGGTCTTGACACCATGTCTTTTATCCCGGATTAGGTATAAGTGTCGAGTCGAAAGTTTATCGGTATCAGAGGTAATATAGACGTGACATATGATAATCAGGAGTGGTTTTGTGAAATATCGATGTAGAGGTAATGTGGACGTAGCGAAGATATTTCTGGTGGGTATTCTGCTAGAGAATTTTTGATGTGGACCTATTATCCGTTTTATATTCGAATGTTTCGAATATAGATAATAAGTTGAATGAAGCTGCTAGTAGAGGTAATATAGACGTAATAGCATAGGATGTTCTATATCTAACCAGAGGTAATATGGACGTGGAAAGATATATAGCATTAGGGAGAAGTGGATAATTCAGAGGTAATAGGGACGTGATTATCCTTGATGAATGCTTTGCTCAGAGGTTATGTGGATGTGGCAAAACATAATCATTTCACTGGGGAAATAATTATCAGAAAACAATTCAGAGGTAATAGGGACGTGACTTGTTTTCGTCAAACCGAGTTTGGACAGAGTCAGAAACGGGAATGATTCCACTGGGAAAATATTTAGAGGACCTATTATCCAGGGCGTATTCAAGACTCTTGAAATACGGATAATAGTTAGATGGTTTTTTTTTGAATCATATAAACATCGTACTGTACATTTACATGACTGAACGTATGTGAACATTATGTAAAAGAGGTTACACATAGTATCTCTTCAGGAACTTGTCGTTGATAGGCATCATGAGTCACCGTCAGGTTTGGTCAGCCGGTACGCACCGTTAGAATACACCGATTCTATGACGAAGGGACCTTCCCATTTAGGCTGGAATTTCCCTTTTGTCTTGTATGTCATAACCATCAGTCCTTTTACTGCTAGGACCAGATCGCCGACTTGGAAGATCCTTTCCTTCACCTTTTTATTGAAAGCTCTAGAAAGACGCGCTTGATATAGCTCAATACACTGTTGAGCAAATAGGCATTTTTCGTCTAGTGCTTTGAGCTCTTGGAGTCGCAGACGGTAGCTCTCTTCAGTAGTCAGCACGCTGGCTAGGGCTACTCGGAGAGAAGGAATCTAGATTTCTTGGAGAAGAACTGCTTTGCTTCCATAAACCAGAGAGAATGGCGTACTGCCTGTTGGAGTCCTGACCATTGTACGATAGGCCCATAGACATTCACCGAGCTTCTCATTCCAATCGCGCTTGTTTGAAGACACGAATTTCTTAAGAAGTTTTATAATGATTTTGTTGAAGGCTTCTGCTAGCCCGTTAGCCGCTGGATTGTAGGCAGTAGAAGCTATGTTCTAGATTCGATTCTTATCGCAGAACCGATAGAACGCATGGCTTGCGAACTGTGGACCATTATCTTGAATGATCCTGCGAGGTAGGCCGAAGCGGTAAATGACGTAATGTTTAATGAAACTGATCACGTTTGATGTCTTTACTTCAGTGAGCGGTATAGCTTTCGCCCATTTGGAGAAGTAATCGGTTATAGCTAGGATGAGCCGATGTCCTTTGAAGGATGGCGGGCTGATTGGTCCTATCACGTCCATGCCCCAGGCTTCAAATGGCTAAGATGCTGCCGTCGGGTGTAGAAACTCCAAAGTTTGGTGAATAAAATCAGCATGGAACTGGCAACCTCTATACTTCTTTGAATATTCAACAGCATCCGCTATCATTGTGGGCCAGTAATAACCTATTCGTTTGAGACGATCTTGTAATTTGGGGCCTGGTTGATGTGCACCACAAACTCCATCGTGAGCCTCCCGGAGTGCATGCTTGGCTTCTGTGTCTGATAAGCATCGTAACAGTAGCCCATCATAAGAGCGTCGGTACAATTCTTAGTAGCTGTGTCGTAGTAGAATCTGAGGGATCACCTTTGGATGGATACAGCTTCCTTCGGGTCCTCGGGGAGGATTCCATAGACAGCCTAGTCTATGAAGGGAAATCTCCAGTCTTTAGCATCGACGTTTGTTTTCGCTACATAACTATAATGAATATGTAAGGCATCTTTCACACAGAATAATTCTCGACCAGACACTGTGATCGACTGCTGAGTATTGATTGGAACGGTTAAGGAAGCAGCAAGACCGGCTAGAGCATCTGCTTCTATATTCTGTAGTCGAGGCACGTGCTCGATGAAGAATCCAGCGAAAGTAGATGCCAACTCGATTGTTGCTCGGTGGTAGGGGATGAGATCTTCGTGGCGAACTTCGTAATCCCCTCGGACCTAACTAACTATTAGCTTGGAATCGCCATAAGCCTCTAGATAGTCAACTCCCAGTTGCTTTGCCAGTTGTAGGCCGATTATTAGGGCATTATATTCGGCTACATTGTTGGTGCATGGTTCCACGCGAGAATATGCACGGTGTATGACCAGATGATCTGGTGACACAAGCACAACGCCTACTCCAGCCACGATGTTTCTTTTGGGCCCTGTTTTTGATGTGCCATCAAAGAACATTCGCCAAATAGGGATCTTTTCAGTTGCAGTGTTAGACTCCACCACTTCATCGGAGATTTTATCGTAGAGTTTGGACGACTCCGACACCAGATGAGCTGCTAGGAAATCAGCTAATGCCTGACCTTTTACTGCCTTCTGAGGGACGAAGATCATATCATATGGGGTCAACAGCATTGCCCATGTAGCTAAACGGGAATTGAGAGAACCCGGCTTAGTCATGAGTATTCTGAGAGGGTTGACTTTAGATATGATGTGGATAGTCTGTCCAGACACATAGTGGCGTGTCTTTTGGATGACAAATACTAGTGCGAGGCATTCCTTCTCCACTGATGTGTATCTGTGCTCGGCACCCACCATTGTGCGGCTAAGGTAGTAAATTGCCTGTTCATGGCCGCCTTCGTTCTTCTGAGCTAAGAGGGCGCCAAGGGAATGATCTATGGCGTGAACATATAGTAAGAAGGGCTTCCCCATTATTGGGGCTACCAGTACTGGAGGGCTTGTAAGATATGCTTTGATGTTGTCGAATGTCCGTTGACATTGTTCAGTCCAGACGAATGATACGCCTTTCTTCATGAGCTGAGTGAATGGTTGACACCTTCCAGAGAGGTTCGAAATGAATCGTCTGATGTAAGCTAGCCTTACTTGTAGTCTGCGTAGCTCTTTGAGGTTTCTTGGAGGATGCATGTCGAGAATGGCCTTCACTTTCTCCGGGTCCAGATGTATACCCTTTGAAGTGATAATAAAACCAAGGAACTTGCCACAGGAGACTCCCAGAAAAGACTTGGTTGGATTCATCTTGATTTGGTGTGCACGCATTAGTTCGAACACCGTTCTCAAGTCTTGGAGGTGGTTGCCCTTGAGACGACTTTTGACTGTAATATCGTCTACGTAGCACTCATAGTTTTGCGCAAATGAGTTCTCCTATATTACAATCCTAGAAATCCTCTAGGTGTTCTAAATGTTTATCCCTAGTGTTAACAAGTTGTCCTAGATCCTAATTGCAGGCATATTTGGTGTAACCAAACAATTTAAGTCTGGACCTGCATGGGCCACCAGTAAAAATATGTCACGACCCGTTACCCAAATTGTTGGGCCGGGCGGAGCCATGTCCAGCCTACGCTTGGTTAAAGCGTAGTAAGCTGTTCTAAGAATAGACAATAAAGGATCTAAGCAGCTAACAGTTCTAAAGTTCATCACAACACAACATCTATAAGCGAAGGTAACATAAGCACAGACTTAATAATACACTTTGTAAGTATCTAACTGGAGACGAAGTCCAGTATCCAAATATAAGTACAGACCAAAATCTAAGCCTCAAAACACAAGAAAGATAACTAAGCAAGGTTCTCCACTGGGGCCTCTTCTGGAGCTAAGGCCAGGTCCTCAAAATCAGTACCATAATATGTAACACATAGCGTTTCCTCCTCAGAAAGTATACCTACAGTGTTATCCTGTCAGGACAGGAGCAAGTACATCCTCTACAACTAAAGTACTGAATATATAATGAAAGAGATGTACAACAAGAAACATGGTGTAATAAGTCTATAAAATAGGAAATACTGGGAACATGGCCTCATGGTACAACTGGGATCACAATATCATAGTAGCATAGGGAACATGGCATATCTGGAATCATGGTATGACTGGAATCACAGTATCATAGTAGCATAGGGAACATGGCATCTCATAGTCTATCATGGCAAGGACACATATGTCATAGAGACAGATGCATATGTAATATTTAAAACTGTAGCAGGTACGTGATCGTCAATAGGTGTAAAATATACTGTGGTACAAGTATATAAAATGTACTTCCGTACAAGTAAAACAAGCGATAGATGTACATACGTACAAATACAGCTGGTGCGCCTACGACAAGGTATACATAAAATGTCAACCTTGCTCGGTACGTACATACGAGTAAGGGGCATGATCACGTACGCTACTAATAGTTTTCCCATAACCCATATTCTATCATGTTAGAGATACGAGAACAGTAAAAACATGTGAGAGATACTGGGAGTAGTATAAGCATGGTGGGTACTGGGATCAGTATAAAATATGTGAATACTCAGAGCAGTATAAAGTATAGTGAAACATGTACTGAGAACTAGTACGAAGCATGTGAAGATATAGGAACTGTCCTAAGCATGTCAGGTACTGTAAGTAATACAACATGTGAAGATATAGCTTGCTACCTCAAGGATCAGTATTTTAACAGGGTTAATACATGTTCTAGCATTAAAAGACAGTAAAAGAGTTTGCAGATGTACTTGCCTCGAGCAAAGCAATAATACTAGTACGAAGATATAGATGCCTGGTGTCCTGTCAATAATGATATACAAACTCAGTTCTAAGCTATGTTAAATATTACACTAGTGGTGTGACACGACTCCTAACTGGATACTAGCCAAGTGGGAACCTAGCATAAAAGTCTAATGTGGAGTGACACTATATCCAAACAAACTTTCTAGGGTCTTTACACGAGTGTAGGGTGAGGTCCAATACTACAATAACTCAAAACAACACAAAATATTACAAGTCGTAACTATTCAATAAATAAATCAAACTGTACACTATGTTCCAACAATTTTTGAGATAGACAAAAAGCTCAAATATTAATAAAGTAAAGTACCAAAATGATCCTTGTTAATTATAGAAATTTATAATAATTTTTTAGGAATTTATAAACCTTCATAAATATTTATTAAAAATCAGCAAACACATGTATCCTAAAAATAAATTCTGTTTTCCTATTTTTATAAAATACCAAAAGTACTTATTAAATGCTGGAAAAATTATAATAAATTAGATAAATAGCATAGTATTTAAATACAATTTTTTCCAGATTTTCACAGAAATTAATATATATATATAAATTCAAAAACAGAAAGTAATAATTTCTGGAAAAATAATTAATTACAAATTAAGGATGATACATAAACAAAATCTACAGATGTTGTCGGATGATAAAATAAATATCACCAACGTATCCAGAACGGTCAAATTAGCTAGGATAGCCTACCCATAAGTCCAATTTGGACACAGGAACAAAAGGGTAATTTCGGATCAAAATAATGTCCGTCGTTGGACACACTTTGCACCAAAAACGTGTCGGGATAAAAGTCTACAAAACCTAGCAAATTATATGTCCACGAATTCAGAATGATGATACGAACCCAACGGTATATCCGAAATTGGATTCCGATGAGCCGATCTCAAAATGACACGTTGACGCGGACACTTGGAATCCAGTTTGCACCGAAATGCGTGCCGGAGCAAATGTCTTCAAAACTCAGCAAATTATATGTCAACGAGTCCAGAATGATGATACGAACTCAATGGTATATCTGGAACTGGATTTCGATAAGCCGATCTCAAAGTGACACGTTGACTCAAAAAGTGGGACCCGTTTTGCACCGAAATGCGTGCCAGGGCCCACATTCTCTAAATCAAGCAAATTTTATATGAAATCACGCCAGAACGACGCCACAAGTCTACTGGATGTGTTAGAAATTGAATTCGAAGTCCCGAGTTCAAAAATAGAATTTAACAAGTGCAAATTAAAGAATTCGGACGGCCAACTTTGTCGTCGAATTCGACCAACCGAACGTGATGATAATGAAACGAAACTTAAAGGAGACAGGAAGTGGGTTATACCAGCTGTGCACAAGAACTGGTAGTGAGCCAACCGGAGCTGCAATAACGAAGATACGAACCCGCGAAGTTGGCATACGAAACTGTCCAAAAATAGTTCAATTTGAAACGTTAACTTGGTGTCCAGTTTTGAGGTATCAAACGACAAAATTTACGTACGAACATTTAGGGGAGTGAAGTGCTATATACCGAGATTGCGATGGAGCAAGGAGTTTGCCGATCCAACGGTCGGATCTCCCAGAAAACGTGCACGAAGTTGCTACGACGGGACACAAATTTTGAGTTCCAAACTCGCGCACGCCGACGGGATCTCGTTCAAAACGTAGCCTATGCTTCGCGCCGGGGAGGATGGTGGTGGACTCGGGGTGGTCGCCAGGGGCTCGCACGCCGGTGGGGGGGTCGACCATGGTGGCGGCAGCACCGTGCGACGACGCGACGGCATACGACGGCGGCCCGCTTGCGCGCACACGTGCACCTGCATGCTCGCTGCAGCTGCTATCGGAGCTGCTACTGTGCTGCTGTGTACAGGGGCACGGCGACGGCAAGTGGTGCAGCGGCGGTCGCCGTCAAGGGTACGGGGTGGTGGACGGTGGTAGTGGTTCGGGTGGTGATGGTGTACGTGAGGGGGTGGAGAGTGTGGCCGAGTGAGAGGGAGAGAGAGTGGAGATGTGTGTGTGTGTTTTAATATAAAGAGAGAGGGAGTTATAATAGAGAGAGAGAGAGAGAGAGATTTTATTTGAAGAGAGAGGGGGGAAAAAGGAGGTCGGTCCACATGGGTGGGGTTGTGTGCTGTGAGGGGTGTGAGGGGGTGTAGGTATAGGTGTAAAGGGAGAGAAAGAGAGTGTGTTATATATATATATATATATATATATATATATATATATGTATATATATATATATATAGATATTTGTAAAGTAGAGAGAAGAAGTGATATTTTCAAAATAGAAAAAAGGAAAATTAAGTGGGGTATTTGGATAGCCATGGGAGAACAATAGGGAGCTTGGGTTCGGGTTCGGTCGAGCCAGGTCGGGTCAAAATCGGACAGGGTACAATATTCGAATTAAAATGAGTATTTATAATCATGGATAAATAAATAACATGTGGGAACTCCAATAAATGGGACACAAGTTTCATGTGGGTAGTAGGCTTCATGTGGGCCATGTCCAGACTTTGGGTCGACTAGGTTGGATCGATGTCGGGTCCCGAAATTAAATTGGAAATTAAATCAGGTTTTACGGTAGAAAATTAATTGGCCTAAATTGACCCAAAAATTGTGCGAAGAAAATGAAGCACAAAATGGAGTGTCTGAGTGGGACACGGAGGTCATGGGTGAAGAGCGTCTCGAGTAGATCATTTATGAGAAGTTGGTTCTGAGAAAACGACTGGTATGGTGCTCCTAAATTAAAAGTCACGGTAACGTGCAAACGATGATCAAAGATAAAAGTGAAAATAATTATTCAACGATTAACTGGTCTAAGTTGACCCAAAGTTGCGCGATACAAAAAGCGCACAAGGGAACGAGTTTAGGTGGGACATGATATATCAAAACGAAGATAATCTTGTTTACTTCAAAACTTGTGAAGAGAATTTACAGAGATTGGTATCTCTGACGCTCCAGAAGTCAAAGTAACGGAAAGGAACATTAATGTTCAAAATAATTAAATAATAGAATATTTATCAAAAATAATTTATTCAGGAAAATTAAAAATAAACCTTAAAATTCAGAGGGCTTACAGTTTTACTAGCTTAGCTTTAGACGAAATGTTCAAGCGGTGTACGACGACTTTAGGGTCCAAGCCTGGCATGTCTTCATAGCTCCATGCGAATATGTCGATGTATTCTCTTATAAGCTGTATAAGAGACTGGCGTTCATCGTCAGATAAGCTTTTGCTGATGAAGATTGGTTCGAAGGATGCTTCATCTCCTAGATTGACTTGGATGACTTCGTCTTCGGTAGGTGGTTCATGTTGTTCAAAGCACAGCTCCCACCTGGTGTCCATCTTTTGAGCCCATTTATTCGAGTTCGATTGATTGGACATCGTCTGTAACTTGGTCGACGGAAACCATGTGGACGGACAAAGTTGCTTTGAACAAGTCGCCGATGCTAGAGTCTGAGTCCCAGAGGGAGGAATCAGAAGAATGAGAACAACGATCTGCTACATCATCTGATCTTTCGGAAGTTGTTGGAGGAGAGACATAGCCCAAACCAATACCGTTTCGTTGGTAGTAGTTCTCGGGTTTGCCGGGCGGCAAAAAGTGTCGAATTGGCAACCGTTGTCCTCGGCCGTAATTTAGCCCTGCGTCACTTTTAATGTCATATCCTATATTCTGGATGATATTCTTGGCCTGCCAACTATACCGAAAAAGTTGTATTTTTCCAGAGTCATAGTCAGCTTCTGTGTTGTACTTGGAAGGAATAGAGTCTGGAATGAACTTTCTCTCGCCAATTATATGACCGAAGATGATTACCTCTTCATCTTTCTTTCTGGCTAGAATGATGAAGTTGTGGATATCTTCTGGGTAGACATTTTCCCGTAGGTGAGGCGTCGTGACCGGCATACAGAGGTGTGGTCCTATGCCGTTCTCTAGGGTATATATCGTATCTATGTAATGGTTTACAGATTGATAGACATCGGAGTAATTCAAAGATAAATCTTTACTCAGGAAATATGCAAGTTCTTCTTCAGGGATAACATCATCCGCTGAAGGTACATTATTCTGGGTATTGATATACTCACTGAGAGGGTCATCATCTGGAAGAGGAGCCATAGTCTTGGCCGAGTTCACCACATAGGGTAATTCTTCAGGATTGGGAGGATGGACATCAGTAGGTTCCCCCTTGGGTATTTTGTTGAGAGTGATGGTTAATGGTTTTACTTTGTCAGATTTCTTCTTCTTCACCCAGATTGTGAGCGGCTTCGGGGTAGTTTTGGAGTAGTATGTCCTTTGACTCGAACAATCAGAAGACCACCGTTGGGGGATGGAGGTGCTTCAGCTTCATTGTTAGCTTCATTGCCATCATCCTTGGGGGGTTGAGATTGGTAAAGTACCAAATTTCTATAGTAAGCTTCAATGTCCTTGAAAGGATCGACGTCAGCAAACTCTGTCTTCACGACACCGTCGCTGTTGACGTACTTGAAGCACTGGTGAAGTGTGGAAGGGACGATCATGTTCTCATGTATCCATGGACGTCCCAGCAAGACATTGTAGGATACATTAGCATCGATCACATAGCAGGAGACCTCCGTTCGGAGATCACCGATCTGGCATTTAAGACGGATCTTGCCCAGCGGATGGCTTCGACCAGTATTGAAAGCCATGATAGTTGTGTTGGTTGTGGATAGCTTGTGCAGAAGAATTCCCAGGATTTAAAGAAAGCTTCTAGGAATGATGCTGAGGGAGGATCCTGGATCGATGTGCATGCGGTCCACCTTGATCGCCCCGATATACCCTGTATAGTACAGGGGTCTATCATGACGATTATTTTTGAGTAGCATATCCTCCTGTGAGAAGGTGATGTTGGGCACCACTTCTATAGTACTGTGACAGTGGGGGCAGGAGATAAGATCGTTAGCGGGAGCTTTGACCTCAGCGAGGTAAGAGTCGGCATGTAGCAATGTCTCACTTAAGGCCTTCCGCGTTTCTTTGGAGAGTCGTAATAGATCGAACAGAGACAACCTGGCAGATATATTGGCTAGCTGAGCCAGTATGTCAAAGTTGTAGGGTCGATTCATGCCTTCTGGAGCTGGCGCCTTTAGAGACTTGTCAAACCGTGTCTCCTTCTGCTTGGATGTGGTTTGAGGCTTGGACGGGGCGGCTTCTGAGCTTGTAGGGGCAGCAGGAGCTTGAGAAGGCAGTGCTTCTTCTTGTGCGAGATCGTACGTCCGAAGATTAGTCTTCCCCGACCGTGTCTCGCCAGATAGAACCTCGTAGATGGGGGAGGATACCATGTGGCATGGCTTAAACTTCTTGCCCCTTCTTACTTTAGGAGGTGCTACCCCCTGCGTCACTTCTTGGACAAGGTCCGGATGGATCCACATGATCTCACCACGTCCAATTGTGAGTAGGACCAAGGTTGAGTTGCGAGCTGGTGGTAGGTTGACGACTTCCATCATTGCCATGGGGATCGGGACCATGCCGTCTGGGACTTCTGTAGGAGGAAAGTCGCCAAACTGAAGAGAGATCATGTTAGCAGATATGACCTTATCTTCAGCTTCGAGATTGATCACTTGGCTGTCGATAAGCTGTTGTATCTTCTTCTTCAGGATGATACAGTCCTTGTTGGAGTGATGCACGTATTGATGGCAAAGACAGTACTTGGGATTATTGAGTTGGCTCGCCTCTGCAGGACGTCGTGGTGGGGGCAATATCAGCTTATTACCCTTCGTCAATGTGTGGAAGATGGTGATGACATCATCTTTATCGAAGGAGAAGGTCTCCTTAGGTTTGTCGGAGGCGCCTTGAGAATTGGAAGCTCCTTTGGATGTGTCGACCTTTAGGACTTCTTTTCCTTTACCCCCACGAACAGGGATCGTCTGAGGATGCTTGCCTTTGTCCTCAGATTTGGGTGTCTTCAGCCCTAATAGTTCCAAGTTAGGAATATCATTTTTAGCAGCATCAGCGGCCCCAATAAAAGGGGGCCATGTATCATACTTATGTATACCTAGACAAAACTTCACTGTAGGAAGGAAGTTATGTCGACAAGTATCCATAAGTTCTGAGTCTGGTATGCCGAAGGGCATCTTCAGTACTAGTCGTCTGAAGCGTTCAATGAAGACAATGACAGATTCAGTCTTGCTTTGCTTGGTCTCGATGAGAGTGGACATACTAACATGCATGCCACTCTCGTAAAACCTGTTGAGGAACAACCTCTCCAAGTCTTTGAATGAATTGATACACCAGTCAGGCAGACTGCAGAACCAATCGAAGGCTATCCCCTACAAGGTGCTAATAAACAGCTTTGACAGGAATGGATCATCTCGGGGCAAGTGCAGAGTTTGCGTGTTGAAGTACGTCATGTGCTGACGAGGAGAAGTCAAGCCATCGAATGAGTTTAGCGTCAGCGGCTTGTAGTTAGGAGGGCAGGTAGCATTCTCCCACTCAGGGGGATACGGTTGAGATATCCCCATCTTCTGCAGCTCGTCTTTGTGTGAGATGGTATCGAGGTGAGCAATCAGGAAATCAATTGCATCCTGTTAATTTAGCAGGTGTTGGGAAACAGCCACTGAGCGGTTGTCAGGTGTTGTCGGCGAAGGACCACCCCCAGTATTTGTAAGATTTGGAGAAGGTGTAATAGAATGATACTCCTTTTGTAGGACAGGAGGGTTATTGCTGTGAGCCGGACTAGCGTGGGCTGAGGTATTTTGCTGAGGTGGAGGAATAGCTCCAGCAGCTTGGACTGCCATTATACTGGTAAGCATATCAGTGATCTTGGCGAATTCTGTTTCGAGACCCTTTAGCCGTTTACTAGTCTGATTACTGGCTTCTTCAGGTCTTTCTCCGTCCGTCATATACGTAGATAGCATGCGAGGATGAAAAGAGGAAGCAGTGCAACTGGTGTTGATACTGTCTGTCTCCGAGTGGATAAGTCATTCATCTTCAGGTAGAGGAGGTAGATAGTCGCCATCGGATTCGGAGGGATCATCATCCTTTGGAAGGTTACCCCCAGTGTGGGGGTCATCTGCTTCAGATTCTGAGGAAATGCTACCCCGGCTTGGGAATCTTCGTCGTCTATACGGAATTTTGCCTTTGATCGAGTGCCCATATAGACTCCTTCAGAAGTGAAAGCCCGTTGGCCATCTGTTGGTAGACTTCGTCTTCTCCTTTTCGTGGAACTGAGAGAGAAGGTTGGGTTGGTAGTCCACCGTCATTGATTGGAGCTTCCGTAAGGGGGACCCCATGAAGCCATGTTAGATGAGACACATAGTTGCTTCTCGTCGTCAGAGAAGTACAGCCGTCGAAACACGAACTTTCTCTGGGGCACTCTTGTTACTTTGGAGCAACAACAGTAGATAACAATATTAGCGCACGGAAGTGCACTATGAATTGTTATGTTCTCCCTCGCTTTACGCTTGTGATTTATCATGTCGCGTAAGTCAGCGAAAGGGAGTTTTGTCTTACAACCCATGTTGCATGCATCGCTGAGCGTTACATGCGAATTCTTAAGGAGAGTAGGCGCATCCAGACTTAGTTCATGTGCAGGGACAAACCCCACACCTATGTTCTGGGATGTCCTTGAAGACAGCCCCGTGCTATACGCGTTGGGACCTGTTTTTTTGCTGTGGGCGCATAGGCCTTGGAGACTGGGCTTGGGCACATGCTCCTTGGCAGCATGTTTGAGTCGCCTTGATGTGGGCGCATAGTGTGGATCCAGAGAGCCCGGGCGTATAGCCTTGGGCGCATGACTCTGAGTACCCAAACTGTTGAAGACAGAAGTGTTCTGGTTGGGGCTATGCGTCCAAACACTCCTTTGGGCGCATGGCTTTGGGCGCATGCTTGGTGGAGCTGCACTATTTTCTTCCAGTTCTGCCTCCTTCGTTTGTGAGCCTCGTCGGTGTAGAAGCATGGAAAATAACAAAAAAAGCTTATGCGGCTCAGATAGAAAGAGCATCATGCGGCTCAAGAATCCGTTAGACAATCATGCGGTTCAAAAGTCCTTTAAAGCCTTATACGGCTTGGATAGCTCCATGCGGCTCAGAAAGGAGCCACGTGACCCTAAGTAGTTCGCCTCTACAGCCGGCCATAAAGTACTGCCTCATTAAATGTCCTGACAGCAGCTCTGACAGAAAGGCGAAGTGACAACTCTGACATAAAGCTGCAATGATGACCCTGACATGATGGCGTGCTCCTTGGGAAAAGAAGAAAATCTTTTATAGCTGGCATGATCCGCCAAGTCCAAAGCACTCTATGCCGCTGCCACTCCTATGCGGCTGTCATCTCTATGCGGCTGCCACTTCTATACGGCTGTCACCCCTATGCGGTTGCTCCCTTCATGCTGCTGCCACCTTCATGCGGCTGCCACCTTCATGCGGCTGCCTCCTTCATGTGGCTGCCTCCTTCACGAGGCTGCCTTTTTCATGCGGCTGCCTCCTTCATGCGGCTGCCTCCTTCATGCGGCTGCTACCTTCATACGGCTAGGAGTATGGGGGACCACCCATATGCCGTTTATTTAGAGACTGCATTCATGTGGCTCTGTCAGGACGTCCCACTCACGACAGTTGAGACACGTGGCGATCCTCATGACAGTTGAGACACGTGGCGGTCTTATTCCCTCGGAGTTATGGCTGCTAGCAAATCATAACAACCCAGATTTGTTATAATCATTATAATTACTCGGATCAAATCAGATTTATTGTAATTAAGCAAATTGAACACGTGGCAGGAGATCCGAGCTTGTCATGACAAATTATGAAGATTCATTACAATCAGCATTAATTGTCCATACGAATTTGGCGCAATAAAAAATCAACTGCCCAGATTTGTTGCAATCAAGATTAATGGTCCAGATTATTGGTTGCCGTCTTTTCAAGAGAAAATCATTGCAAATCCTAATGATTACACTCTACTCCTATAAATAGCAAGGTGCCATTCCCTTGCAAAATGCTAGAGAAAAAAGAGCACAGAGGAGCACAAAGAGACTCTCTCCACCCAGCTGGACATACAGAGAGACAAAGGCACGCACAGAGGATTCTTCCATCGCATCCCGAGAGCATTTCTTCAACAGAGCCAAGGCTACGTCCGATCGTCCAAGTAGTAAGGCAGAGCTGCCGTCGCTTTTCCGAGCCTCTACCGTCACCCACCAGAATCAAAAATAAACAATCGTACTTAGATTGCTGTACCTAGGTTTTTGTCCCTAGGCTTTCTTTGTATGAGCGAGTTTGTATTATGAGTCTAAGTTTAGTCCTTCTATATAATTGTTCTGTACTTTTACAATCAATGGAAAATACGATGGCGACTCTGCTGGGGACTAACTTCTCCATGGCTGAGGAGTTAGTGACGCAATCAGATACAGCCAAACTTGGTTCCACTCAAAAAATGCTGGTCGCCCGGTTCGACCAGCAAGCATTTGAAGAAAAGCTCTCCGATGGAAGCGCTGGCCCGGTCCAGCGGCGAGCCCGCACGAAGAAGGCCCGCAGGGATTGGAGGCCAAAATCATTCGATCCTTCCCAAGCTCTCGAAGGAGTACTCTCTGTTGCCCAAGACGGCAAAAAAGACCCTCTTGCGGCCCCACTTCAGACCATGGAGGACTCTGCTGTCCCCAAGTCCGGCAGAGGAAAATACTACGATGCTGGACTTGTAGGGGCAAATGGTGACTCTACACGGTCCAGAAAGAAGCCGCATAAGGGCGCTAGCCGCATGAAGATTCATGCGGCCACAAAAGCCAGCCGCAGACAGAAGGCTCATACGGCCAGTGCTGCCAGCCGCATGGAGGATGCTCATGCGGCCACTATGACTTCCAGCCGCATGGAAGAGGCCCATGCGGCCACTACAGCTCCCAGCCGTATGCAAACTGCCAGCCACATGCGGGCTGCTTATGCGGCCACAAATGTCAGCCGTATGTAGGAAGGCTATGCGGCTAAATATCTCAGCCGTAGGCCATCTGCTTCATGCGGCTCAGGTTCGGTCTTCGACCGTCTCTCAGGCGATCCTGATCCCAGATGCTCTCATGTGCCAGTCTCCATGGACTCTTTCTATTATGCACTCTCAGGTGCTAGAAGAAAGAAGTCTCGAGCAGTGCAGGCTCGTCGAGCTCAGACAGCTGTCCTAACTTCTGACAATCAGGGCATCCGGCTGACTATTACGCGGGCCCCTGATGGAAAGTTGTATAAAACTATCCGTGTCCAGCCTCCGGCGGCCAACGAAAGGGATAGTTATCAAGAATCTCCCAACAATGATCAAGGGCAAGTACTCGTGCTACCCCTACATCAGGGAGCAGGCAGGATGCCAATACACTCATGTGCTCAGGACTTCCGGGCCCACAAAGCGAGTGACTTGCACAACAAAATTCTTCACAAGTGCAAGGAAAGAGAAGAAGCCTCGGTGTGCAGAGAGTCCTTCCATGGACATCACTGCACCCAAGTTATTGTCAACTGCTGATGCAGCAAGGCGGCCACACAAGAGGAGCGGCAATCCGTCTTCCAACGACTGCAACACCCAAGCTCGGAAGACGAGGCGCTTCTTGTCGCCTCCTGCAATTCTGCTCACAAGATCCCTAGCAGCGAGAGAGGAAAGAAAACAAATGTCTCTAGCCCGAAAATCTCAACCAAGAAACTCTCTTCTAAGCGGTCGTCCACGACCGATACGGAAGAAGTTTTCCAAGGTACTCGCTCAAAGACGAAATCTGCCACGCTTGGAAGTTCGTCATCCACATCTCTGGGAGGTACCGGAGCCGGGGGTAGTACTCCTCCAAACATCCGTGATAACCCGGTGTTCCAAAAAAATAATCCAGAGGAAATGGTTTCCCCAACTGATGCAGCCGGTTCCGACGTCCCCGAGGACGTCCGCGACTCTCAAGACGAGGCAAGCTCTGAAGTTGGGGGTACCACTCCTTCTGAGTCCGAACCAGAGGAGAACATTCCCACATACCCTAACGACTTCTCTGCACAAGGGTATGACTTAGAGGGCGCGTCCTCCACCGTTCCTTCCATCTCTCCTCATATGAGAATGGTATTCATGACAGACAGCAACCAAGACGGTTCCAGTGATCGCCAACGCATCGACACTCTAGAGGCTATACTACATGCCTTGGTTAAATCTGTGGACGAGATCAAAGCGGCCCTTCCAACTCTACAAGAAAGGACGCCTGGCCAGACAAGCTTGGGTCCTGCGGTAAATGTGGACTCAAATTCGGCTGCGCCAAACCCGGGCGACAACCCTCCAACAACAACGGCTTCCACTACTGCAGACAAGGCCAGGGAGACAAGAAGAGAGGTCCAGAAGCTTCGGGCCATGTTCCATGCCCGAAAAAAACTGCCAGGACCTCAGGATACGAAAACCGTATCCTATTGCATGGAGAGATGTGCCCTTTCCACCAAGATATAAACCATTCAACATCAATCCGTATGATGGGAAGACATCTGCAAGCAGGTACATCACCTACTTCAAAGTCACAACCGACCATCTGCCTCATGACGATGTCATTCTCACGCGGCTGTTCATTGGAGCGTTGGAAGGGGTCGCCTTTGACTGGTATCGCAACTTGCCGGACAACTGTATTCATTTCTTCGTCGACTTCAAACGCATGTTTCTAGAAAGGTTCTACGAAGTAGGACAAGATGTGACGATGTCCACCCTTATGGACATTGTCCAGGAAGAAAAGGAGCTGACAAGGAACTATATCAAACGGTTTCGTCAAACCGCGATGAAGTTGCCTTCCGGTAACCCCGATTCCTCTTTGATTGAAATTTGCCAAAAGAGGCTGCTCCCCACAATCAGCCTCTGGATAGGTGAAAGTCAGTTTAAGGATTGAAAGACTTTCATTATCAGCGCCACTAGCACAGAAGACAAATTGAAAAAAGCTCGCCAACTGGGATTGTACGTCTCGGAAGGAGAGGATAAGGGCAAACGCCCTAACACCAACAATAATAATGGTGGTAACCCCTCCAACAATCGAGACAACAAGGGGAAACAGGCTGTGGTGGCCGACACAGCTCCGAAGCCTGAACCGAAGCCGACAGAGAAGCAGTGGCCTCAAATGACCTACTCCTTCGAAGACGGCCATGTTAAGTCCATCTTGGACATGTTCATACAGGGAGGTCGAATGCAGCTCCCTCCTCCAAGACGTGAACCTCGTCCTGCAGAGATGGAAGGCCCCAAGTACTTCCACTATCATTGCTATGTCCACCAAGCTACACAAGACTGCTACCAACTAAAGCGATACATCCAACATCTCATCGATTCTAAGGCCTTGGCCATTGATTTCGAAGAGGTGACCGTAGCAACCAACATGGTGTCAGTACAATTTGGCAGCTTTCATTCGACAAAGACTCAAGATGGAGTAGTGCCCGTCCCTAGGGCAAGAATGGAAGTCGCTAACCTTCCACCTCCCCGAGATCAGGCTGCTGGTCTAGTGCCCCTTACCATATCACGAGGGGAGGTCATGTGGGTCCACCCGGATCTGGTACCGAAAGTAACTTAGTCTGCACCACCCGCCACCAACAAGAAGAAGAGTGGGAAAGTCAAATCATGCCGCACAATCTCGGCAGAGGTCGAAGAAGCTACTGCTGTTGTTACCCGATCCGACGCACAAACCCAAGCTCCACCGGGTAACTCGACTGAAGATCATCAGCCGACAGCTGCTGATGCCCCAGGACCTTCTCAGCCTTCGATGACCGACAAGCCTAGGCCGAAGAAGACTTGCTTTGACAAGCCGCTCCGAAGAGAGACGCCTTATGGGCTGTAGAGGCCCTACAACTTTGACATCTTGGCACAATTGGCCAACACATCGGCCAAATTATCACTATACGAGCTCCTGAGACTCTCTAAAGATGTTCGCATTGCACTAAGCGAGGCACTCCAGAATGCCGACGCATATCTGGCTCAATCCAATCTCACTGGGAGGGCTCGCCGACAAATCTTCAAGACAGCACTTGCACGGGTGCAATGCCCAACATTGTCTTCACTCCGCAGGATATGCTTATCAAGACCAACCTGCATGATCGCCCTCTGTATTATTCTGGGTACATTGGCGATATCAAGGTGGATCGGATGCACATTGATCCCGATTCTTCCATAAGCATCATCCCGAAGAGCCTGTTATACCATCTGCGCATCCCAATGCATCGTCTGACGCCGACAAGCATCGCCATTAGCAGTTTTAATTTAGGCCGAAGCTATCCGATAGGAAATATTCGTCTGAAATGCCAAATCGGCGATCTTCAATCAGAAGTGACATGTTATGTCATAGATGCGGATACTTCCTACAATATTCTCCTGGAGCGTCCTTGGATACACGATTACATGATCGTGTCTTCCATACTGAACCAATGCTTCAAGTACGTCGATAAGCATGGCTTCGTGAGGACAGAATTTGCCGATATCGATCCCTTTAAAGGGGTTGAATCTTACTACTCCAACTCATGCTTGTACGAGAAATCAAAAAGGTACCTTGTCGAAGAAGATACTCAAGCTCCAACTGAGACAGCAACTGGATAGGAAAGACCTCTAACGATCCACCTCCAAGCCCGTAAACTTGGCAGAACTGTACCCCTTACGGCCGCTCTGCGTAAGGACGCAATCAGCTTCTCGGCATATGAGGAGTAGATGATAATCCGACTGCCAAGGTCTAGCCAAGCGCCAAGATCCACGACAGAGCCACTGACAATCAGGCTGCCTAGAGTGAGTCAGCAACAAATAGAGGAGCACAATCCCTCTGTCAAGCCGATGATGATCCGTCTTCCCAGAATGAATCAGTAACCGAGCGCTAAGTCGAGGACTGCTAGCCAGCCAACGATCCCCCACCTAACACCAAGCACCAAACTGGGGGTGGCTAGTATGCCAACGACTCTACGTTCTGCTCCACCCATGGAGCCCCTAATGATTAAGCTGCCCAAGTCATCCTTCCAATCTACATTGACATAAGGGGTGGTTAAAGAAGAGTCAGAGCTGGCCAAGTATGTGGCCGCCCACACTGATGTTCCATCCGCAGATGATGTAATCCCGCTAGAAAAGATACCTTATTTCATCAAAAAAGGGCTATCTTTGAATTACCACGAGCTTAATAAGCTTTGTACAATGTATGCTATAGAACACGGTATAGGCACCCATCTGCACACACAGGTAACAAATGTTTACACCGCGAACCAACTTACTCCCGGAGAAGACGCTTACCGTATAGTCGAGGGAGGAGATCATCCAACCATCTTCGACTGAAGAATGATCCACAACCCTTCAGGATAGAAGAAGTTGATCTTGAATCCGACACCGGGACACTGCCTCTTTATCTGTATAGCTTCTGATCCAAGTACCTCATGCAAAAATAGGGGTATGATCTGGAAACTACACCAGGTTTGAACTATGGCACTGGACGGCGGTTACCCTTACAATTGTCGGTCCCGTGCTGGGAAACCACGAGATTACTATAACAAAACCAGATGTGGACTAGGTTATGTTACACCTGTAACGACCCCTGAAAGCTCAGACGAGGAATACGACTGGCATTCATACTCAATCGGATCGCCCACCTCCGATTCGGATGTTAGCATCGAGGACGTGTTCAGGCAAGTCTTGTCCGTCAATATGGCATTTGCCGATGCCTACGAAGAAGATAAAATATTCTTGAACTTCTTGAGTTAGAACCGTGGGCACAACAACTAGATACGCAATGGAAGAAGCGGTTCGAACAAAGAGAGCCTCCCACCGAAGATGAGGTTGTGAAAGTTGATCTCGGTGATGACCCCTCTCCAAAGCCCATCTTCTGACAGACAAAGAGCGAGAATCGCTACTGCAACTCGTCAAAGAATACATCGACGTGTTTGCCTGGAGCTACGAAGACATGCCAGGACTGAACCCAAAGGTTGTACTTCACAAACTCAATATTCGGCCGGACGTAAAACCAGTCAAGCAACAGCAACGACGGTTCCGTCCCGATATCATGAATTCTATTGAAGCTGAGGTCAACAAATTGATAGCTAGCGGCTTCATCCACGAGAAACAGCATCCAGACTGGGTAGCCAATATAGTACCAGTCCTCAAAAAGAACGGAAAGATTCGAATCTGCATCGACTTCTACAATCTGAACGAGGCATATCCCAATGATGAATTTCCCTTCTCTATCACAGACATCATGATTGACAACACCTGCGGCTTTGAGTGTATATCATTCATGGATGGTTTTTCGGGGTACAACCAAATCAAGATATTCTCTGATGATGAAAAGCATACATCATTCTGAACACCAATTGGCACATACTACTACACAGTTATGCCTTTCGGTTTGAAGAATGCTGGTGCCACCTATCAAAGAGCTATGAGCATCGTCTTCAGAGACCACCTACGTAAGACAGTGAAATGCTACGTCGATGACATCACCGTCAAAAGCCGCTCTAAGGAAGATCATCTGCATGATCTGAGGACAGTGTTCGACCTGATGCGAGCACACAATTTGAAGATGAATCCCACAAAATCCTTCTTGGGCATATCCAGTAGGAAGTTCTTGGGTTTCATCATTACTTCTTAGGGTATCCATATGGACCCCGAGAAGACGAAGGCAATCATGGAGATGGGTCCCCCGAGAAATCTCCGTGAACTTCGAGGCCTTCAAGGGAGGCTGGCTTACATCAGGAGATTTATCTCCAACCTCTCCGGACGATGTCAGCCATTCACCTACCTCATGAAAAAGGCATTTCATTCGTATGGGATGAAGAATGTCAGCGCGCCTTCGACAGCATCAAGGAATACCTGATGAACCCTACAGTCCTTGTGGCCCCGGTTGCTGGAAAACCATTCCTGCTCTATGTGCGAGCTATAGAGCATTCTCTCGGTGCTCTACTATCACAAAACAATGATGCAGGCCATGAGCAAGCTATATATTACCTCAGCCGAATGATGATGGGGCCGGAGCATCGGTACACTGCCGTAGAAAAAGAGTATCTTGCTCTGGTGTTCGCCATTCAGAAGACGTGATACTACGTTACGGGATAAACCATCCATGTCGTATCAAGAGTCAACCCCCTAAGGGTCCTCATGACTAAGCCGGGCGCACTCAGCTCTTGCCTCGCTACCTGGACGATATTACTGTCCCCCTATCACATGATCTTCGTCCCACAGAAAGTCGTTAAAGGTCAAGCTCTGGCAGACTTTTTAGCGGCTCATCCAGGTTCGGAGTCATCCAGAATAGACGAAAAGATTCCAGATGAGGTTACCAATTCAAATGTGGCCTCTCATGATGCCTTATGGCAAATGTTCTTCAACGGCACTTCCAGAACTGGGCCTAAGGGCAACATCGTTGCTGGAGTCGGAGTAGTGCTAATCTCTCCCTCCGGGCTGGTGATCAATCGGGCCTACTCCCTCACGGAGCCCTGTTCAAACAATGTGGCCGAGTACAATGCTTTAGTCATTAGCCTTCGACTAGCAAAAGAGCTGGGGGTAGAGTATATGGAAGCATACGGCGACTCGCAGCTAATCGTTAACTAGATCCGAGGATCATACGAAGTTCGTCATGAAGACATGATCCCCTATCACCAAATAGCAATGGACATCATCTCGTCCTTGAAAGGGTTCTTTATAGAACACGTTCCCAGGCTCCAGAACATCGAAGCCGATGCCCTAGCAGGCCTTGCTGCTTCCTTAGCAATTCCGAATCATGCTTACCACTTGGTTGACATAATAGGCCGTAAATTGGTCTGTCCCAAGAATAATGTTCAATGTGTGGAAAGTTACTCCGCTTTGACTGTTGACGAAGCACCAGACTGGAGACAGCCATTTATTGACTTCGTAGTCTACGACATCCTGCCAGAGAATCCGAAGGAAGCTACTTCTATCAGAAGACGTTTCCTCAGATTCTTCTACGATACAGAAACAAAATGCTATATCGGCGATCATACGATGGATTACTGCATCGGTGTCTGTCAAATACAGAAGCCAAAAAAGTTGTACGTGAAGTTCACGACGGCGTCTGCGGGGCCCACCAGCCTGGCCCGAAATTGTAAGACCGCCTTCGCCGAATGGGCTATTACTGGCCCACGATGGTTGTAGATGCGATAGACTATACAAGAAAGTGTAAAGCCTGTCAAGTCCACGTAGATTTCATCCACCAACCGTCCGAGTTTCAACATCCAACGGTGGCATCCTGGCCATTTGAGACATAGGGAATGGACATGATTGGTCCGATTACTCCGCCTTCATCCCGAGGACATCGCTTCATACTCGCAATCACAGATTACTTCTCCAAATGGGCGGAGGCTATTCCGCTGGCAGAAGTCAAGACTTTAAACGTGATCAGCTTCCTCAAGCACCACGTCATCTATCGCTTTGGACTTCCCCGAAGGATCATCCACGACAACGATCCACAGTTCGCAAGCCATGCCTTCTATCGGTTCTGCGATAAACATCGGATCCAGAATATTGATTCAATGCCGTACAATTCGGCGGCGAATGGGTTGGCAGAAGCGTTCAATAAAACTATAATCAAGATGCTCAAGAAGTTCGTGTCTTTCAACAAACGCGATTGTAATGAGAAGCTTGGCGAATATCATCCTCATTTCCCGTATTTCTTGTATTTTTTCGTATTTTGTATTTTACTTGTATCTGGATTTTGGCCTGTATTTTTATTTTTCTCAGCTTGTAGAATTTCGATATTTCTCGTATTTTGGGTTTTTTCTCATGGCTCGGTTTTATTGGGTTGGTCTGGTTCGGTTTGTGTGTTGGATCACCTTAGCCTATGCTACCCCTCATCCCTACCACAACTCCCCCTCTTTATATCCCTACCTACCACTCTCTCTCTCATTACTTCTACCATTTATTTCCTTCATTCTTCTTCTTCTCCTTCCTCTACACAACTCTCCCAACCCTAGGCAAGTGCATCTTGCCACTACATGAGAACCCTCTTTTATTTGTCCATTTGCTAGATTAGGACATGGTGATCAACATTAGGTCTTGGTATTTTGTGATTTGAAGTCTCCATTATTCTAGATCTAGGTTTTTCCTATTTTTGGATTTTACATGGTTTGAGCTACTTAAGTTGGATTTTATGGGTTTTTGATGTTTCCATGAGGAAGAGCATTCAGTTTCACTCCAGTTGGAACTTTGGAAATCGGATTTGGAGTTCGGATGGCCAAGTTATGATACTTTGAAGCTTGGTTCAGCCATGGTGTTCTTGCTGTTTGGAGAAGACAGTGAGCAGTGTGTAGAGCTGTTTAGCTTACGCACCCTGAGCTACGCACGCTCTTTAGCACTGCATACGCAGACTTGGGTACGCTTCCTGTTGGAAGCGTGTCTCTCTGTAGCGTGCGTGACTTTTCACCTACGCTGCTCTCTGAAGCGTGTGTGACTTTTCACCTACGCTACTCTCTGAAGCGTGCGTGACTTTTCACCTACGCTGCTCTCTGAAGCGTGCGTGACTTTTCACCTACGCTGCTCTCTCAGCGTGCGTGACTTTTCACCTACGCTGCTCCCTGTAGCGTGCGTGACTTTTCACTTACGCTGCTCTCTCAGCGTGCGTGATTTTTTATCTACGCTGCTCCCTGTAGCATGCGTAACTTTTTACCTATGCCGCTCCCTGTAGCGTGCGTGACTTTTTCACGTATGCTGCTCTCTCAGCGTGCGTGACTTTTTACCTACGCTGCTCCCTGAAGCGTGCGTGACTTTTCACCTACGCTGCTCCCTGTAGCGTGCGTGACTTTTTACCTACGCCGCTCCCTGTTGCGTGCGTGACTTTTCACGTATATTGCTCTCTCAGCATGCGTGACTTTTGACCTACGCTGCTCCCTGTAGCGTGCGTGACTTTCACCTACGCTGCTCTCTCAGCGTGCGTGACTTTTTACCTACGCTGCTTCCTGTAGCGTGCGTGACTTTTCACGTACATTGCTCTCTCAGCGTACGTGACTTTTCACCTACGCTGCTCTCATGTGTGCGTGACTTTTCGCGTACGCTGCTCCCCTGACCCCTTGCTTAACCGATTGGCTCTTAGAGTTTTGGTCTTATTTCTTTAATCTTGGCTCTTCTATAGCCCTATATATTGATATGTTTGGAATGACTATTGTACATGGCACGGTATGGCAAGGAACTAGCATAACACGACAGTGACCCATGGTGGTACACTCCTGACATGACCAATCTGACATGATAGTGGCCCGTCGTGGCGCACTCCTGACAAGTACCCTGACATGATTTATCTTGATAATTTAACTTGACCTGCCTTGACACCGTGGGTGGTTCTTCTTGCTTGCTTGTTAAATCCACTTGTCCTGTCTTGCATCATGTCTAGGAGGGGACTCCTGAGTACCACGGTCAGGAGTACCTACTAAATGGATTAAGGCTAATAACTAGAATAACACAGTAGTCATGAAGAGATGACACAGCTACAGGCAATCCCGTTACCTGGGCGCTCCAGGGATTTGTAGCCTGCCGTCGAGTAGGACGCATTTCCAGCACACTGTCAGGTGTTGCACCCTCTAAGTCACCTAAGGGTACATACGTTTCCTGACGATGTACCCACCTGAATTCAACCCTAATCTTTCGTCCTGGGTAACCTGGATGGTATGCAGGGCTTGTGGCTGTGGAACAATCTCACTGCATCTTGTTAGTAATTAGGCCTGTGATAACCCTAGTTAGTTAAAATAGTAAGCCGTAGTATCTGCTTGGCCGTGATTGATTGAATGAGGTTAACCAGTGTAGCCATGTCTTGATCCCGTACAAGATTGCTTCCTGTCTTGATTTTTTACATTATTATCTTGCCGATAAATGGTGGGAAACCAAGTTCTGTTCAGATGAAAGGTTACAACCCCGGTCCTTGTTTGGTTTACGGGTTGTAACCTGGCTATCGGAATAGTCCCATGGTTATCTCGTCGTATATCATCCTGACATGTTTTCGTAAATTCTAGTCGTGATATTAGATTTTCTTGTGCTGATTGCTGGCTTTTGTTCTTATTTCGTGGCCCCCTTGTGGCACTTGCTCTTTCTGGGGTTGACCCAGCTGGTTTTGTGTGGCCAGATTTTGGAGCAGCTCCCGAGGATCTACCAAGCTTCCAGCCCAATGGTGGCGACTAGAAGGAACCCAGGCTATGAGTGGGTTTTTTATTTTGTTTCGGTCACTCTATTATAAAATTATTCTTTTGAGGCGTTTAGCCGACGAGCACCTGTTAGCTCGATGCACTTTACTTACTATCTACCTACGGGCTGTAAACATGATTAACAAATCCTAGGTTGATCTGTATGACTTAACTCTTGCTAGTCCTCATATTTTGTACGACTAGCTTCATGATCAGCTGATATGTAATATTTGGGATGCCTTTTATTGTATATTTGGTGGTCAAACATCTTGTAATTATATTACTTGCTTGAGATTGAGACAATAGGCTTGACCTTAAGAGACTGTTGGCTTGTAGTAAACCCTCATATCTAGACAGCCATGACCGTATAGTTGAGTATATTCTATTTCAATATACGTAGCTGGCTATGTCTGCCCCCGCTCTCCAGTATTCTGGTTCTGGGGCATGACAGCGAATGCTTATGGATGTACCATACTACAGTACGGACGGCCACTGGAAATACTATTCTCTCTAGTATATGGTAGCGAGGCAGTTCTCCCATTAGAGACTCAAATCTCTCACTCTGCGTCGTTCTTACCTACCGACTAACGACAGATGGTAACCACCATCGCCGACTACAAGAGTTGGAGGCCCTAGATGAGAAGCTTCTGTTAGCTCAAAACGAATCGAGCTATACCAAGCACGTATCTCGGGAGCTTTCAACAAAAAGGTGAAAATCAGAAATTCCAAGTGGGCGATCTCGTTCTGGCAGTACGGAGGCTGATGGTTATGACTCACAAAACTGTCGACAAATTCCAGCCAAAGTGGAAAGGCCCATTCATCATCGAGGCCGTATTCTCCAATGGTGCTTACCGCCTCGCGAAACAAAATAGAGACTTGCTCATGTGCCCATCAACGGCAAGTTCCTAAGAAGTATTATGTCTGAAATGACATCCTCCAAATCTTCCAAGGTATTGATATGTACCCCTTAGTACCGCTGAACTCACACTCCAACTCTAAATCTCAGATTGTTAAGTTATGTACCCCCTGGTACCGCTGAACTCACATTTGACTCTAAATTTCCTAGCTGTTGAGTCATGTACCCCCTAGTACCGCGTGAACTCATATTCTGATCCAAATTTCCAACTTGCTGAGTCATGTACCCCTGGTACCGTTGAATCACATTCTGACTCCAGATCTCCCAGATGTTGAGTTATGTATTCGTAAGTACCGCTGAACTCATACCCTGGTCACTACAAATGAATTATATGTATCTTTTAGGCAGTAAGTCATGTTGATCATACTCTGAACTTTTCTCCTAAAAAAAGCCCTTCTCATGATCCAATACCCGTACTTTCAGTGCATAAACATGGTAACAGATCCACAAATTTTCTGAAACAACCACGTCGATGCTACCTCTGAGTTGTTTTCCTTCCATCAAAAAACAAACCGCCCCTCACGTAGAACTTCCATGTATTATACCTCTGAGTTCTACATACCCCTTCATGGAGCCACTCCTGCCATGTCCTCATTACCTCTGAGTGGGAAGGCTCCATCAAAGAACCCTCATATTGTAACACCCATTTTTCAAAATAAGGATAATTTTGA
The DNA here is from genome assembly GCA_029216955.1 of Iris pallida. Classification (NCBI taxonomy): domain Eukaryota; kingdom Viridiplantae; phylum Streptophyta; class Magnoliopsida; order Asparagales; family Iridaceae; genus Iris; species Iris pallida. Next base: position 14,957,081 of record JANAVB010004398.1, read on the forward strand.
ACTTTATAATTTGATTAATCGATAATAAGATTTAACTCATGTTGTGATTTTGGTAATTTTTTAATCAATTTAAACTATTTAAAAGGTGAATTGTGATTTTGATGGTTAACTAGTTAATCCCTAGTTTGCTAAGCTTAGAGACTAACCATGGGGACCTAACCATGTGATTAGAATGACTATTACAACTTTTAGGCTAAGGGTATTTTGGTCATTTGTGACTTTTGAGGTTATTTAGGATTTTGATTAATTGGTAAATTTTAGATTATTTTAATAATAATTAAATTGATGTATTATGATTTAGTCATTTTCATATTTTAATATTTGGGAAAATTTTTATTTTAATATTGTTTTTATTGGATTTGTTTAGGCGGGTTTGAGTTTCGTCTTTCGATTGTATTGTGACCCGGGTAGCTTGAAACTCTAGATGGGACCCAATATAGTTAAGCATGGCTCACAAGACCTAACATTAAGTTAGTTAATTAAACTAATTTTTATCATGTTAGAAGGTTAAGTTAGAGACTCAAAACTAGATCATTTTGACCCCAAACTTGAACTAGTCTAGACTTAACCATATGAGACTAGAGAGGGGCAATTAGGACATTTCATTAGCCCTAATGGACTCTTTATGGCAGCACCTTTAGGAGAGAATGATTCATTTTATTCATTACAATCTTGCCTCTTTATTTTCCTTTTGTCTTCCCCAATTTTAGAGAGCCTTCCCATTGATTTGATCTCCAAATCAAATCATTCCTTCACCAAACCTTCCCTCAATCATTCCCATTCTCAAGGGAAGGGTGCTACCAAGGATGGAAGAGGAGTGCAAGGAGGAGTGTTCACTTTGAGGGATCTTGTATCGGAGCCGTGTCCTAAAGGATTTCATGGGATTCCACTCCCAATAGGTAAAAACCATCCTCTAAACAATTTTCTTTGCATATAAAAGGTCTTGAATCGTAGAACATACTCTGCATGTGTCCATTTAGATTCAAATTTGAGGCCATTGGAGCTCTATTGAGGATTTTAGATATGTGTCTGTGTCCTACTGATAGATCCCAAATTAGGACACCTATGGTATGTATGTATGATAATAGTTTAAATAGATATTTAAATTCAGTTTTAGAATGGTTAGAGAGTGGATGATCTAGTTAGGATGGTTAGAATGAGTTTCATTTGGATACTATGTTTGTATCAAGTATCTTGGCCTATATGTGTCTTTTGTCAAATTCGTCATAATTTTTATCCACATTTTTAACCAAAACAACTTAGAAATGTCATAACTTTTAGCTTAGAACTCCGATTATCTTTTATTTTTTAAAAAGAACCGTATCGAAGTTAGCTTTTCAAATATATATTTTAATAAGCCAAATTCTTTCTGTAACTTTCTGTAGAATTATTTGAGTGTCAGCTATATGAAAGACGAACGTGTTTCGATATTTTGCGATTTCGGAAGCTTCGGACACGAAAATACGATCCGTTTGAAGTTTCGGAAAGCTAACACGAAGGGCTACGACATACTTAATCCTAGAATTTAGTGAATGCCCAATTGGTACAGTATTGATTTTAAGTAGAAGAGGACTATACGATATGCATTTTGTGTAACCTAGAGCCTATGTAGTATGGGTATTAAAGAATATAGAGTATGTAATACATGATATGTTAGATGAAAGAAATAATATGATATATATCCTCTTTACATTAATGTATATATATGGTTGAATGCAAGCATGTAGGAATGCAATTAATATAATGTATGTAAGCAATGCATAAATGCATGAATGAAAGAATGATACAATGTATATATAAAGTATAAATGAATGCTAGATATGAATGCAAGGTATATAGTAATGATAGATATGAATGCAAATGTATAAATCTTGTAATACAATATATATGATAGCATATATGGTATGTAGAAATATGATGCAAGCATGTATATGTCCACTGTTTTTCCTTTCCTTACATTTTCCTTCCCTTCCCTTTCCATTTCAGTTTTTCTCCTTTTTCTTCTTCTATTTACATATTATATCAATGTATAATGTATAGATGCATGTAAGTATGTAATATGCATGAATGAATGTCATATATGAATGAATCAATCAATCAAAGGTATAAGTAAATATAGCATTGTAATGAATGTTAAATATAATGTATAAAAGTATGTATGTAAATGTGCATGAATGTATTATCTATGTAACTATATAAATATGCATGATGAACAATGCCATATAAATAAATATGTATGTAAGTGGATATGCATATGTATGAAGAGTATGTATATATATATTATCTATTTATATTATGGATTATTGTGGTTCACATGTTTTGTGTGTGAGTGTAGCCTAGGCTTGGTTAGGCTAGTGAGACTTGTTAGACTATTGGGCTAGGTAACCTAGTTGACCTAATTTGAGTGTGGTTGACGAGTTGACCAAGTGTTGACTTTAGTCTAGTTTGACCTAGACAGCATGCAGATGTACATTTTATTATCATCTCTGTATACATCTTGACTGTGGTTGCTCTAAATATGACTGTGGCTTGCAGTTTTATACCTCTATACTATCAGTTGTTCAAGTATCAGGCGAGTACATTCTGATGTTCTCTCATTTAATTGTCAATTACTGTACTTAGTTATAGTTAGTTTTATGTGATTCTCTGTTACAACACGTATGGATATTTCTAGATCAGTATGCGACACAACATACAAACTTAATCTGGCTCTTACTGGAATCACTGGAATCATCTGGAATCTATTTGAAATTATCATATTTGGCTGGATCATCTCGATTCTCGTATCGAATTCTGGATTCATTTGTATTGCGGGGCGGGGAAATTGAGTAAGACATGTAGACATATCTAAATCTGGAATCTTCCAACTGGAATCTACTGGAAGCATAGCCATTTTGCTGATCAGTGAGAGATGTGTCTGATTACCTACAGTCGTTATTGTCGATCTCGGTATTTTAAAACACACTGTTAGAATAGGGGCTCACCTGGATTCTGATCACTAACTAGAATCATCTTGTACTGGATCCATCTGTATTAGATTCATCTCGTATGGACTTATAGTAGTTTTAACTTGTTTGTATTACCGTCTGGATTATGTTACTTTAGTTCAGCTAGATTTATTTACAGTCTCAGCCATCATTCTTCCTTATTTTAGTTACTTTCCTGTATCTTATGCTTGCTCTATACTATCACCTAAATATAAACTGCCATATCAAAAAATGTTATAATGTTTTATAGTTCTCTGTCATACTTGGATTTTTTGATGTGTACGTTCCTGTCCGACTGGACTGTTGATAAATTTTACAGATAGCTTGGAGGTTGCCAGCTAGCCTAGAGGGACACAGTAGAGGTGTATAGATAGTTTTTAGTTGTTGAGTTGTAATTACTTTATGGATTACTGTATTGAATTTTGAGATGTTTTCTGGGTTTGTGTATCTTAGACATTAGATTCTATCTGCGGTATCTCTTTTGGATTCATATTTATCTATCTCTATCATGCTCTACTATAGATGTGATTGAGACTGTATTTTCTATGTCACTCCATCGGAGTGATATACTGTACATGTATTTTATAATGTTAGATATTTGACAGGACAACGTTCTACCGCGACACTGCGGCGTAGGCTGGACGTACCCATTCTCGTCCTTACTCTAGGGTGGGGTCGTGACAATTTTAGTGGTAGCCCATGCAGGTCGAGTTGTGTAGTGGTATTCGAACTAGAGTACTACAGCCTGCAGTAGGATTATGATATATTTTGAAGTACTCAATCACAGTTAGGATCCCTTGAGAGAATCCTGGGATGACCCTTAAGATCTCATTATAAATATCTCGAAATTGATTCTAATGGTTTTATATACTTTTGGTAGTAATGAATTGATTTTTGGGTATCCATTGTGATTAATTTAATTTTTGTCAAGATGAAATTATATGGGCTAGGTCATCTAAGTTATGGAATCTGTCTTCTATAGTCACATTAGCCAGCATGGTGAGGACATATAGTGACTTTGGATATATTTCCGGGTGTAGAAATTTAAGGTTTTCGCAGCCAAGCTAGCGGCATCGCAAAAATTTTAAATACCATGATTCTAGAGGTATGTGCCTAAGTCGAGGACTTTATGATTATCGTAGCCTTGCTTACTAGTATGACGAGAATTTAGAGTACCATGATTTTGGATAGACACATATGATCAGATTGTACCTTAAATATTCTTGAACATGTTTCTCTACTTTTGTTTCAGTCATTCTAAAAAAAAAGAATCTGTTGTTTTGTTTGTTTTGCTTCCATTATTTAACTTAGGAGTAGCTTTAGCTGTATTATAAACCTTGTGTAACTTCTTACTATGAATTTCTCTTAATACAATGAATCGATGATTTTGCTAGACCTTATCTGGATTTGTATTACGCTCTGGCAAAATGTTCTTCTTTTAAACAGATAAGCAGAACAGATTTTATCGTTATTTCTTCTTGCTATTATTCTTGTATTAAATAATAATAATAAAAAACTGTCTTGATTACATCAATCACTACTTGCAATCTTGGTAGGAATCTAAATGTTGGTCTTGATATGGAATTTGATTTTATATTGGGACATGAGAAATATAATATATAGCGGACACAGACACTTTGCCTGACACGTATGCATGCTACACTTTGATTACCAACCCATCTAAATACATATTAATATGTTGTGATGTTTAAATTCTTAGAACCCCAGTATTTCTGGTTCTCTGCTTTTCCAGATTAAATTCGTAATTTAAATATAAATTTATGTTATTAGTTTGTTACAATACACATGTATGTTCATACAGGATTTCAATTCTTAAAGAAATTGGTTGAGTTTTGTGTTTGAAATTGTCAAATCTAAGACCGTGTGCATATTAACCCTTAATACTGGATTTTAAATATTAGTTCAATCTGTTATTTTAAAGTAATATTTGAGCTATATACATTATTGTATGTGGAATATAATGTTAGGTTTCATTTTTTTACATGTTAGGTTGTGATAAACATTGGGTTGGTTTGATGTTCGAAATTCTCCAAAATCCTAAAACTGAATACATGTTAACATTTTTTTTATTGATTACAGATGTTTAGTTCAATCCAGATTTAATATGTAATATTTAGAGCTGTATACATTGTCGTATGTAGGGATAGTATGTTAGGGTTCATCTCCATCATGTTAGGACGTGTTGGGAGCATTGAGTGGTTGTGATGTTTCAAATCCCTAAAAATTGAAACTGCATTATGTTAATAGTACACTGGTTTAATGTTAGTTATTTCAGATTCTTGTATGTAAATGCTGAACTAAAACTGGATTTAACCTTTCAATCTAAGCTATAACCCTGTACAAGGACACACACACCCTAACTTAGTATACAGCCATATAAACCTAACCCCCTCTCTATGTTATGTTCATATAGATAGATATATATAGAGTTTATGCATACATGTTGTAATGTAATATATTACATAACTAAATCTCTACTCTTACATATATATATATAAATAAATATATAATATAATATATATAATATATAGATATATATATATATTAATATATATAATATATATTATATATATATAGATATGGTTAGCCATGCATGCTATGAGTAAATAGGTTGTGCGTTGTAGATTGTTAACCAATATGCCATGAGTAGTGTAACTGGATAGCTATTGTTTTGAAACCCAAATCCTCATATACATTCATGTATATTTCACATACACACACGTCTACTATCTAACCCTATGAACATGTCCACATACACCCATACACACACTAACCACATAACCTTTACATAATGCTAGCTTTTCCTCTCTAACGCTCTCTCTCTATATATATATATATTGTGATGGATTTCAATGCAATTGACTTTCATTCTTTAACTTTGATTTTGATTTTTCTTTGAATAGTACCCTTTATAGATAATTGGTAGTTATCTTATTTTATTTCTGATAAGTACCAATTTTTATATAGGATGGTTGATGCCTTACAGTTTTGATGATTTGTATTCTGTATCTTTTCCAGTTTAACACCTCCGATTGCTTGTATGTTTGATACCCTATGACCCTTTTGGTTAGCATGACTAGTATACTAAATGAGACTTTCACTACCACCATATGCCATGACCCTGTATGCCATCCTTTTAATCGTATGATGATTAGGTAAGTTCTGAGACCATGATTGTTGGGGACGAGACTCTAGAAAAAGTACGACCATCTTAATTTCGAGGACAAAATTCTTCTAAGGAGGGTAGACTTGTAACACCCACTTTTTAAATGAGGGTAATTTTGAACTTTTATAATTTTGATTAATCGATAATAAGATTTAACTCATGTTGTGATTTTTGGTAATTTTTTAATCAATTTAAAACTATTTAAAATGTGTGTGATTTTGATGGTTAACTAGTTAATCCCTAGTTTTGCTAAGCTTAGAGACTAACCATGGGGATCTAACCATGTGATTAGAATGACTATTTATAACTTTTTAGGCTAAGGATATTTTGGTCATTTTGAAACTTTGAATGATTTAGGATTTTGATTAATTGGTAAATTTTAGATTATTTAATAATAATTAAATTATGTATTATGATTTTGGTCATTTATCATATTTTATATTGGAAAATTTTATTTTTTTAATATTGTTTTTATTGGATTTGTTTAGTCGGGTTTGAGTTTCGTCTCGTTTCGACTTGTATTGTGACCGGTAGCTTGAACTCTAGATGGGACCCAATATTAAGTTAAGCATGGCTCACTAGACCCAACATTAAGTTAGTTAATTAAACTTTTTATCATGTTAGAATGGTTAAGTTAGGACTCAAAACTAGATCATTTTGACCCCAAATTTGAATCTAGTCTAGACTTAACCATATGAGACTAGAGAGGGGCAATTAGGACATTTCCATTAGCCCTAATGGACTCTTTATGGCAGCCACCTTTAGAGAGAGAATGATTCATTTCATTCATATAATCTTGCCTCTTTTATTTTTTTTGTTCTTCCCCAATTTTAGAGAGCCTTCCCATTGATTTGATCTCCAAATCAAATCATTCCTTCACCAAACCTTCCCTCAATCATTCCCATTCTCCAAGGGAAGGGTGCTACCAAGGATTGGAAGAGGAGTGCAAGGAGGAGTGTCCACTTTGAGGGATCTTCGTATCGGAGCCGTGTCCTAAAGGATTTCAATAGGATTCTACTCCCAATAGGTAAAACCCACTCTAAATCGATTTCCTTTGCATATAAATTAGTTTGAATCCGTAGGATCCATCCTCTTGCATGTGTCCCATTAGATTCAAATTTGAGGCCATTTGGAGCTCTCTTGAGGATTTTAGATATGTGTCTTGTGTCCTACTTGATAGATCCCAAATTAGGACACCCCATGTGTATGTATGTATGATAATAGTTTAAATAGATATTTAAATTCAGTTTTAGGATGGTTAGACAGTGGATTGATCATAGTTAGGATGGTTAGAATGAGTTTCATTTGGATACCTATGTTTGTATCCAAGTATCTTGGCCTATATGTGTTCTTTTGTCAAATTCGTCATAATTTCATCCACGTTTTTATTAACCAAAGCAACTTAAAAATGTCATAACTTTTAGCTTAGAACTCCGATTTATCTCCCATTTTTTAAAAGAACCGTATCGAAGTTATTTCCAAATATAGATTTTAATAAGCCAAATTCTTTCTGTAACTTTCTGTAGAATTATTTGAGTGTCAGCTGTACGAAAGACGAACGTGTTTCGGTATTTTCACGATTTTGGAGCTTCCGGACACGAAAATGCGATCCTTTTGAAGTTTCGGAAAGCTAACACGAAGGGCTACGACATACTTTAATCCTAGAATTTAGTAAATGCCCAATTGGAACAGTATTGGTTTTAAGTAGAAGAGTGACTATACGATATATGCATTTGTGTAACCTATGAGCCTATGTAGTATGGGTATTAAATGAATATAGAGTATGTAATACATGATATGTTAGATGAATGAAATGATATATATGATATATATCCTCTTTACATTAATGTATATATATGGTTGAATGCAAGCATGTAGGAATGCAATTAATATAATGTATGTAAGCAATGCTTAAATGCATGAATGAAAGAATGATATACAATGTATGCATGAAAGTATATAATGAATGCTAGATATGAATGCAAGGTATATATGTAATGATAGAATGATGCATGTATAAATATTGTTACATATATAATGAGAATGTATGGTAATGCAGAATATGATGCAAGCATGTATATGTCCATGTTTTCCCTTTTCCTTACATTTTCCTTCCCCCTTTCCATTTCAGTTTTTTTCCCTTTTTCTTCTTCTATTTTTACATATATATACAATGATATAATGTATAGATGCATGTAAGTATGTAATATGCATGAATGAATGTCATATATGAATGAATGAATCAATCAAAGGTATAAGTAAAATATAATGCATTATAATGAATGTTAACAATATAATGTATAAAAGTATGTATGAAATGTGCATGAATGTATATCTATGTAACTATGTAAATATGCATGATGTAACATATGCCTATTAAATAAATATGTAGTAATGTGGATATGCAATGTATGAAGGTATGTATTTATATATATTATCTATTTTATTATGCATTGTTGTGGTTCACATGTCTTGTGATTGTGTGAGTGCTAGCCTAGGCTTGGTTAGGCCTAGTGATACTTGTTAGACTTGTTGGCTAGGACTTAACCTAGTTGACCTAATTGACTAGTGTGATTGACTAGAGTTGACCAAGTGGACTTTAGTCTAGTTTGACCTAGACAGCATGCAGATGCATTGTACATTTCATTTATCATCTCTCGTATACATCTTGACCTGTGTTGCCCTAAATAGGACTCTGTGGCTTCAGTTTGGACCTCTATACCTATCAGTTGTTCAGGTTATCAAGCGAGTACATTCTCTGATAGTTCTCTCATTTAATTGTCATTACTGTACTTCAGTTATAGTTAGTTTTATTTGATTCTCTGTTACAACACGTATGGATATTTTGGATTCATGTATGCGACACACATACCAAACTTATCTGGCCTCTATTACTGGAATCACTGGAATCATTCTGGAATCTATTTCTGGAATCATCATATTTTGGCTGGACTCATCTCGATTTTCGGGTCGAATTCAGGATTCATTTGTATTGCGGGATGGGGAAATATTGAGTAAGACATGTAGACATATCCCAAATCGGAATCTCCTAACTGGAATCTAGGAAGCATAGCCATTTCTCGCCTGATCGTGAGAGATGTGCCTGATTACCTACAGCCGTTTACATGTCGATCTCGGTATTTTAAAACACACTGTTAGAATAGCCGGGCTCACCTGGATTCTTGATCACTACCTAGAATCATCTTGTACTGGATTCATCTTGTATTAGATTCATCTCGTACTGGACTTATAGTAGTTTTACACTTGTTTTGTATTTATGTCTGGATATTATGTTACTTCAGTTCAGCTAGATTTATTTTACAGTCTTCATTGCCATCATTTCTCTTGTTTAGTTACTTTACTTTCCTTGTATTACTACTTCTCTTACTATCACCTAAAATAAACTGCCATATTCATCAATAAAACTATTTTAAACTGTTTTATAGTTCTTGTCATTACTTGGGTTTCTTGATGAGTTGTACTCGTTCCTGCCTGACTGGACTGTGAAATTTTACAGATTGCTTGGAGGTTGCCTGCTAGCTAGGGAGACACGGTAGAGGTTGTATAGATAGTTATTTTAGTTGTCTTGAGTATTTACTTTATGGAATACTGTATTTGAATTTGAGATGTTTTCTGGGTTTGTATCTTAGACACTTAGACTTCTATCTGCGGTATCTCTTTGTGGATTTATATTTATCTATCTCTTATCTGCTCTACCTTAGATGTGATTGAGACTGTATTTGCTATGTCACCTCCATTCGGAGTGTATATATGTATATGTACCTTTATATTGTTAGGTTGACCTAGGACAGCGTTCTACGCCGACACTGCGGTGTTGGGGACGTATCCACTTCTCGTGCCCTTACTCTAGGGTGCGGGTCGTGACATATTTACCACGTCCTCATTACCTGAGTAAGTATGTTGGTTTTTCTTCGACTTATTATCCGTACCCAAGATCGGAGTACGCCAAGGATAATAGGCCCACAATGTCCTCCGTGGACCACAAATGTTGTACTAAGTTTCCTAGACATACCCCTCATTTCTCATCATGCCCCGGAAGCCCAGTTGCTCCATGGCATTCTTTCTACCGATACCAAGGACGTCTACGGCCATCTTACCGTGGAATTGCTCTAAGTATCCCCATTAAACTGTTATCCGTACTTAAAACCAAGGTATGCCAAGGATAATAGGTCCACAAAAGTCTCCCATTGGGGCAACTACTACAAGCAAGAATAGAGCGAATGTATTCTGTTCATTCAAAATCAGTACACTCACATGACTACATCTCATAAGCAAGCCAAAAAAGTTCTCTATCATTTCATTCAGACAAGAAGGAAGAAGATTTATTGATGTCCAAAAGAAGCAAAATACAAACTGCAGCTGAAGACAGACAGAAATATCAAGACAAAAGACAGACATTTATGAGAGCCTACGAATCCTAATTGCGGGGGCGCATATACCAATCCTTCAACCATTTTCATATGAAGGATCTACTTGAGCAAGATCCTCGTCCGGAGCAGGAGGGTCAGAACTTCCAATACTACCGCCGTCAGACTGGGGGCCTTCTTTACAGCAACTTCAGTAGGCGCCAGCTCTCCTTTCTGTTCCTCCATTTTTGGTATTACCTCCTCCTTAACGAGCGATGACTCTTGTTTGAAAGGAGGCAGCAGCTCTTCCTTCACAATGATCTCAGTCTTCGGCAGGGATGCTGCAAGAATCAAAGATAAAAAAATAAAGTTAGAAGATGGCCAGAGCTTCATTCAGAGGAGCTTATTCGGCTCGGTTTAGCACAGCCTCATGCGACCCAGTCCAGATGAGCTTATGCGGCCCTGTTTGAAGAGGGTTTCATGCGGTTCGATTCAGAAGAACTTATGCGGCTTTGTTCGAAGGGTCTTATGCGATTCAGTTTGTGAAGTATCTATGCAGCTGCTAGACAAACTCCCATGCGGCCTGGACATGGGGTATACCCCATGCGGCTCGGACGTGGGATATACATGCGGCCCATATAAATTGAACAGTTCGATGAAGACGAGGGACGCTTAAAGGCTTGTGCATAAAGCATGCAACAGAGCCGTCTTTGTTAGAGTTTCGATGCATCGATCCACCCAAACCCTTACCAGCATGGTGGAGTGAACGTCGGGTGAACTTCAGGCACCGTGGCTGACAAAGAAGCTAATCCCTTACCCTTCGCCGCGGCCTTGGAAGACTTGGAGGCCATGTTGATTGATAAGCGGAGAAAGCGACGAGATAGCAACCTAGGGCAAGAAGAGTGAAGACAGAAGAAAATAAAGAAGTCTCTCTGACCAAAAATGCTCCTATAGACAGAAGGAAAAGGGGAAGCTTCGATCCGCGTGCTGCAAAAACAAAATCGACTCTTCAGTTATCGAGGAAAATTCGAATATTTAAAACCGACCCTTGGGATCCTGCCCCAAAAGGCGGCTTTAAATCCAAAGCAAATCAAAAGTAATTAATGAGACGCACACGTGGCAGGAGTCGCACACGTGGCAGAAAGTCTATGCGGCCAGACAGTCCATGCGGCTAGGAAGTTTATGCGGCTAGGAAGCCCATGCGGCTAGAACATCCTATGCGGCTAGAAGAGATTACATAGCCATGCTTCTTATTCAAAGTATTTCAATTTTGCAAATTGAAATTTGAAGGGGGTCTTGTAGAAGCATAAAAAATAACAAGAAAAGCTTATGCGGCTCAGATAGAAAGAGCCTCATGTGGCTCAGGAATCTGTTAAACATTCATGCGGTTCAAAAGTCCTTTAAATCCTCATGCGGCTTGGATAGCTCCATGCGGCTCAGAAAGGAGCCACGTGACCCTAAGCAGTTTGCCTCTACAGTCGGCCATAAAGCACTGCCTCATTAAATATCCTGATGGAAGCTCTGACAGAAAGACGAAGTGACAACTCTGACATAAAGCTACAATGAAGACCCTGACATGATGGCGTGCTCCTTGGGAAAAGAAAAAATCTTTTATAGCTGGCATGATCTGCTAAGTCCAAAGCTCTCTAAGCGGCTGCCACTCCTATGCGGCTGTCATCTCTATGCGGCTGCCACTCCTAAGCGGCTGTCACCCCTATGGTTGCTGCCCTTCATGCGGCTTCTACCTTCATACGGCTGCCTCCTTCATGGTGCTGCCTCCTTTATGCGGCTGCCTCCTTCACGAGGCTGCCTTCTTCATGCGGCTGCCTTCACGAGGCTGCCTTCTTCATGCGGCTGCCTCCTTCATGCGGCTGCCTCCTTCACGAGGCTGTCTTCTTCATGCGGCTGCCTCCTTCATGCGGCTGCCTCTCTCATGCGGCTGCTACCTTCATGCGGTTAGGAGTATAGGGGACCACCCATATGCGGTTCATTTAGAGACTGCATTCATGCGGCTCTGTCAGGACGTCCCACTCACGACAGTTGAGACACGTGGCGATCCTCATGACAGTTGAGACACGTGGCGGTCTTATCCCCTCAGAGTTATGGCTGCTAGGAAATCATAACAACCCAGATTTGTTATAATCATCAATTACTCGGATCAATTCAGATTTGTTGTAATTAAGCAAATTGAACACGTTGCGGGAGATCCGAGCTTGTCATGACAAATTATGAAGATTCATTGCAATTAGCATTAATTGCCCATACGGATTTGGCGCAATCAAAAATCAACTGCCCAGATTTGTTGCAATCAAGATTAATGGTCCAGATTATTGACCGTCGACTTTTCAAAAGGAAATCATTGCAAACCCTAATGATCATACTCTACTCCTATAAATAGCAAGGTGCCATTCCCTTGCAAAACGCTGGAGAAAAAAGAGCACAGAGGAGCACAAAGAGACTCTCTCCACCCGACTGGACATACAGAGAGACAATGGTACGCACAAAGGATTCTTTCCATGCATCCCGAGAGCATTTCTTCATCAGAGCCAAGGCTACGTCCGATCGTCCAAGGAGTAAGACAGAGCTGCCGTCGCTTTCCCGAGCCTCTACCGTCACCCCCCAGAATAAAAAATAAACAATCGTACTTAAATTGCTGTACCTAGGTTTTCGTCCCTAGGCTTTCTTTGTACGAGCGAGTTTGTATTGTGAGTCTAAGTTCAGTCCTCCTATATAATTGTTCTGTACTTTTACAATCAATGGCAAACAGTCGGGTCTGGCCAGAGTGCCGTGCACCCGATCCTTGGCATCGTAGTATTTTTATCTGCCAAGTCTCGAGTGTTGAACACTATGTTGTTGGTTGTGGAGGGAAGAAGTCACTCTGCTAGTAGAGCCCAGAACGGTATGAGCCTTCTCCATTTGGGGACTTTTGTGGCAGAGTCCTTCGTCCAGGTGACAGAGTCCTCCAGTTGCATATCCGCTATGACACTAGCAGGATATGCGCAGCGAGCCTTCGGAAGCCAAGTCTTGCGAGACTTATTTGGCTTCGCTAATTTTGAGAGAGTAGAGCCGTCCCTCGAGAGCATCTCTTCGAACGCCTGCTGATCGAATTTTACGATCAACATCGTCTGAGTACTCCCCACTTTGTCAGTATTGGAGTGCGTCACCACCTTCTCGTCAGAGGAAAAGGTAGTCCCCAGCAGAGTCACCATTTTTGTGGACACACAAAAAAAGAAGAAGAGAAAACAATGTCTTTTCTTTTATTGGCACAAGGTACCACAACTCGAGTACACTTGAGAGATCCTGCGCTGAAAATCCCCGAGTACAAAAAGAAGAATTCTAGGGAATGTGACGATGGAGATCGAACGGCAGTTGCTCCTTTACTTCGTTGACACTCTGATTACAAAAGTGGGACAAAACTTGAGAAAATTACTAACTCTCGGCTCACTGGCAAGAAGTGCAGCAATTTGGCTCTTGAAAATGCTCTCCATTCTGTCGGTTGAAGGGGAAGAAGCCCCACTTTTATAGTCTTTCTTGGGCTGGAATGATGTTATGCGCCCACATGAAGAGACACGCTGGTTCTTACGTGAGGGCATGGTCCTGCTTTGGGTGCATAGGTGTAGGCACATATAGGCTGCGAGATCGTGGGTTGGTCGTGGTGTTGACGTGGCCGCATGCTTCGGTGTATGACTGCCCATGGAGACTGATGGCCATGCGCTTTGGTGCACGTTTTGATCGTGGCTTTGACTGAGTCAGGCTTGGGTGCATAGCCATGTCTCAGGCTATGTACCCTCCTTTCGGGGGAGCTAGTCTTGGGCACATGGAGTTATACTTGGACTGGACGTATGGAGCTTCATTAGTGGGCGCATGGAGTCGTACTGACTAGGCGCATGGAGATGCTTTGATTTGGGCGCATGGAGCTATGTTTGCTGAAAATTTTCATTCTTCTACAGGGGCGATCATGTAGATTAAAATTGATCAACATGTCCTATGGAGTAAATATGATGTTGGGCATTGCATCTTTGTTATCGCTGCCCTATAGATCGGTTGGTGGGTCTTTCTCTGGAGGCTTGACCTGAGCTAGGTAGGCGTCAGCATTTTGGAGTGCTTCACTTAATGCGACACGAAGATCCTTGGAGAGCCTTAGGAGCTCGTATAACGACAACTTTGCAAGCGTATTAGCCAACTGTGACAATATGTCAAAGTTTAAGGTCTCTCCAGTCCCTGAGGTACATTATTACGGAGTGGCCTGTCGAAGCGGGTTTCCTTTGGCTTGGATTTATCCGCCGGTGGAGGCTAAGATGGCCTTGGAACATCAGAGGGAGGCAACGTTGCAGGCTGAGGGTCTTCGACTGAACTATCCCGTGCGGGATGGACTTGTGCTCCAGACCAGGTAACAATGGATGCAGCTTCCTCAGCCTCGGCTGAAATTGTATGGCAGGATCTAGACTTCCTGCCCTTCTTCTTTTTGGTAGGAGATGACACCGCCTGGGTAACTTCGGGAACTAAGTCCGGGTGCACCCACATAATTTTCCTCGCGAGGTGGTGAGAGGTACCTGTCCAGATGTCGTTTCAGACATGGGGAAGATTGGTAACCTCTATCGTCGCCCGAGGGACAGGTGTTCCCCGTCTGGAATGCTTGTTGGAGGGAAGTCGCCGAACTGAAATGACACCATGTTCGCTGCCACGGTAACCTCTTCAAAGTCTATCGATAGGGCTTTGGAGTTGATAAGACTCTGAATGTACCGCTTTAATTGGAAGCAGTCCTGAGTGGAATGATGGACATAACGGTGGAAGTAACAATATTTGGGTCCTCTATTTCTGCCGCTCGGGGCTCGCGCGTTATTGGGGGAGCTGGATCTACCCCCTTGCAAAAGCATATCGAAGATAGGTTTGACATGACTATCTTCAAATGAGTAATTCACCTTAGGCCACGGACCTTTTGCCTCTTTTGTTCGGGCTTCTGGGTCGCATCAGCGACCATGGCCTGTTTGCCCTTATTGTCCCGGTTGGAGGTAGCACCACTGTTGTTGTTACTAGAGGTGGAACCAGAGTCTGCCCTTATCCTCTCAGTCTGGGATGTGTAATCCCAGCTGGTGAGCCTTCTTTAACTTTGTCTATGTATTGGTAGCACTTATGATGAAGGTTGTCCAATCCCTGAACTGATCGTCACCCATCCAGAGGCTAATTGCGGGAGCAACTTCTTCTGGCAGATTTCAATCAAGGAGCTCTTGGGATTGCCTTGGGCAATCTCATGCGGTTTGACAGAATCGCTCGATATAGCTCGGCTAGCTCTCCTGAACGACGTCCATAAGAGATGATATCGTTACATCGTGCTCCACTTCATAGAATCTTCTAGGAATATGCTTGAAGCCGTCAAAAGAAGGATGCAGTTGTCGGGAAGGTTGCGGTACCAGTCAAACACGATCTCCTCCAATGCTCTGATGAACAATCGCGTGTGAGGTGGCGTCACTATACGGCAAGTGGTCGGTTGTGACTTCAAAGTAAGTCATGTACTGACTAGAAGAGGTCTTCCCGTCATAAGAATCGATATGGAACGACTGTTCGTGGTGGAAAAGGCACATCTCTCCATGCAACGGGATATGGCTACCGTATTCTGAGGTCCCGAGAGGAGTCTCGGGCATTAAACATTGCTCGAAGCTCCTGGACTTTCCTCTTTGCCTCCTTGGCTTCATCTGCAGCTGAAGGAACGGATGCTCCTAAGGGATCATCACCCAAAGGAGGGGCGGTCGTATTGGAGTCCGTGTTGACTGCGGGTCCCAAGCTTGTTTGTCCGGGCATCCTTGCTGGTTGAGTTGGCAAGGCGGCTTTGATTTCGTCCACAGACTTGACCAAGGATAGGAGCATGGCTTCCAGTACTTCTAGACGTTGTTGGTCAGAAGGCGCTTCATGATCATTGTCAGCTATAAAGACTGTCCTCACGTGGGAAGATGTGGAAGGGATTATAGCAGAGGTGCACTCTGTGCCGTACCCTTGTACAGAGAAATCGTCGGAGAATTTCGGAATGTCATCTTCCTCGGACTCGGAAGGGGTGCTACCCCCTGTGCAGGAAGCTGCATCATCTTGGTGAGGGTGGTGGCCCTCAAGAAAATCCAAGTCTGTTGCGCAGTTCTGGAGGATCTCTACCCCCTGTGTGTGCTCTTGGTACATCGGGTTACTACATACATTAAGGGGACTGCTACCTCCAGCTTTATCTACTCTCAAGGAGGTCGAAGGAAGCTTCTTTTTGGTTCGAGTGCCTAAATAGACACCCCCTGTGGTTGTCGGTGGCAACCCTCCAGATGAGGGTCTCTTTGTAATACTGGCCGAGATCGCTGGGCTGGAAGAGCCTGTCTTCTTTTCTCCCTTACGAACCTTTTGAATTGAATTACAGAAGGCGAGAGGAAACTCTTCGTCTCCCGAAATTTGTACCTGTTTCTTGAGTTATTGTCGGATAGGTGCTGGCTGCTGCAATCGTTGGAAAAATAACTGTCGTCCTTCAGGTGCTGCTGATTTTTCGTAGCAGCAGTTGATGATGACATGGGTGCAACGACGTCCTGAGAGGGACTCATTGCATGCCAATGCTGCCACTTTACGTTTGTGAGTAATCACCTCACACAAGTCGGTAGCAAGCTGATCTACCTTTGCACCAAATTTGTGGACTCGGGTATCCCGAGCGTACGGGTACTTAGGTATCATGTTTGCTCCCTGATCCGTGGCTAGTAAAAGTACTTGCTCTAGATCGTTGGAGGGAGACTTTAAAGACCCACCCTGTCCGTTAGCCCTGGGGGACTGGACGCGGGTGGTTCTGTACAACTTTCCATCAGGAGCCCATGTAACAGTCAACGGGGCCCGCTGTGTCATGACCCGTTACCCAAATTGTTGGGTCGGGCCGAGCCATGTCTAGCCTACGCTTGTTAAAGCGTAGTAAGCTGTTCTAAGAATAGACAATTAAGGATCTAAGCTGCTAACAGTTCGAATATCATATTTAAAGGTTCATCACAACACAGCATCTATAAGAGAAAGTAAACAAGTACAGACTTAATAATATACTTCCAAAGTATCTAACTGGAGACAAAGTCCAGTATCAAATATAAGTTCAAAACAAAGTCTAAGTCTCAAAACACATGAAAATATCTAAGCAAGGTTCCCCGCTGGGGCCTCTTCTGGAGCTAAGGCTAGGTCCTCAAATGCAGTACCATAATATGAATCACATAGCATTTCCTCCTCGAATAGTGAACCTATAACGTTATCCTGTCAGGACGGGAGCAAGTACAACCTCTACAACCAAAGTACTGAATATATAATGAAAGAGATGTACAACAAGAAACATGGTGTGATAAGTCTATAAAACAGGAAATACTGGAAACATGGCCTCATGGAACAACTGGGATCACAGTATCATAGTAACATAGGGAACATGGCATATCTGGAATCATGGTATGACTGGAATCACGGTAAAATACATTTGTCAAGGTGACACATGTATATCTAATATTTAAAACTGGAATAGGTACGTGATCGGTCAATAGGTGTACAATTTGCAGGAACACATGTAAATAAAATGTACATACATACAAGTGCACAAGCATAGGTGTACATCTGTACAGAAATGCGGGATAATGGCCTACGGCAAGGTATGCATATAAAATGCGACCTTGCTCGCTACGATAGAGGGGGCATGATCACGTGCTCAACTATCAGTTTTCCTATAACCCATATTCTAACATGTGAGAGATACGAGAACAGTAAAAATATGTGGGAGATACGAGAACGGTAAAAACATGTGAGAGATACGAGAACGATATAAAATATGTGAGAGATACTGGGATCGGTATAAAGCACTGTAGGTACTGATAGCATTATAAAGTATAGTAAAATATGTACTGAGAACCAGTAAGAAGCATGTGAAGATATAAGAACTGTCCTAAGCATGGCAGGTACTGAAAGTAATACAACATGTGAAGATTTAAATTGCTACCTTAAGGATCAGTATTTTAACAGGGTTAATACATGTTCTAGCGTTAAAAGACAGTAAATGAGTTTGCAGATGTACTTGCCTCGAGCAAAGCAAAAATAATAGTACGAAGATATAGATGTCTGGTGTCCTGTCAATAATGATATACAAACTCAGCCTCTAAGTTATGATTAAGATTACACTAGTGGTGTGACACGACTCCTGACTGGATACTAGCCAAGTAGGGACCTAGCATAAAAGTCCAATGTGGGTGACACTATATCCAAACTAACTTTCTAGGGTCTTTACACTAGTGCGGGGTGAGGTCCAATACGTCTATAACTCAAAACAACACAAAACTTGCAAGTCGTAACTATTCAATAAATAAATCAAACCGTACACTGAGTTTCAACAATTTTTGAGATAGACAAAAAGCTCAATTATATATAAAATAAAGTACCAAAATGATACTTGTTAATTATAGAAATTTATACTAATTTTTCTGGAATTTATAAACCCTCAAAAATATTTATTAAAAATCAGCAAACACATGTATCCTGAAAATGAGTTCTGTTTTCCTATTTTTATAAATACCAAAAGTACTTATGAAATACTGGAAAAATTATAATAAATTAGCTAAATTAATATAGTATTTAAATACAATTTTCCCAGATTTTTACAGCAACTAAAATATATATAAAAATTGAAAAACAAAAAGTAACAATTTTTGAAAAATAATTAATTACAAATTAAGGATGATACATAAGTAAAATCTACAGATGTTGTCGGATGATAAAACAAATATCACCAACGTATCCAGAATGGTCAAATTAGCGAGGATAACCTACCCATAAGTCCAATTTAGACACAGGGGCAAAACGGTAATTTTGGGTCAAAATGATGTCCGTCGTTGGACACACTTTGCACCGAAAAATATGTCGGGATAGAAGTCTACAAAACCTAGAAAATTATATGTCCATAAATCCAGAATGATGATACAAACCCAACGGTATGTCCGAAATAGGATTCCGATGTGCCGATCTCAAAATGACACGTTGACACGGATACTTGAAATTCGGTTTGCACCAAAATGCGTGTCGGAGCAAATATCTTCAAAACTCAGCAAATTATATGTCAACAAGTCCAGAATGACGATACGAACTCAACGGTATATCCGGAATTGGATTCTGATGAGCCGATCTCAAAATGACACGTTGACGTGAAAAGTGGGACCCGCTTTGCACCGAAATACGTGCCAGGGCCCACGTTCTACAAATCAAGCAAATTTTATATGAAAACACGCCAGAACGATGCCACGAGTCTACTGGGGTGTCAGAAATTGAATCCGGAGTCCCGGGTTCAAAAATAGAATTTAACTAGTGCAAATTAAAGAATTCGGACGGCCAACTTTGGCGTCGAATTCGACCAACCTAACGTGCTTACAATGAAACGAAACTTAAGGGGCAGGAAGAGGGTTATACCAGCTACACACAGGAACTGGTAGCGTGCCAACCGGAGCTTCAACGGCAAAGTTACGAGCTGATGAAGTCGGCTCCACAAAATTGTCCAAAAATTATACAATTTAAAGTGTCAACTTGGTGGCTAGTTTTGAGGTACCAAACGACAAAATTAACGGACAAAAATTGAGGAAAGTGAAGATGGATATACCTAGATTGAGACAGAACATGGAGTTCGCTGATCCAACGGTCGGATCTTCCAGAAAATGCGTACGAAGTCGCTGCGACGGAGCGCCATTTCCGAGTTCAAAACTCGCGCGCGCCGACGGAATTCCGTTCAAAACGCACGAATAGGCTTTTCGGCGCATCGGGGAAGATTGTGGCGGTCTGGGGGAGGTCGCCGGAGGCTCGTCGGCCGAGGGGGGGTCGTCGGTGGCCGTTGGCCGCGCGATGGCGCGTGGCCGGCGGCGCGCGTGCGCTGCCGTTGCCGTACTACTACTGCTGCTTGCTGCTGTTGGCGTCGCTGCTGCGAGCTGCTGCGCTCGCGCGAGGCCAGTGGCGGCGGCGATGCGGCACGGGCGGGGGTGCATAGTGGTGGTGGCTCGGGTGATGGTGGTGTTGTTGTTGCTTGATGATGATGATAAAGATGGTGTTGGGAAGGGTGGTGAAGATGTTAATGGTGATGGTGGTGATGATATTAATGGTGATGGTGGTGATAAAGTAGTAAGGATGAGGAAGGAGGAGATGGGGAGAATGATGGTGATGATGGTGGTGATGCTCGGCTTAAGGGGGGAAGTTCGGCTGTAGGGGGCTGGGAGTGGTGTGTGTTGTGTAAATAATAAAGGGAGGGAGAGAGAGAGTGTGTATATATATTATATATATAGAAAGAGTGAGAGAGAGATATTTAGGGAGAGGGAGAGATTTTATTTGAAGAGAGAGGGGGAAAAAGGAGGTCGGCTACTGTTGGGGGGGTGTTGTGCTGTGAGGTGGAGGGGGGTGAGGTGGTGTTTGTTATAGGAGAGGGAGAGGGATATATATATATATATATATATATATATATATATATATATATATATATATATATATATATATATATATATATATATATAATGTTGGGGGGGTGTTGTGCTGTGAGGTGGAGGGGGGTGAGGTGGTGTTTGTTATAGGAGAGAGAGGGATATATATATATATATATATATATATATATATATATATATATATATATATATATATATATATATATATAAGAGATATTTAAGATATGTATATATATATATATATATATATATATATATATTTATATATATATATATATATATATATACTAGAAAGAGGGAAGGATATTTAAAATAGGGAAGAGAAATATTGTATAGGGTATTTGGGCAGTCATGAGAGTACAACATGGAGCTTGGGTTCGGGTTCGGTCGAGCCGGGTCGGGTCAAAATCGGACAGGGGACAATAATTGAATTAAAATAGGTATTTATGATCACGGATAAATAAGTAACATGCGGGGGCTCAAATAAATGGGACACAAGCGTCATGTGGGAAGTAGACTTTATGTGGGCCATGTCCATACTTTGGGTCGACTATGTTGAATCGATGTCGGATCCCGAAATTAAATTGGAAAATAAATCAGGTTTTACGGTAGATAATTAATTGGCCTAATTTGAACCGAAAGTTGTGCGAAGGAAATGGAGCACAAAGTGGAGTGTCTGAGTGGGATACGAAGGTCATGGGTGAAGAGCGTCTCGAGTAGATCATTCATGAGAAGTTGGTTATGAGAAAACGACTGGTCTTGTGTTCCTAAATTAAAAGCTACGGTAACGTGTAAACTATGATCAAAGATAAAAGTGGAAATAATTATTCAATGATTAATTGGTCTAAGTTGACCCGAAGTTGCGTAATACAAAAAGAGCACAAGGAAACGAGTTCAAGTGGGACATGATATATCAAAACAAAGATAACCTGGTCTACTACAAAACTCGTGAAGAGAGTTTACAGAGATTGGCATCCCTGACGCTCTAGAAGTCAAAGTTACGAAAAGTAACATCGATGATCAAAACAATTTAAATAATAAAATACTTATCGAAAATAAATCATTTAGAAAATTTAAAATAGCCCTGAAATTTAGGGGGCTTACATCCTACCCGCCTTACAAAAATTTTGTCCTCGAAATTAAAAATCATCCAATAGGTCAAACTATAACATGTAGCTGCTCAGGCTACGATACTCAATCTGCTACCCTTGTAATCATCTCTTCCGTTTCTCTTTACAATCTTTTGGTTCAGGTTCAACAAAGTCCTTCTATCCTAAACTACGTCATATATCCTTTAGAATCTTTCATACTAACACGAAACCTTAACGTATACCCTAAAATATAGGTCATTCTCTGGACATGTCTATAAACCTACAATGCTTGATCATCAACCATATTTTCAATCTCAATTATAAATACTTGATTTCCTTGTCGTATCCTAAGTATCCATATTCTATCAATCCACGGTTCCTTAGCATCATTTGTCGTCAATCCTTTTCTACAGTTTCTCCTTGAAATCATACGTTCAATTTCTATCTTTGGCGTAGAGCCTTCTTCATTTTACTCAACAAATCCTCCGAATATAAATTCTCGATTTCAAAACTCCCGATTTATTAATTACCAAAGTACATATGTCTTTGTCTTGTTCCTTGTCTTTTTAACTGATATCTTCCCGATCTCGTACGCAATACGATAACTTATTCTAATTTATTCTATATCAATCCACATATCGATCTACCCTCTAATCACGTGTAATTAGCTTGTAGACAACCAATAATCACTTGGTCATCAAAGTCCTACGAATACTCAATCCTCAAACTCTAAGCACAAGTTTCTAATCCTCAATCAATAGACAACAATATAATATCTCATTGTAGGTCCTAAAAAATCAAGTTGCACCTATCAACAAAGTCAGAAAATCAAGAAATACAACTTTCAAATGAACTGCGCAGGCATCAGATTGTGCATCATTCCGATTGCGCACACCGGACTGCGCACACTTTCAACTACGCAGGCTGACGTGGCAATGTCATCATTATCTGACAAAATCAAATCTTTCTGACAGCTGACAGCACAAAGAGCGAGAAGACTGTTCGTTTATTGTGCCGCACAGCGCTCGAGGACAGCTGTACATGCTGCGCAATCCAGTGCTTGCGCAATCCAGTGTCTGCGCAATCTATTTCAGCACAATCCGAAGTCAGCACAATTCATGTGGCGCACATCCTGACAATTGACAAAATTATACGTGGCATTCATGCCATCAATTCCTCACTATGTGGCAACCGTCTATGCACGATCATGCGCATTTCAATCAAATGATGCCATGTATCCAAGACAGTCAGCCCACGACCAGACAACTGCCTGTACAGTCTGATACTGCGCAATCCAGTTCCTGCGCAATCCAATTTGCGCCATTCAGAATAACTACAAATTAGTTATTTCCAGAACTCTATAAATAGAGTTTCAAGTCTTCATTCAAGGAGATCACAGATGAGAAATCAGATAGAGAGATCAGACATAAAGTTCAGAAATACCAGAGAGTTCAGGAGTTCTTGTCCAAGAGCTGCTGCATTCTTCCGAGGCTTTTGCCTTCAACTTCCGAGGCTTTTTTTTGCCTTCAAGTTTAACTTCAGATGCTATCGTCTTCAAAGTTCACATCGTCCAAGGGATAAAGCAATCTTCTTCTAGATTGGATTCCTACAGTTGTACTTTCCCAGAATTCTTGTAATCTTTACAAAGTTTGTATCAATAAAGTTCCATACTTTTGTTTTTGCAAACAAAATGGCGACTCTGCTGGGGATGGCTTTCTCCTCCGACGAGGAAGTGATAACTCAATGTGACGTAGCGTCTATCGGGAAGACGCAGAAGATGCTGGTAGTGAAGGTCAACCAGACAGCCTATGAAGCCATGATCAACTCTAAGACCACTCCTCATACTGTAACCACTTCTGCCACGAGCAAAGTGCGCCCAGTGTGGGTCTCCAAGACTGCTGTACAGTCTGCCAAGAAGCCTGCTGCATAATCTGTTGCACAGTCTACAGTTGCTGCCACTAACACTGTTGCACAATCTGTCTCAACTACTCATGCGCAATCTGCTGTTGCCAGTACACAGAAGACTTCTTATGCTGCCTTGTCAAAGTATAAGACTCATCTGCCGTTGGCGCAGTTGGCTACCAATCTTCCTGCGCAAACCAATACTCCAGCAACTAGAGTGCATCCCAAACACTCAGTGGTCAGAACTCCTGATGCACAAACCACAGTGTCTGTGGCCAGAACCAGAAAGTCATCTGCCAAAGACTCTCATGCGCAAACTGCCAATGCGTCATCTGCTCATGTGCAAACCATGCCTGCACAATCTAAGAAAGACAGTCCTTTGGCTGATCTTTCTTCATCTCACAAACAAGGAAAAGGTTCAACTTCTCTCCCCAAGCATTCTGCTCATCTCCAACACCCTGTTGCTCCTGCACAATCTACAGGGGGTAGACTTTTGGCTATTCCTCCTCCTCTCCAGAATAAAGGAAAAGGCCCTTTGGTCTTTTCTCAAACTTCCTTGTCCCATGACTTGGAAGACAACAGAGGAAAATGCTCTTTAGCTAACCCTTCTTTCCAAAACAAAGGAAAAGGCCCTTTGGTCTTTTCTCAGTCTTCTTCGGTTTTTACCGTTGAAGATCAATCTGAATGTGCTCCGGCATCAGTCAGTACAAAAATTCTTTCAAACAAGGATTCTTCTCTCCATGTTAAAAGAACTTGTACTGATCAGAAAGGTATTCTGCCTACTCCGATAGCAGAATTCCAAGATCTTCCAACCCTCAAAATTTTCCGTTCAAGACAGGAAAAACTGCTGGTGTCTCAAACAGAAACCCCTAGGGGTGAGTTTGCAGATCTAAGAACTTATCTCAACAGACCAACTTCGGTAAAACGCAAACAGCCAATGCCGAAGACCAAACATCATCAGAAGCAAACTTCCAGGATCAAGAATCCGGACACTTATGCTAATGAAGTGAGCACCTCCCTGTACACTCAAGGGACAAAACATTTGAAGAACCGAAACTATGTTCCGAATGTTATCATAGAACACATCCCTCGTACTTTTCCTTGTCCCGTTGCTGTTCCTGATCTCCGAGAACATCTCAAGCAAAAATGAGACAATATCCCAACATCCCCAGTGCAACCACTTGGACATCATTGCAATCACAAAGTTGTTATCAAGTGTTGTTGTCAAACAGCAAGACGATCTGTCTTCGATCGTCTGAACTTTCCTAACTCTCAACCTATGTCTGAAGATGAAGATGAGGTTCTGTACGGCTCCGTCAACATGACTTCCAGAGACACTGGGGGTAGGAAGTGCTCCAAGCACGGAAAGCCTCGCAGGCCAAGCCAACGGTATTTGGATCTACTCCAGGAATCTTCTGAAGGAGTATTCCAACATACCCGATCCCGAAGCCGAAATACAGTCGGTCAAAGGAATCTTCAAGATCCTTCTGAACGTCTCCTTCCTTCTCACTCAGGAGATGATTCTTTCTCCGATTATGATGCATACAGCGAAAGCTCAGAACAGACAGTGTCTTCCACTGTACCCAGGGAAGTGACAGCTTATGTTGTCAATGAAGATCCCGACGCTTCCAGTTCAGCTAGTCAAGAACAAAGAATAGCTGCACTAGAAGATAAGTTGAAGACCATGGCTGAGATGGTCGCAAGTATGCATTCCTTTATTGTGGCTCAGCACACAGTGCCACCGACTGTACTTCCTACAAATCTTGAAATCATAGCATCGTTTGTGCCTGTCAATGCCGGACTAGGGGTAGCATCTCTTCCAACACCTCCTGTACAAGTCCAACCTACACCCAGTCAGTCAGGTGCTGGGGGTAGTGCTTATCATGCTGTTCCTCCTCCTAACACTGTGGCTCAGCCTGCTCCTTCTACATCAGTAGAAGATGCCAATGAAGCTGTGAAGCTCATGCGAACTCAGTTCGATGCTTTCAAGGAGAAGGACAACTTGTAAAGATTGGGGATCAAACAACCTTATCCAGTTGAATGGAAGGAAGTCCCGTTTCCTCCAAAGTACAAGATCCTAACCATCTCGCTGTTTGATGGCAGCACATCTCTTAGTCAGTTCATTAACCACTTTGAGGTTATGACTGTTCAACTTCAACCAAATGACGCTCTTCTTACCAGAGTATTCGTCGGCTGTTTAGCTGGTGTAGTATACGATTGGTACAGAAGCTTGCCCGATGGTTGTATCACCTCTTTCTCTGGCTTAAAGCAAATCTTCTTGGAATGATTTTACGAGGGGATCAATGACATGACTATGTCAGCCCTCAATAAAATCAAACAAAAGTACAATAAAACTGCTGAGAGTTTCATTGAAAGGTTCCGACGGGAAGCTTTGAAAATGCCTCCTGGAACTCCGGTCGCTGTCACTATAGACACCTATAAGGCAAATCTATTGCCTATCATCAGCATGTGGACGGGGTCTACTCAGTTCCAAGACTGACCATCCTTCATTGTCAATGCTAAAGCAGCTGAAGTTAGCGCCGACAAATTCAAGCAGCTAGGGGTACAAATGTCTAACCCTGACCGGGATGAACATCAAACATCAGGTGGTGGCAATCGCCAGAACAACCGCAAACCAAAAGAAACTTTGAACATCAATTTAAACAAGAACAAAGAATCTTTGGCGGTCAACGTAGCTCCCCCTACGTCTACTTCTACTCCTTCTGCACCTCCACCAAGAGAAACTCGTCCTAAAGTAGAATATTTCTTTGACAAGAATGACACTGCTAGTATCTTTGATTGTTTAATCAAAAGCAATAAAATCCAACTTCCAGATCCCAAGAAGCCCGATGAAGTCGGTAAGACTGATCATCCTAAGTACTGTATCTATCACAGGTTCATCGGACATCCTACTCGAGCATGTTATGTGCTCAAAGGCAAAATTCAGGAGCTGGTCAATGCTGGCATCGTCACTCAGCAACAAGATGAGAAGACTGTTACTGCAAATATGGTCTCAGTTCAATTCGGTGACTTCTCGCCACAGATGGTGCAACATGGTGTCATTCTTATTTCCAAAGC
The DNA here is from genome assembly GCA_029216955.1 of Iris pallida. NCBI lineage: Eukaryota > Viridiplantae > Streptophyta > Magnoliopsida > Asparagales > Iridaceae > Iris > Iris pallida. Next base: position 14,984,141 of record JANAVB010004398.1, read on the forward strand.
TACTCTTGAGATCGAGAATCTCCCTCCTCCACGAAGTGAAGGTCTCGTCCCCTTGTCTCTTGACAACGGCAAGATTATGTGGATTCATCCGGATCTTGCTTCAGAGTTCGAAGTTCCCTCTTTCTCCAAGAAGAAAGGTCGCTCCAAGGGCAAGACAAAGATTTGCAATATGGTGTCTTTTGACCCCATAGTTGATGAAGAAATCTTGCTAGGCACCAGATCAGGGAAAACCTATATGAAGGATTACCCCGAAGCCCAAGAGAATCCTGCTTCTTCTTCTGAGCCCGCTCCAATGCTGCCTGCTTCCACTGAAGATATTCCTACTGCATCTTCACCGATTGTAGTACTTATTCCTCCCAAGCCGACGGTCGCTGATAAAGGCAAATAGCAAGTCCGCTTTGATAAACCGTTGAAGAAGACATCTCCTTCTGGACTTGAAAAGCCTTACAACTTTGACATCTTAGCCCAGTTGGTTAATACACCGGCCCGGCCGTCTATCTTTGAGCTCTTGCGCCTCTCCAAAGAGACTCGAGAAACTCTGAGTGAGGCTCTTATGCAAGCAGAAATCTGTCTAGCCCTACTTAAGAAGCCAGAAGCAGAACCAGTCTCTTGCCTTCATTGTCATAGCGTGTTGGAGTTAATTCCGAACATAACTTTCACACAAGACGACATGTTGATGGAAGATAACAGGCACGATCGTCCTCTCTACTATACAGGATATGTCGACTCGATGAAGGTCGATCGTATTTTGATAGATCCAGGGTCTGCCCTCAGCATTATGCCAAAGACAATGTTGGATGCACTGAAAATCCCAGTGCATAGTCTCTCCAGTACGATCATCACTATCCTTGGGTTCAACCAGGGAAGAAGTGAACCTCTGGGCAAGATTCGCTAAAACTCCAAATAGGCAATCTTCGCACAAAGGTGACCTTCTATATCATCGACAATCATGGTTGTTCTTAAAATGCTTTGCTGGGAAGATCATTTCTACACGAGCATAACATTGTCCCTTCGACTCTCCATCAATGTTTTAAATATGTTGATGACAATAGAGAGGTGCAAAAGGAGGTTGCTGATCTCTATCCTTTTAAAGGCATTGAAGCATACTGCAATGATGCACGTATGTACAAGGACGAATTCATGAAAGTTGTCCTTTCTCTGGACACCGAAGAAGAGCAAGAAACATTGCCTAATATAAGCCCCTATTTTTCAAATTTTAGTTAATTAAGTGTTAATTAATTATTAATGTCATTTTTAGCCTTAAAATATTTATTATAATTTTTAGGAATTTTTCTCGAATTTTTAAATGATTTTAAATGAGTTTTTAAAACTAAAATATCAATTTGCAAATTTCTAAAATGTTTTAATATCATTTTGTAATAATTAGAATTTTTTTAATATAGTTTTGTAATTATTAGAATTGTTAATACATTGATTTGCAATTTCACAATTGTTATGTGCAAATTTCTTTTGCACATAAACAGTGCGGGATGGGTTATGCAAATTTAATTTTGCACTTAGACACTGCTAGGACCATTATGTAATAACCTAAACCCTAGGGCAAAATTCCTACCCACTCCCTGCCCGACGCCCGACGACCAACGACCGGGCTGCCCCCGCCATTTTCGGCCAGCGCGACAGCCCCCGACCGCCTCGACCCCCTATTTAAACCCCCCTCTTTTCCCCAGACCAAACCCTAACCCTAAATCCTTCCCAGCCACCCACAACCGCCCTGTTCTTCCCCAAAACCCATCACCGGAACCCTAACTCCGGCTAACCCCCAGCGCCGCTCCCACGACGAACGCCACCCCCTACCACCACCACCGAAGGGTTCGCCACGCTGAGACGCGACGAGCCCCACCACTCCGCCACCGCCCCGATGCCTACTCCACCGGCCAGCACGTCTAAAAACCCCCCGACTAGCGGGACACATAAGTGACAGTATCTCTTCGTGTCTTACGTGTCTCGTGTTGGGCGCGGGTTGTTCGTCGTGTCCTAACGAGCTCGAGTGTATAACTGGACACGTAAAACTCGTGTCGTGCATGTCGAAATCGACCCGAACACGTAAAATCCTGTGTCCTTAACTGTCCGGACACAAGATCGACTTTATTATTTTTTTATGTGTTTATTAATTCAAACCTAATTAAAACTAACTAAAATCCTAACTCTAACACAACCAGTGGGCTGACCCCCTGGCCAGCCCGACCTAGCCTAAACCCTCCCCCAGCGTTCTGGCTCGGGTTCGAGCCCCCCTTTTACTGCTGTGTTTATTTCTTTTTCTTTTCCTTTTTCTTTTTCTATTTTTTTGTTATATATATATATATATATATATATATATATATATATATATATATATATATATATATATATATATGTATATACTGTATATTGGTAGTATTTTTATATTTGTATTTATATTTTTATAGTTAGTAAATTTTATATATAAATTTGTATTTATATACATATTTGTATATATGTATATAATATATATATATATATATATATATATATATATATATATATATATATATATATATATATATATATATATATATATATATATATATATATATATATATATATATATATATATATATATATATATTTTCATGTGTATATATATTATTATATATACAATTATATATATGTAAACAATATTTGTATATGTATATATACTTTATAATTAAGTATTTTCATATATATATATGTATTTTTAACATATGTATGTATACAATCATTTTGTATAATTTTTCCTTATTAAAATATTAATATTTAAATTGTACTTTCACCAAATTTGTATTTTAGTTTATTTAAATTACTGCAACCATTTGGTGTCCAAGCCTAGCATGGGTTTTGGGCCCAAATGTGTTTTCACACATTCAAGACCTGTACAAGTCATATTGGACTTGATTCATGGCCTTGGGTCCTGTATTTGAACTTTGGTTCAAATTATATACATGGACAAAATACGCAGATAATTAATTATTTTAATTTCAATTGTGTGCAATGTTGTTTTTGGATTTTTAAAAATACTTAAAGTACTGATAAAATTCTGAAAAAATAGTATTTAGATACTATGTTAATTTAGCTAATTTAGTATAATTTTTATAGTATTTAATTTACAGTTTTGCCACTAGTTTGGCATATGAAACCAAAACTCATTTTCTGTATACTTAAGAAAACTGATTTTTTATAAAATACTTGTACTGGTTAATAAATTCCAGAAAAATTATAATAAATTTCTACAATTAGCAAGGATCATTTTGGTACTTTGTTTTATGAAAAATTAAGCTTTTTGTCTATCTTAAAAATTGTTAAAACACAATAATCATTTGATTTATTTATTGATTAATTACGACTTGTAACTTTTTGTATTATTTTGAGTTTTAGCCGTATTGGACCTCACCCCTCACTAGTGTAAAGACCCTGGAAAGTTAGTTAAAGTAGTGTGTCACCCCACATTGGTCTCCTATGCTAAAGTCATCATTTTGGCTAGGTGCCCAGTCACAAGTTGTGTTGCACCAATTAGTGTCTTAGCGTTTTAGCTTAGTGTAAAAACTAAGTTATTGCATTTATTTCTACAGTGACGAGTTATCGGACATCTATAGCACTTTTATCGCAGCTTGTTTTGCTTTGCTTTGCTAGAGGCAAGTACTTTCTATGAACTTTACATACTACTATAACAATAAACTGTGATTTACCAACCATGTTAAATGCTAATCCTTGGGGTAGCAAGTCAGAACTTTACATGTTGTATTACTTTCAGTCTCTACCATGTTTATACCATATCTCATATCACTCACATGTTTAAATAACGGGTTAAGGGGAAACTGTTAGTATTGTACGTGAACATGACCCCCTTCTCCGTATGTATTTACCGCGTTCGGTGACATTCTATATGTGACCTTGCCGTATGTTCTGATCCCACGTTTGTGTATGGATATACACCGATGCCGTTCATGCACGTATATGCACACCAGAAAAACTTGATATGTGCCGCTGTACATCCTATACACCTATTGACCGATTTACGTACATGCTACGGTTTTAAACTTTTAAACTACATGTTATTAATTCTGAAGAGAACTAATTAACCCATGATATGCCATGATTCCAGTTTATTACATTCCTGTTCATGCTTCGTATATTTAGTTTGCTAGAATCAGTACTTGCTCCTGTCCTGACAGGATAACGTTGTAGGTATCCTTACTGAGGAGGAGTTACTCTACGATACATATTATGGAGATACTGCCGAGGATCCGGCCTTGCTTTACGAGGATGTTCCTGCAGGGAACCTCGCCTAGTTATCATTTTTTACTTTAGACTTTTGAGAGTAGTCATGTATTAGACTACGTATTTTGTAACTGGACATGTATCCAGTTTTACATTTCAGATCACTTATACTTTGGATATTTTATTATATATGACAACTTTTGTGTTTGGAGCATCTCTGACTTTTATTCACTTATAGAACTGTTAGCATATTTAGTCTTATCTTATTATTTCTAGAACAGCTTACTATGTTTTATCTCAAGCACAGGCTGGACATGACTCGGCCCGGCCCAACAATTTGGGTAACGGGTCGTGACATGTTTTTAGTGGTGGCCCATGCAGGTCTTGAATAAATGGTTTGGTTATGTTATTGTACCAAGCATGCCTGCACTTAGAAACTTAAGGTAATTAGACAACATTGGGAATGACGCTTAGAACACCTAGATGAATGCTAGGATCGCAACATAGGAAAACATCACATGCTTGCTATTATAATTAGATTTTCTTGTCTATGATTGTTTATTTTAACAAGTCCTTATAAGTCCTTTTTACTTTTTATTAGATGGTGCTTACTCGTTCGTCCCAGTATGTTACACCTGAGAATGGTGCACTCCCTATCCAGTTAGCTGACCAGTTGACTGATACACCCCCACCTCCACCTACCACACTCCCCCACTCCACAGATCCACAGACCCAGATGCCTCCACCACCTTCCACATCCCAGTCCCAGCAGTCCCCGATACTTCCACCACCCCCTATCATCATACCTACCCAGGCTTCCGTCACACTCGACGGAAACCAGCTGCTCACTATGATCCAGGGGTTCCTAACAACCCATCAGGAGCAGACTGCCCTACTCCGCGAGAGCATGGAGCGTTCTAAGGAACGTCCCGTGGTCCCACCACCTGTAGAGCCACGGCAGAGAGCGGGGACGATCAAGGACTTTATGGGTCTGAATCCCAAGGAGTTCTCAGGGACTGAGGGCATTGTAGTAGCAGATGACTGGCTAGATTCGGTAGAGAGGAAGCTCCTAGGAGTCAGGATGCCGGGTGACCTCCAGGTCGAGGCAGCGGGATTTCTGCTGATAGACTTGGCAGGAGTCTGGTTCCGGAATGAGCCGTTATTTGTGAGAGGGAGAGCCACTTGGGATCAGTTCAAGACCCAGTTCAAGAAAAAATTCTTTTCGACCATTGCTAGAGTAGCCATGGGGCTACGATTCCAGAACATCCAGCAGGGAAACCGTTCTGTTGATGACTATACGACAGAGTTTAGCCTCCTGAGCCGTTTCGCTCCTAGTCTGGTTGCAGATCCAGAGGAGATGACCCGTAGGTTTTGCCATGGTCTAGTTCCAGACATCGGCATTCTTATAGTGGCGAACGGTACGACTGACTACTACCAGAGCCTAGAGTTGGCCCGGAGCATCGAGGAGCGTCTTCTGTCATGTAAGAGGCCGGCTTCTGTACACCTCGAGGGACCGTCCAAGCGTCAGGCTTTCCAGCAGAGAGCACCGACGCCGTACCAGCAGACTTACCGTCCCCCTACATCACATCACCCGACCCCGCCAGTTAGAGCCCCGGGACCCCGACAGCAGCAGCAGCAGCCGAAGGGAGCTTTGTGTGTATACTGCAAGAGGCCAGGCCACGACTCTTTCGTCTGCAGGAAGAGGTTAGGTCAGTGTTTGGCTTGTGGGTCTGCCACCCATCAGCTTCGAGAGTGCCCAGTAGCGAAGACTAGAGGACCGCTTTCGACTCAGCAGCAGAGATTTGGGCAGCATCTGCAGCAGCAGAAGGGACCTCAGGGGAAGGCTATAGTCTAGCCCTTGAGCCGGAGCCGGAGCAGGTTTCGGAGCCAGATTACTTAGCTGACGTCATCACAGGTCATATTTATTTGCATACTTTTCTAGCTGTATGTTTGTTTGATTCTGGTGCATCTCATAGCTTCCTATCATTAGAGTTTATGCATAAACACCATCTAGTAGCTACACCTACTGTGGAGATTAGTAGGGTGATGACGGGAGGAGGACCAGTACCTATTAGATCTATCTATAGATGTTCTATTTTTATAGCCGGGAGAGAGTTCAGGGGACGATTCTTTGTGATGCCACTCCCCGGTTATGATATCATATTGGGGATGGACTGGCTTAGCTATGCCCATGCATCTATAGATTGTCATGAGGGTAGTATTTTGTTCAGTCCCTCAGGCACAGCACCATTCAGTGTCAGGAGGACAGGGCCGGAGATCAACCTAGAGCCGAACTGTTGTGCGACAGTTGGGGACGTAGCACTACCACACCCTATCATTAGGGAGTTTATGGATGTATTCCCAGAGGATCTTCCAGGGCTTCCGCCTGACAGAGATGTGGAGTTTACTATAGATTTAGTGTCGGGTTCATCACCAGTATCCCGAGCTTGCTATAGAGTGAATCCCAAGGAGGCAGTAGAGATAAAAGAGCAGATTGATGACCTATTGAAAAAGGGTTTCATTCGATCCAGTGCTTCTCCATAGGGAGCGCCAGTGCTCTTTGTGCCTAAGAAGGATGGTACAGTCCGGTTGTGTATTGACTACCGGGCCTTGAATGCCATCACCATCAAGAACAAATATCCTCTGACCAGGATAGATGATTTGTTCAACCAGTTGAGCGGGGCGAAGGTGTTTTCCAGGATAGACTTGATATCCGGGTACCACCCGGTGAAGGTTAGGGCAGCAGACATCCAGAAGACGGCATTCAATATGAAGTACGGGCAGTACGAGTTTCTGGTGATGCTATTTGGTCTCACAAATGCGCCAGCTATCTTTATGAACTTGATGAATAAGACATTTCACCAGTATCTGGATAAGTTCGTCGTAGTGTTTATCGACGACATCCTGATATACTCGAAGACGCCAGAGGAGCATGCAGAGCACTTGCGGATAGTTTTGGGGATTCTGAGACGGAAGAGATTGTTTGCCAAATTGTCGAAGTACGAGTTCTTTTTAGACCGAGTGGAGTTTCTCGGCCATGTAGTTACAAGAGATGGAATCTCGGTGGATCCCAGGAAGATTGCTGCAGTTGAGACATGGAAGGCTCCGATGTCAGTTTCAGAGATCAGGAGCTTTCTGGGTTTAGCAGGCTATTATAGAAAGTACGTCCAGGACTTTGCTAGGATAGCTGAACCCATGACGAAGCAGACGCAGAAGGACACAGAGTACATCTGGTCAGAGGACTGCCAGGCAGCGTTTGAGGAGCTGAAGAGGAGGCTGACGACCGCTCCAGTTCTGACTTTACCTTCAGGTTCTGGAGGTTTCACCATTTACAGCGATGCTTCTGGAAAAGGGCTAGGATGTGTCCTACAGCAGCATGGAAAAGTGATTGCTTATGCATCTAGACAATTGCGGACTCATGAAAGGAATTATCTTACCCATGACCTAGAGTTAGCTACGGTGATCTTTACACTCAAGTTATGGAAACATTACTTATACGGAGAGCGTGTGGAGATCTTTACTGACCACAAAAGCTTGAAGTATGTGTTCACGCAGAAAGAGCTGAACATGAGGCAAAGACGATGGTTGGAGTTGATGAAAGACTTCGACATCGATTTACAGTATCACCCCGAGAAGGCGAATGTGGTGGCGGATGCACTGAGTAGGCATCCGATGGCATGGTACCTGATGATTGATCGGCATTTACGAGAGGATCTGAAGAAGCTCGGTATCGAGCTAGTTCAGCCAGGATCAGTGATACAGATGATGGCGCTTGACATTCAGTCAGATTTGATAGAGCAGATCCGGGAGGCACAGTCTACAGATAAGAGCCTTCGCAGACTTCGAGCCCAGGCGTTAGCAGGATTGCTGGATGACTTCACTATAGCAGAGGATGGATCCTTGAGGCATGACAGCCGATTGTGCGTGCCGAAGGGAGAGCTGGTAGAGGCAGTCTTGCAGGAGACGCACCGATCGAGATATTCTATTCACCCTGGTGCTAACAAGATGTACCGTGACTTGCGGGAACATCTTTGGTGGCACGGGATGAAGAAGGATGTATCACGTTTTATTTCGAGATGCCTAGTTTGCCAGCAGGTCAAGGCGGAGCGCCAGAGGCCTGCTGGTTTGCTGCAGCCGTTACCCATTCCCGAGTGGAAGTAGGAACATATTACGATAGACTTCGTCTCAGGGCTTCCTCGTTCCCAAGGAGAGAATGATGCCATTTGGGTCATCGTGGACAGGCTGACGAAGTGTGCGCACTTCATACCCTTCAAGGTGGGGCTTTCCACCGAGAAGTTGGCGGAGCTATACATGCAGCAGATAGTTCGCCTATACGGAGTGCCGGGGAGCATCGTATCGGACAGAGACAGCAGATTCACATCCCACTACTGGAGGAGCTTGCAGGAAGAGTTGGGCAGTAGGCTCAAGTTCAGTAGGGCGTACCACCCGCAGACAGATGGGCAGTCCGAGAGGACGATACAGACACTGGAGGATATGCTGAGGACCTGCGTGCTGGACTTTGGAGGATTATGGGAGAGCCATCTGCACTTGGTAGAGTTTTCATACAACAACAGCTACCAAGCCAGTATCGGTATGTCTCCTTTCGAGGCGTTATATGGACGACGATGCCGTACACCGCTCTTTTGGGATGATGTTGGAGATAGAGTTATGCTTGGGCCAGAGATGATCACGGATGCAGCAGAGAAAGTCGGGATGATCAGAGACAGGCTCAGAGTAGCTCAGGATAGGCAGAAACACTGGACTGATGCTAGTCGCAGACCGATGGAGTTCACAGACGGTGATATGGTGCTAGTGATGATATCACCTACTAAAGGGACGATCCGGTTCGGACGAGGAGGGAAGCTGAGCCCCAGATACATCGGACCGTTCGAGGTACTTGGCAGGATCGAAGAGGTAGCTTACAGGGTTGCACTCTCACCCAACCTAGCAGGAGTTCATGATGTCTTTCACGTATCTCAGTTGAGGAGATATGTTCCAGACCCCAGTCATGTGCTAGATCATTCAGAGTTGGAGGTCGGACCGAGCCTTACAGTTTCTGAGCAGCCAGTAGAGATATTAGACAGGAGAGAGAAGAGGCTGAGGAACAAGGTTATACCCTTAGTACGAGTATCTTGGAGCCGTCACTCTCCAGGTGAATCTACTTGGAGAGGGAGTCGGACATGAGGGAGAGATACCCTTACTTGTTCGATCCAACCGCTGCGAGGGAACCACCCGTTCCCGCTTGATACCTTAGAGGTTAGTTTCGATCATAGCCTTAGTCATTTATTGCATTGCTTGCTATGTTAGAATATTGTAGGGTCTTCAATCCTTATGAATTTCGAGGACGAAATTTTTCAAGAAGGGAAGACTTGTAAGCCCCTGTTTTTCAAATTTTAGTTAATTAAGTGTTAATTAATTTTTAATGTCATTTTTAGCCTTAAAATATTTATTATGATTTTTAGGAATTTTTCTAGAATTTTTAAATGAGTTTTAAATGAGTTTTTAATACTAAAATATTAATTTGCAATTTTCTAAAATGTTTTAATATCATTTTGTAATAATTAGAATTGTTTTAATATAGTTTTGTAATTATTAGAATTGTTAATACATCGATTTGCAATTTCCCAATTGTTATGTGCAAATTTCTTTTGCACATAAACAGTGCGGGATGGGTTATGCAAATTTAATTTTGTACTTAGACACTGCTAGGACCATTATGTAATAACCAAAACCCTAGGGACCCTAGTGCAAAATTCCTACCCACTCCCTGCCCGACGACCGACGACCGACGACCGGGCTGCCCCCGCCATTTCCGGCCAGCGCGACAGCCCCCGACCGCCTCGACCCCCTATTTAAACCCCATCTTTCCCCCAGACCAAACCCTAACCCTAAATCGTCCCCAGCCACCCACAACCGCCCCGTTCTTCCCCAAAACCCATCACCGGAACCTAACTCCGGCTAACCCCCAACGCCGCTCCCACGACGAACGCCACCCCCTACCACCACCACCGAAGGGTTCGCCACGCTGAGACGCGATGAGCGCCACCACTCCGCCACCGCCCCGACGCCTACTCCGCCGGCCAGCACGTCTAAAAACCCTCCGACTAGCCGGAGACGTAAGTGACAGTGTCTCTTCGTGTCGTACGTGTCTCGTGTTGGGCGCGGGTTGTTCGCCGTGTCCTAACGAGCTCGAGTGTAGAACTGGACACGTAAAACTCGTGTCGTGCGTGTCGAAATCGACCCGGACACGTAAAATCCTGTGTCCTTAACTGTTCGGACACAGGATCGAGTTTATTATTTTTTTATATGTTTATTAATTCAAACCTAATTAAAACTAACTAAAATCCTAACCCTAACACAACCAGTGGGCTGACCGCCTGGCCAGCCCGACCTAGCCTAACCCCCCCCCCCCAGCGCTCTGGCTCGAGTTCGAGCCCCCCTTTTACTGCTGTGTTTATTTCTTTTTCTTTTCCTTTTTCTTTTTCTATTTTTTTGTTATTTATATATATATTTATATATATATATGTATATATATATATATATTAGTATATATATATATGTATACACTGTATATTGGCAGTATTTTTATATATGTATTTATATTTTTATAGTTAGTAAATTTTATATATATATTTGTATTTATATACATATATGTATATATGTATATATTTTCATGTGTATATATATTATTATATATATACAATTATATATGTATACAATATTTGTATATGTATATATACTTTATAATTAAGTATTTTCTTTTATATATATATATATATATATATATATATATATATATATATATATATATATATATATATATATATATATATATATATATGTATTTTTAACATATGTATGTATACAATCATTTTGTATAATTTTTCCTTATTAAAATATTAATATTTAAATTGCACTTTCACCAAATTTGTATTTTAGTTTATTTAAATTACTGCAACCATTTGGTGTCCAAGCCTAGCATGGGTTTTTGGACCCAAATGTGTTTTCACACATTCAAGACCTGTACAAGTCATATTGGACTTGATTCATGGCCTTGGGTCCTGTATTTGAACTTTGGTTCAAATTATATACATGGACAAAATACGCAGATAATTAATTATTTTAATTTTAATTGTGTGCAATGTTGTTTTTGGATTTCTAAAAATACTTAAAGTACTGTTAAAATTCTGGAAAGTAGTATTTAGATACTATGTTAATTTAGCTAATTTAGTATAATTTTTATAGTATTTAATTTACAGTTTTACCACTAGTTTGGCATATGAAACCAAAACTCATTTTCTGTATACTTAGGAAAACTGATTTTTTATAAAATACTTGTACTGGTTAATAAATTCCAAAAAAATTATAATAAATTTCTACAATTAGCAAGGATCATTTTGGTACTTTGTTTTATGTAAAATTAAGCTTTTGCCTATCTTAAAAATTGTTAAAATACAATAATCATTTGATTTATTTATTGATTAATTACGACTTGTAACTTTTTGTGTTATTTTGAGTTTTAGCCGTATTGGACCTCACCCCTCACTAGTGTAAAGACCCTGGAAAGTTAGTTAAAGTAGTGTGTCACCCCACATTGGTCTCCTATGCTAAAGTCATCATTTTGGCTAGGTGTCCAGTCACAAGTCGTGTTGCACCAATTAGTGTCTTAGCATTTTAGCTTAGTGTAAAAACTAAGTTATTGCATTTATTTCTACAGTGAGAGTTATCGGACATCTATAGCACTTTTATCGCAGCTTGTTTTGCTTTACTTTGCTAGAGGCAAGTACTTTCTACGAACTTTACATACTGCTATAACAATAAACTGTGATTTACCAACCATGTTAAATGCTGATCCTTGGGGTAGCAAGTTAGAACTTTACATGTTGTATTACTTTCAGTCTCTACCATGTTTATACCATATCTCATATCTCTCATATGTTTAAATAACGGGTTAAGGGGAAACTGTTAGTATTGTACGTGAACATGACCCCCTTCTCCGTATGTATTTACCGCGCTCGGTGACATTCTATATGTGACCTTATCGTATGTTCTGATCCCGCATTTGTGTATGGATATACACTGATGCCGTTTGTGCACGCATGTGCACACCAGAAAAACTTGATATTTGCCGCTGTACATCCTATACACCTATTGACCGATTCACGTACATGCTACGGTTTTAAACTTTTAAACTACATGTTGTTAATTCTAAAAAGAACTAATTAACCCATGATATGCCATGATTCCAGTTTATTACATTCCTGTTCATGCTTCGTATATTTAGTTTGCTAGAATCAGTACTTGTTCCCGTCCTGACAGGATAACGTTGTAGGTATCCTTACTGAGGAGGAGTTACTCTGCGATACATATTATGGAGATACTGCCGAGGACCCGGCCTTGCTTTACGAGGATGTTCCTGCAGGGAACCTCGCCTAGTTATCATTTTTACTTTAGACTTTTGAGAGTAGTCATGTATTAGACTACGTATTTTGTAACTGGACATGTATCCAGTTTTATATTTCAGATCACTTGTAATTTGGACATTTTACTATATATGACGACTTTTGTGTTTGGAGCATCTCTGACTTTTATTCACTTATAGAACTGTTAGCACATTTAGTCTTATCTTATTATTTCTAGAACAGCTTACTGCGTTTTATCTCAAGCACAGGCTGGACATGACTCGGCCCGGCCCAACAATTTGGATAACGGGTCGTGACACCTAATGACACCCTCATCATTCCTGTCAAAGGATGTGTTTTCTGTCTTCAATCCTCCAAGCCACTGGCTATTCACTTGCCAGTCCAGAAACAATCTACTGATGATGATCAGAACAAAAGAGAGCTCACCTCTTCTGAACCGCTTGTTATTGACTTACGTCGTAACAAAGAAAAAAGACAGCTCATCTCTTCTGAGCCCCTTGTTATCGATCTATCTCATAATAAGGAGAAAAGGGAGCTCACCTCCTCTGAGCCGCTTGTTATCGACCTCCGTCATAACAAAGCTAATCCTCCTCCACGTTCTTCTTCTTCCCCTCTTGTAATCAATCTGACTAAGCCTGCTAAGGCTAAAAGTCCTGCTGTAAATACCAATGTACAAATCAATGAAAAAGCATCTACTTTCCAGTATACTGGTGTCATTTATCATGCTAAATGCTACTTGGATATGTTAGGTAGCTTTCAGTCATTTATAATGGGAGCTGTGCAATCTCTTCAAACTGAAGTTTCTGTTGAACACCCAAAGGATTCATATCGTATTATTCCCGCTCATAAGAAAGGCGAAAGTCCAATACTTTTTATTAAAGGACCGGAACAACAATTCAGTTATACGGATGATAGTAAAGTTAACGACACGGGTCATCTTCAATTCCATCGTTACAGTCAACAGTCAAAAGATATCGTCCGAAAGATGGGTTACGACTTCAAGAGCGGCCTTAACTACGGTAAAGGTAGAAAGACTCCTCTCCGTACCGCTATTCCACAAGGAAAGTCAGAGATGTATTACAGCAGGACCAAAAGAGGTCTCGGATATGCTTCTCCTCCGATGTTATCCCCAGTAGGCTCTGAATCTGATAGCGAGGAACGTTCTAACTCTTCTGATTCCAGATCATGGGATTCTGACACCAGCATCGGTCAAGTTCATCGGCTGACTGTATCTTCTAACATGGTCTCCGTCGAACTTCCAGAAGGCTATGACGAGGATATTGAAGAAAGTTCTGAAACAGATCCTTGGGCTCAACGAATGGATACCCAATGGGAACTTCGATTCGAACAAAGAGAACCTCCTACCGAAGATCAATTAGTTCAAATTGATGTAGGAGAGAGCGGGTCACCTCGTCCAATATTTATCAGCAAGAACCTCCCAGAGGCAGACAAGCAAGAGCTAATTCTTCTGATTAAAGAATACATTGATGTCTTTGCCTGGAGCTATGAAGACATGCCAGGTCTAGATCCTAAAGTCGCTACTCACAAACTGAATATCTTGCCGAATGCAAAACCGGTCAAACAACAACAACGGCGTTTCAAGCCAGAAATGATGGACACAATCGATGATGAAGTCAAGAAGCTCATCGCTTGTGGCTTTATTTGAGAAGAACAGCATCCTGATTGGGTAGCTAATGTTGTCCCAGTTCTAAAGAAAACCGACAAAGTTCGAGTCTGCATCGACTTCTGGGATCTTAATGAAGCATGTCCAAAAGATGAATTTTCTCTCCCTATCACGGACGTCATGATCGACAACACTTGTGGGTTCGAAAGAATCACTACAAGAAAAATGGCTTTTCTTGACGGTTTTTCCCCGTCAAGAAAGACTTTTCTTGACGGTTTTGGATCCGTCATCTAGGCCCCCGTCAAGAAAAGTCGACACTTTTCTTGACGGTTTTTTGTTTGTATCCTTGACGGTTTTAAACCGTCAAGAAACATGCGTTATCTTGACGGTTTTAAACCGTCAATAAAACAAACAAAAAACCGTCAAGAAAAGTGTCGACTTTTCTTGACGGGGGCCTAGATGACGGCTAATAACCGTCAAGAAAAGTCTTTCTTGACGGGGAAAAACCGTCAAGAAATTGTTTTTTGGTGTTTGCAAACCGTCACGAAATGAATTATTTTTTGACGTTTTTGCAACCGTCAAGTTAAAAACCGTCAAGGAATAAAAAAATTTGCCGTTTTACAACCGTCAAGATAAACATAATATATTCCAGAAATCCAATTACCAAATACACATAATTACACAGAATCCAATTCCAGAATCAATATATAATATCACAAGCATCACACAACTATAATACACAATTTTTATATTAAAAAATACGTTGTTCGTACATCCAAACATCCAACAAGTACATCCAACCACAAACACGTTCGTACACCATAAATATCCTAAACATTTATAGGAGTAAATTAACCAAAATATCTCTGAACCCAGAGCAGCATGCAACAAGTACATCCAACAAGTACATCCAAACGTCCAACCACAAACACGTTCGTACACCATATATACATATCCAAACATATTTACAGGAGTAGATTAACCAAAATATATCTGAACCCAGAGCAGCATTTCCTTTAGGTTAATCTGCAAACAAGGTGAACATAACATTATAAGTCAGCAACACAACTGAAATTCAATCAAATTTTGAATGGACAGAACAATCTAGGGAGGACTCAAATGTTGCAGTAGTTTAAATGTGCAGGAAATCAGTTGGGGAAAAAAATACAGAAATAGAGAGACAGTTCAGTTTAACATTCAATTCCCAATTAACATCAACAACAACCCCCAACCATCTCAGATATCACAGCATAGAAAACAACTAAGGTTAAACCCAGTTGAGTTATAACATTCAGTTCTTACTGAAAACTCAAATTATTTAGCAATTTCAAACCCAGACTAAACCCATATTCCCAGATTTGCAGTTCATAATACCCCCATATACTAGTTAACATAGGATACAATCTCAGATTTATAAAATGGAACCCACTCTCAGGTTGGGGTCATATCTGTCAATACTCAGTCCATTAGAAACCTATGATATCACAAACAAATGCAATGTATAAAACTCCCAATTCTGGAAAAGCACAACTAATATACATAGGTAACAGAAATCAAGCAAAAGTATCATGTTAGTTTTTGAAATCAAGAAAAACATGTGAGTATCAGAACTCTACATCAGAAAACCCAAGTATACATATGAGTCTCAGGCATGGTTGCATGTTACCATATCAATTTACATTTAGCAATCAAGTAAATTTAATGAACATTAAAACTCAGAAATGGTTCAGTTAAGCACTCAGTTTAGCACTCTTAACATATTAAGCAATCCCAACACCAATCTCAGGTTTTAGACATTCATTAAGAACCCAGTTATATTCAACAAATCAAAGACTCCATTTCTCAGTTAACATGTGAACTCAGGTTTCAAGCATACCAAATAAACCCAGTTATATTCAACAAATCAAAGACTCTTGCTATTAAAACCCCATTACTTGTCATGCCACAGGGCTATACCAACCAAGGTTCACAGTATCGGTATCGGACTATTCCTATGAGTATTGGTATCGGCAATATCGGTAGTATCGGCTGTATCGGATCGGAGTATCGGATTTTTTGGTATCAGAAAACAGACAATTATTAATAAATTATTTACATTTAAAAACATATATTTTATACATTTAGGCATAATTTTAAGTATTTTCAGTGTTATTTCTTAGTAGTTTTGAAACTAAATAAAATATTAGTCACCTTACCGATTGGCTTACATACAATAGATTGATTTTCTTCTTTTACATGCTTTTACAACCTTATTATGCTTTAAACCCTTGTTGATTTGTCTTTTTCGTTTAATTTTTCTTTGCCGAATTGTCCGGAAAAGAGACCCTCATTGTCGGTATCGGCCAGTATCGGGTATCGGTCGGTATCGGATCGGGACATGCCAAACCGTATCGGTATCGGCCGTATCGGATCGGTATCGGCCGATACTTTAAACCATGATACTCACTCTCTATTAACACACAGAGAAACACATGACACTCCTGACACTAGCCAACCCTCTACTACAAACACTCGAGACACTACTTCTTCCCATACACTCACTCACACATGCCGTACATCACTTCCTAAGCTCAGACTAAGGGGGTCAAGCCCCTGCCACTGAAGCTCACTCTGCTGCAATATTGGTCAAGGCACTGCCCTCCTACTGCAGACCCATCAAGGCCTGCTCCTTACTGCAACTGGCAGTTCCCCCCCTGCCTGCAGGGGCATAAACCCCATCCATTGACCTGCCTGCACTCCAAGGTTAACTGTTATTCTAACAGAAAGTAGGGAGCAGTCCCCAACTGATAACAACAGTCCCAATTGTTAACTGCTACAGCTATGCTCCATTATCCGAGCCCCCTCTTTATTACATATACTGATACACTAAACTCCAACCCCTTCCTCTACACAACTGATATAATGTCAAGTGTAATTGGTATAAGATTGAGCTATAGCCCTATATCACACAAACGTACTTATATATAGCAGTCCTTATATAAATGTTGTTTCCTAATGGACATGAACTCATCTCCACACTCACAAATACCATAAACTCATTTCACATTCACTGTGGAGTAAGGAACACAGACATACACACACACACACCAAATGCATATAACAGTCCACTCTAATCATATTCTTAAAACAGTCCACCATTTCCCCTCTCTTAAGAGATGCTCAAAATCTTGTCCATGAAGTAGATAAAGTCCAAAAATTACCTCAACTGATTGCTTAGATTAAGAACTGCGAAACATGATCCATCCACTCCGTACGCACTTCATTGATTTCATCAAATGTGTATACACACTTTTCATTATACTGTTTAAAAATAGGAAGAAAAAATGAAACATAAGTGATAATATATAAATATATTATAAACATACATGTTGATTAAGAAGAACATCACCTTGGGATTAAGCAAGCTTCGATCATATGAGATCTCTTTCATATATCTCATAACGTAGTAACCACATTCGATGGAGCCGGTTTGATTCGGTACCTATGCATAGAAAAGCAAAGATCTTACACACTTGTTCATTTTTGATTTATATATATATTAACGAGAAATATATTGAGAGAAATATATTGTACCTGAATTGCAATCCAGTTCAATTTAAATTTTTTCACTTGGTTACCACATTGAGCATGAAACATACGAAGCCCGCTATGCAAATTAAAGTGGAAAATATTATTTGTCATTATTAAAACATCTAACATTGACTATAGTTGTGCGAAGTATTGGGACAGATATATTCATGCATACCTTGTTACAATGTGCTTAAGATCATCACAGATGCAACTTCCCAAAGAATCCAAATAGTATGCTCTCATTAGTAAAAGATCAATGACTACCAAAACCCAATGATCACTGTAACACCATATAACACCAAGATATATACAAGTTATTGAGTATACAACCAAACAATTGCTAAATAACACAAGTTCAAAGCGACAAAGCATGTCAAGAGAAATAGTCGACTTTGTTTGTAACTGTGAAGTGGTTGATTATTGGTCGTGTGGTTTTTAAGTGAGGGAGGACTGATTTGAGTTACATATGCATGGTACAAATTGGAAAAAAAAAAGGAAAACTGAAACATAAACTGAAACTGAGACTAGCCCAATATGGAAACTGGAAACTGAAACTGGGTTTCAACAGGGAACCCAACATCTCAAAGAGTATCCTATACTCTTATTTGGTTTCCAACAGGAACCCATCATCTCAAAGAGTATCCTATACTCTTATTTGAATATACATTCATGATTTCTTGAAAATGGGGAAAGAATGAAATATGAATATACATTCCAGCAAGTTATATGTTCCAGAATGTTATAAAAGAAAATAAGTAAGAAATGTATCACCTCGGGTTGTATGGCAAGAAAAATAGTCGACTTTCTTTTCGAGAGTTCAGACTATTACAGATATGCCTTGCCCTTCTATCCTGTGATGCCAAAAATTCTTTTATCCCTGACTTGTTTGATGGTCTTGGATCAATGAATGAAACATTCTCGTCGGAGTTTAGGTCCTTCAAACGATAGTACAATGACCTATAGTTTGTAAATAAGTTAACTCAACTTATTAATGTAATAATAAACAATTTTAACGAGCAAAGTATTCTTGTACCTAATGTAGATTTGTATGCAATTTACTGAGAGAGGACGCATGTTAATGAAATTCTCAAAATCCTCTTGGAGAAGAGTTGTAATTGTTGGGGTACCAAACAAGTCACTGTCAAATGGAACCCGAACTGACGTTTTTTCAGTTACCAACCTTTGTGCGAGTATAGCAAAGTATTCCATTCCCGGTGGATTTTTAAATGACCTTGTTATTCTTGTAGAAGCTCTCGTAGGTGATTTAACTTTACTTGGTGTCTTCGTTTTCTCTTTAGGAGCTTCCTTCACCACCATGGATTCCTAAAAAACGCGAGTTCAAAGTGAAAAAGCATGACAAAAATAAGCATGTATTCATTCAAAGGGAACTGACATGTACCTTTGTTTTATTCTTCTCGCATTCAGGTTGTTTTTCAGCAAGAACCAACTCTACATTAGTTTTGATAGGGGAGTGTGCATTTATAACCTTTTCAGAAAAGTTGGAACTCGTATCAGAAATGTTCAAACAATAGAATGAAGAGGAAAGACACTTATAATGGAATGTATACAGAAGTTCATAATGCTAGAAACGGGGATAAAAAAAGTTGGCACTTAAATTCATAATGCTAGAAATGGGGATGAAATTAAACCTTTTTCATATGACTTGGCCTCCGCGATCCTTCGGAAGGAGAACTCGGTGCATTCATGGTAGGGATTGGAGGAATTGAGGCAATTACAAGCTTTTCCGGAAAGTTAGAACTGGTATCAGATATTGGCGTACCACATAAACCTTGTGAAAGTAAGTTATTTATCATCTTATTTTTCATCTCAATCTCATCAAGCAACTTTTTTTTCTCCTCCTCCCAACCAATCGGAGCTTTAGGAGTGTGGAAAAAAGATCTTGGGGTGACATATTTTCCCATGGCCGTAACACGACCAGTGTGCTCGGGCCTCTCCATTGCATAACACAAAGCATCACGATTCTCAGGAATAGACAACTCTCCAGAAGTAATTTTTTTCTTCACTTCATCCTATAAAAATATGGAACTTATGTTAGTATATCTTAATATGAAGTGCAAAAAAGAATGTTATGAAAATGAACTATAGTAATTGAGACTTTCTTACAATCTTATCCACCATCGCTTGTGTGACTGGATCATAGACCAATGTAGAAGAATCGTCTTCTTCAACATGTTCATTAGAACCCCCTTTAGCCCTTTTTTGTTTTTTCCGAGCTAGCTTCCAAAAAAGGCAACGGTCTACATCTTCCTCAGAATATGTACCATCCTTCTTCTATTTTTCAATGTTAAAAATGAACATTCTCTAAAATAATTACTTAAAATTCCAAATGAAATATATAAAACTCATTATAAGATTACTTACAATTTCTTCTCTTAAACCTGCATAGCCTTTTCGGCTTAGCCTATGGTTGTACACATGTTTCCCTCTCCTGTTTTGTTGCTCTATGCGACGCTTCTGAAATCATAATAGAATTTATTTCTATGATTAGTAAGAACTCATGAAGTGGCAAAGTTAATCAAATTCTCTAGACCGATACCTGAAAGTCCTCGGAAAGTCGAGACGTCACAAACTTGGACCATTGATTTGGATTGATAAAGCTATAATTTGGAGGTGGATTTTTCAAATGTGCAAGGTTGTCCATATTGGCAAGAACATAATCGGTTAAGGCATGCCTAAACGACTTAGTTGCAACACCCATCGTTTGCATTAAATTTCGTTTAGCTCTTGGATCTATAATAAAACTTTGCTGCATATTAAGTAAGATTAATATATTTTAGAATATAAGCAATCAATAAACTCAAAATAATTTCTCTTCAATAAAATTTACCTCAACCGAGGCCCATGCATTATCTTTAATATTTGTAGGAACCTTTCTCCAATCATCATAAGTGATTGGTATCATACTGCGTGCAATTACCCCAAGAAAACTAACACATTCTGCCCCAGCCTCCCCAATAGGCTGACCTGCCTCGTTGAATGTGACTATTTTTTTCATTCCATCACTTCTTCTTTTTATAGTTCGCTCCAACATTGTTGGGCCTCTTGTTGCTTTTTTCGAGGCGACATATTCCACGTGGGGAGGGTTCATCTGTAGAACCTGTGACAAAAACAAGCACATAAGTAAGATATGTAAAAAAAACTAGAGAGTTTGATAAGTTGTATCTTAAGAAGCAACTGTACGAGCAACAAAAACTGCAGGATATTTAGCCTTTTGTATCAGACTTGTGCAGAGATACTCGAGTTTCTCTTAATTTCAGTATCAGTAGCAACTATCCATAAAACTTCTTGACTTGTCACACTGTGCCATGCATTTACTCCTTGAATAAGGAATTAGATATAAATGGTAAGTTCTAACGTAGTTCAGGTACTGTCAGTATTCTAATGCCATCTTAGCAATTGACCCTCGGAAGTTGGTTGTTCAAGTATCAGTAGCAACTATCCATGAAGTTACATTTTAACAAGTCTGCCAACTAATCCAGAAAAATATTTATATCATAAGAATTACCTGATTACTACTCTACATGTGCATAAGAATTACTCATATCCATGTTAGTACGTAGTGACAGGGAGGGTACTAGTAGATAGAAAAAATATGATGCAAACCTCTTTTGCTTTCCTCTTCTTGCTATTGTTGGAGTGGCTAATATTATGCACATTGGATGTCTGCAAGGTGGCCAAAAATAAATTAGTAGCTTAGTAACAGATATCACACTATTAAAGTCAAACAAAATAAGTAGCTTGTATAAGTAAAAAAGAGACAATGAAGTAAAAGTAAAAACAGACCTACTCCAAAAGTTGGCAGATACAAATATAAATTTACTTATCAACCCAATCCCCTTCACAACCTACTCTTTTATAACACACATTATCATCATCCCCAACATCAAACAACCCATCATTCAACAAAGCATTAGTAAAGGGATGATGTTCCATCGAATTATCCAGGTCTTCATCATCTTCATTGTGTAGATACTCTTTTGGACTAGTGGACAAAACAACGGACCATTGAGGATCAAGTTGGTCTTTTACATAAAATACTTGCTTGGCCTGCGAAGCTAAAATAAAACAATCTGATTTGTACCCAACTCGATTAAGGTTCACCGATGTGAAACCAAGTTCATCAACCTTAACACCCTTACTCTCGACCCAATCACACTTAAATACTGGAATGGTAAACCTATGATAATCGAGCTCCCATATTTCTTTGATAACTCCATAGAAACACATGTCCCCTACTATTGGATTCTTATCTTTCGAACTTGCAATCTGCATTGTTGTAGCTACAAGACTAACTCCACTATTTTGGCTAACTCGAGCATTGTCACGATCCTTCGTGTGGTAGCGGCAACCATTAATAACATAGCCAGAACATTTAAGTACGTGGTGGCTAGGCCCTTGTGCTACCCACTTGACAGTTTCTGAGATGTCTTCTTTTACATTAAATGCACCATCAACCTGTACAAATTCAATATTATTAATATTCTTTAACTTCTGAATAAGAAGAGTATAAATATATTGATTTTGCTTCAACTACTACCTTCTCCTGTAACCAATAGATAAACGTCTGATTGTGTTTGTCCTGCAACCACTTTCTATTTTTAGACTTGAGGGGATATTGTAACAGCAACCACTCCATATGCTCACTGTTAAGTTATTATAACAACTTATAATACAATTTTTCAACAATTTACATACAATGAATTAGAAAATTAGAAAATTTATGATAAAGATGCTTACTCAATATAAGGTTCAATTTCATCTGTGTTCTCCAAAACATATAAATGTGCTTGTTGCCATTCTTCACGATCAACTGCTACGACACGACCTCCAGGCAGAGGTTTTCGATCTTGAATGTTGCCCTTCCTTGCAAGGGGATTTCCTATTGCCTCAACATGTGATAGATACTTGCTACAAAATTCTATTGCTTCTTCCGCAATGTAACATTCTGCAATGCATCCTTCGGGACGGTTATGATTGCGCACATAACCTTTCAATGGTTTCATGCACCTTTCAAATGGATACATCCACGTTAAGAAAACGGGTCCACAAATCTTGACTTGTTCAACAAGATGGAGAGTTAAATGGACCATAATGTCAAAGAAAGACGGTGGAAAGTACTTTTCCAACATGCATAATGTGACCACAAGATCATTTTGAATATCATTTAGCATATTCACATCTACCACTTTCTTACATATTGCATTGAAGAAGAAGCAAAACCGAGTAATAGCAACTCTAACCGGCTTAGGCAGAACTGAACGGATTGCCACGGGTAGTAATTGTTGCATTAGTGCATGACAATCATGAGATTTCAGCCCATAAAGCTTCAAATCTTCCATTGAGACAAGATTTCTGATATTAGAAGAGTAACCTTCAGGAACCTTTATGTCTAACAATGTTTGACAAAATATCTTCTTCTCATCCTTTGTTAATGTATAACAAGCTCGCGGCAAATAAGTACGTTTTTTATCAAAATCAGGTTTTAGTTCGGTCCTTAGCCCCATGTCCACAAGATCAAGACGAGCATTGACACCATCCTTTGTCTTTCCTGGAATGTTAAGCAATGTACCATAGATGCTCTCACAAACATTTTTCTCGATGTGCATAACGTCGAGTGTGTGGCGAACATGCAAGTATTCCCAATAGTCAAGTGTGAAGAAGATTGACTTCTTCTTCATCCATCTTCTTTCACTAAACTTTGATGCTTTGCACTTTTCATGTTTCTTTCCCCAGGAGTTCGAAATTTGACCAACCTTTTCTAATATCTCTTTTCCGCTCAATGGTGTTGGAGGACCACGAAATTCCTGCTTACCATCGAAAACTTTCTTTTGACTGCGATACGGATGGTGGCGTGGGAGAAACCTCCTTGTACCAGTATACACATTTTTACCACTATGTTTCAGTCTAGGCGCATAAGTATCTTCCCCGCATATGGGGCAAGCATAATACCCCTTAGTAGTGCAACAGAAAGATTTCCATATGCAGGAAAATCGTTGATGGTCCACAACAATACAGCCTTTAAAGTAAAAAACTCTTGATTTTGTACATCATAAGCTTCAACTCCCTCTTCCCATAAAACTTTCAAGTCCTCAACTAATGGTGCTAAATAAACATCAATATCATTGCCCGGTTGGTGTGGACCCGATATCAATAGCGACAACATCATGAATTTTCTTTTCATGCACAACCACGGCGGTAGATTATAGGTCACCAATATAACTGGCCAACAACTGTACTTACTACTAAGGGACCTATGTGGATTTATGCCATCAGCTAAAAGCGCCAGTCGAAGGTTTCTAGGTTCTTTTGCAAAATCTGGCCACTTCTGGTCAACTAGCTTCCATGATGAGGAGTCTGCAGGGTGACGTAGTTTGCCGTCAGCTACTCTTTCAGAAGCATGCCAAGTTAAGTCCCTTGATGTCTGTGAGGATTGAAACATCCGTTTAAACCGGGGAATGGGAGGAAAATACCATAGAACTTTGGCAGGTATTTTTTTAATCGGAATTTGATGAGAACCATCATTTTCCTTCTTCCATCTTGATATTCCACAAGTGGGACATTCAGATAAATCGCTATACTCTTTTCTATAAAGTATGCAATCATTGGGGCATGCATGAATCTTCTCATATTCCAAACCCAGAGCAGTCATTATCTTCTTAGCCTCGTACATTGATGAAGGTATTTCATTTTGTGTTGGTAACATATCATGAAGACATTTCAACAACTCAGAAAAGCTATTGTCAGACCACCCATATCTTCCTTTAATGTTATATAATCTCATCAATCCCGATAGCTTTGTATACTTTGAACAACCAGGATAAAGAGGCTTTTCGGCATCTTCAAGTAGAGATTTAAATGACTTGGGGTCACCAGAAACATGTTCATATGCCGCATTGACCATTTCTACAGCATCTGCAGCATCTTCAAAGGAGCCACCTTTATAGTTAGGTGCTTGTTCAGACCTTGATGCAAAGCTTGTCGATCCTCTGATAGGGTGTTCCTCACCATGACAAACCCATATTGTATAACTTCGATCGATACCCCTACTAAACAAGTGTTTTCTGACGTCCCCTGGATTTTGGAATATCAAATTTCCACATCTTTCGCATGGACATCGAATAGAATTAGGATTATTTGAATGGAGTTTTGCAAACTCAAGAAACTCTTCCACTCCTTTCTCATATTCACTACACATTCTATCCTTCGACATCCATGATTTATCCATTTTGGGCTAGATTAGAAAAAAAATACCTACGAAGGTCAATATAACATGTTAGCCATAATTTAGACATGGTTCACCTTGTCTCAGAAAGTAATGATGACGAACTCTACTTAGCAATATGCAAAGTGCAACTACAAAAGTTTTGGAGTAAAATAGAGGATACAAGGAACAAATGCAATATAAAATATTGTAAAAGTCTACCTGGGCTTCAGCATTCGATGACCGTAATCTCGTCCTCAAGCTCTGTTGTTCTTCCTTTCCTGCAATAAGAATGTGAGTGAGAAGGATGAGTGTCTATAAGGAGTATAACTGGACTCACTATTTGATAAAGTAACCAAGGCTTTGATATGAAGTTATTTGATTGATAACTTAAAAATAACATAAATACTGTAAACAATGAGATCCAAGACCCTTAGTAACAGTGTAAACACTGCAAAAGAACATAAACACTGCAAAATTCGTAATCATCATGATGCTCCCGGCTACAACTATTCTTCTTCTTCAGTAAATTAAGATAGCTAACTGGTCTATATATAGTCACATATATTACACAAATGTGGCTACAAAGGACAGGATGTGAGAATCAAGAAGGTTTAGAAGACTTCAAGAAGGTTTAGAAGACTGCAAGCATCAACCACAACCATAGACATTCAGAAACATCATATAATGTGAGTTCAGTAACGTTCTTAACAATGTAACTGTGAAATACACCAAACAGTGACATCAAAGAAAACGTAAAACGAGACGGCCACCGAAATATAAAGGTTAGTTTAAGAAGCTACAGAGACAACAGATAAACGCAATATATCGATCATTTTTAGTAAGTGAATGATCATTTCCGCCATGCCATCAGATTTACTACAAAGATTAAAAATGAGCTAAGATATCAAAGATATTTCCAATCTAGATGAGAAATAAATCGGCATGAATAATGAAATAAACAACTATCACTGCCAGCGCAATGAAATGATACAATTCATCGCGGATTTTTTGAAGAACATTACCAGGCAGATTGACAATAAACAGACAGGTTACTTCTGGTATTCATGGAAAGTTAAAAAGGAAACTAGAACATATACTGATTTAAAGCGCTTATAATAATTACATCGGCCATCAACAGTCCATGCTTCTGTACCTTTTTTTTATAGACATATTTACATAAGGATCATTATATATAGATAACATTAGTCACTGACGACCGCATACATGTACTATCCACTGCAAGTTGCATGTTTAGTTTCCAGATATATAGATAACATTAGTCACATATATTACATATTCAAATCTATAATAAGCTATATTCTCCCAAATTTATAAACTAACAATATAATGGGAAAGTTAAAATACGAATAAAGAATTTAATGGGTGAACAAATTCAAAACAGGAAACTCAGCCAACACTGTTCAGTTATATATTCAAATCTCAGGTCATCAACAAAGTTAAAACTCAGCTTTATAGGAAAACAAACTCAGTCATATCATAACATATGGTTTCATACAAAGGAAAATTAGTTTGTTCATTTAGAGCATTCAGTGAATCAGTTAATAAAGTTCTCAGTCATAAGTTCATTTAGAGCATTCAGTCCTAGCCTATCACCAGTAATATAAATTTAACATTTCAGTTTATCATCAACTAACAAAACAACATGTAAACCTTGTTAAAAACTGGAAGGAATATAATAGGACCTCTAGTCCTGGTGGTTATATAACTACCATCTTATCGCTCCTCCTTACTAGTGTACCTATTGGCTTGTATTGCACTTTTCCAAACCAGCTAAAACATTTTTTTTCTCATCTTGTCCTCAATTGGCGTTGTCTCCAACTTCACATGATTTTTCCCTTAATCTTGTCCTCAACTGCACATGTGAGATACGAAAATATATTATGGGACACGGGCAAATGATTTCACGTGTACATGATGAATGATAATATAGCTTTTGTAGGTGGTCTATCCAAATGAAATTTATCGATCAAATTGGAAAAGTGGGCTAGGTGTTTGCATTTTATAGGGCAGGAAATAAATGAAAAGAAGGGTTAATGTAAATATTCTGCTGCCGGAACTTGAACCCTGGTCTCTCTGGTGAGAGGCGAGTATCCTAACCAACAGAACTACAATGGAATCTTGATATTAACCTATATTTTCACTTTATAACCTATATGATATACAATCAATTTTTAATTGCTCCGAAGACTTATTTTTATACACTGTTAGGATTTTTCAGAATCCAGATGTAGAAGTGGCACTTTGTGTCCATATTAAATAAGCACTGTCGTGCGCAATTCATGCAGATTTAGGATAATAAGTGGGACACGGAAGTGATTTGCCGTTTGTGGAGTCTACAAATTCCATGGAAGGTGTGAGGAAATATCATTGAGAACCTTACGAGGATTTTCATACCTTCTACTCTTATTTAATTGTTTATATGAAGAAGAAGATTTGAACTTGATCCGGATTCCTTACAACAAAGGAAGCACGTTCACTCTAAAAGTGTGGCCGTGTCCTGTCGGTCATGTATCGGACTCTCCTCAGACACTCCAAAATACACTAGGACACACCAAAATAGGTGTCGTGTCCGTTTCGCTGTGTTGTGTCGTATCCGCATCCGTGCAACATAGACTACAACCAAAGACAATTTTTTATGGCCAATAACTCATGCACCTTCCTATTTGTATGAGGTGTACTGGCTACACAAGGGATTGCCTGCAGTGTTCTGAATCTGGATTTGGAGAGCATTGACACCAAAGAAAGAGAAAAGAAAAAGGAAAAGAAAAAAGAAAATGGTGTAGAAAAATCAAGATTCAGCTACCTACCAAGCAGATATTTTCATGGTCAGGAATAATATACACCACAAACACACCACCATACATGTCGTACCACAATTCTAGGCTTGAAGAGGGCATCATTCTGTTGAGATTGATGACATCATCAACCCCTAGTCCATTCGAAACTGGAACTGAAACCAATCTGTTACCATTCGAAAACCCAACTCCCAATCAATCGAAAACACCCATTGAACCCACATAAACACCTTGTTAAATTTCTAAGTGTGTTTGTGGGTCAATCACGTGTTGGATTTGCAGAACCTACTGATTAAATTAGGATGATCGAAAAACCCTAAGTTGGCTGACACAAAAAAACCCTAAGTTGACACAAAAATCGAATTGTAGAGAGAAGAAATGAAAGATATTATACCGCATGGTGAAGATCGAAGTTGCCGCATGGTGAAAACGTCGGGGACGTCGTGTAGGCCGTCGAAGAGAGGGTTTTCTCGAGGGAGAGGGGACGTTGCGTAGGACGTTGGGTAGGCCGCCGAGGAGAGGGTTTTCTCGATGGAGAGGGGACGTCGTGTAGGCCGCCGAGGAGAGGGGACGTCGCATAGGACGTCGTATAGGCCGTCGAGGAGAGGGGACGTCGCGTTGGACGTCGTGAAGGTCGCCGAGGAGTCGGTTTTACTGTTTGGAGGGAGAGGGAAGAGGCCGGAGGGATGGAGGTTGATTTCTCATGGAGGAAGAGGGCGGAGGGAGGCTTTTCGAAGTGGAGGAAGAGGTCGGAGGGAGCGATTTCTCGAGGAAGAGGCCGGAGGGAGAGATTTCTCGAGGAAGAGGTCGGCTGGGGAGAGAGGGTTTTCGAAGTGGAGGGGGGGTTTTGTTATGTGCGAAGGGTTTTTTCAGATCTGCTCTATTTGGTGCGAAACCGTCAACAAATTAATATTTTAAAAAGAAATTACGATAATGGCAGCTGAAATAGCCGCGAGAATTTTCCCGCACAGACTTTAGTTGACGGTTATTATCAAAACGTCAATAAATAGATTTGTATTTCTTGACGGTTTCACTAAAACCGTCAACTATTATGGTATAAATTTGCTAAATTAACACAAAACGTGTGTTTCCTTGACGTATGTCTAAAACCGTCAAGGTTACCCATTTTAATGACGGTTTTCCACGACCGTCAATAAATAAACCGTCAAGAAAAGCCATTTTTCTTGTAGTGAATATCTTTCATGGACGGATTCTCCGGATACAATCAAATTCGGATGCATCCTGAAGATGAAAAGCATACTTCTTTCCGCACTCCTCGTGGAGTCTACTGCTATACTGTTATGCCGTTTGGTCTCAAGAACGCTGGTGCAACATACCAACGAGCCATGAGTACCATCTTTTGAGATCATCTGTGCAAGACTGTCGAATGCTATGTTGACGATATTGCTGGCAAGAGTCGTCTAAAGGAAGATCACATCCAAAACTTGAGAACTATCTTCAATCTCATGCGCCAACATCAACTCAAAATGAATTCCACCAAGTCATTCTTGGGTGTCTCTAGTGGCAAATTTCTCGGCTTCGTCATTACCTCTAAGGGTATACACGTGGATCCCGAGAAGATCAGAGCCATTCAAGAGATGCGTCCTCTACGCAACCTAAAAGAGCTACGAGGATTCCAAGGTCGACTTGCGTACATCAGGAGATTCATTTTGAATCTGTCTGGATGCTGCAGACCATTCACTCAACTCATGAAAAAGGGTGTATCTTTCGTTTGGACCGAAGAATGTCAACGAGCATTCGAAGATATCAAGCGGTATCTCATGAATCCACCGGTCTTGGTACCACCGATATCTGGCATACCATTTTTTAATGCATGTCCGTGCTATGGACCATTCATTGGGTGCTTTACTTGCCCAAAAGAACAAAGAAGGCCACGAACAAGCTATCTATTATCTCAGTCGTACTATGATTGGTGCTGAACACCGTTATAGTTCGGTCGAAAAAGAATGCCTCGCTCTCATGTTTGTTGTTCAAAAGACTCGGCATTACATCATTGGCCAAACTATTCATGTCATATCGCGAGTTAATCCTCTTCGGGTACTCATGAAGAAGCCCAGCACACTTAACTCTCAGCTGACTACATGGGCCATTCTGCTAGCCTAATATGACATGGTATATGTTCCTCAAAAATCTGTCAAAGGTCAAGCACTAGCGGATTTCTTAGCAGCCCATCCTGTTCCAGAGACATCCAAACTCTACGATGAAATTCCAGATGAGACTTTGGAATCTAATGCAGTCTTTGAAGAAATTCCTACCTGGCGTCTATTCTTTGATGGTGCATCCAGGATTGGACCCAATGGTGCCATTGTCGCAGGAGTTGGAGTTGTCCTTGTTTCTCCAGACGGGTCAACTATCCAAAGAGCATACTCTCTAGATGAACCTTGTTCCAACAATGTGGCTGAATACAATGCTCTCCCCATTGGTCTTCAGTTAGCCAAAAAACTTGACATTGAGTATCTTGAAGTCTATGGTGACTCTAAGCTGGTTATTAATCAGGTTAGAGGAACCTATGAAGTTCGCCATCAAGACCTAGTGCCTTATCATGAAGCGACAATTAATTTGGCTACATCATTTAAAGCTTTCTTCATCGACTATGTTCGTCGAGCTTGCAATACCGAAGCAGATGCTTTGGCTAATCTTGCAGCAGTCTTAGCCATCCCTATTAGAAACAGCAAGTGGTGGTCATCTCTAATCGAGAATTATTCTGTATCGAAAACAATCGTAATATTGAGTTCAGTAATTTTGCTGAAATCAATGTTATCAGTAAAGATTGGAGAACTTCTTTCATCGACTTCGTAGTTCATGACATACTCCCTGAAGATCCCAAAGAAGCTACAAGTATTCATCGAAGGTCTCTGGGATTCTATTACAATCAGACCACCAAGACTCTTTATCGGCGAACTTATGATGGCCTACTCTTGCGCTGCCTAGCTGGTGATGAAGCAAAACAAGTATTGCGTGAAGCTCACGAAGGTGTCTGCGGAGCACATCAACCGGTCCTAAGCTACAGGATCGTATCTGACGCATGGGTTACTATTGGCCCTCTATGGTATCTGATGCCATCGACTATGCAAGGAAATGTCGAGCTTGTCAAATCCATGCAGATTTCATTCATCAACCATCAGAGTTCTTGTATCCGACGACTGCTTCATGGCCTTTTGAAGCTTGGGGCATGGATATCATCGGTCCTATCAATCCTCCTTCTTCTAGAGGATATCGGTTCATACTGGCATTAACCGACTACTTCTCCAAATAGGCTGAAGCTATACCTTTGGCTGAAGTCAAGACTAGCAGTGTCATCAACTTTGTCAAACACCATGTCATCTATAGATTTGGTGTACCTCGAAGGATTATCCATGACAATGGACCACAATTCATCAGCCAGAAGTTTACGAGATTCTGTGATGATCATCGAATTGACAATGTCGCTTCGACAGCTTACAATCCTGCAGCTAATGGATTAGCTGAAGCTTTCAATAAGACTATCATCAAGCTCCTCAAAAAGTTTGTATCTACTAACAAACGAAATTGGAGAGAAAAGCTTGGTGAATGTCTTTGGGCCTATCGAACTATGGTCCGTAATCCCACAGGCTTTACACCTTTCTCTTTGGTGTATGGTTGTGAAGCAGTTCTTCCTCTAGAACTTCAAATTCCTTCTTTAAGGATTGCCATTACTAATGAACTCACTACAGAGAATAACGATCTTCTCCGACTTCAAGAATTAGAAGCGCTCGATGAAAAGCGGCTATTGGCTCAACTGCATATTGAGTTATATCAAGCCCGCATATCGAAGACTTTCAACCGCAAATTTAAAGTCAAAGCCTTTCAGCAAGGAGAACTTGTTCTAACAGTAAGACGTCCTATGACAACGACTCACTCGAGTAAAGGCAAGTTCGATGCGAAGTGGAAAGGACCTTATGTTGCCAGCAAAGTCTTTTCAAACGGAGCTTATCAACTTTCAGAGTTAGATGGTCGAGTTACAATGATGCCTATCAATGGCAAATTCCTCAAGAAATACTATGTATAAATGTAACAGAAATTTATGTAAATATGATCAGACAATTCATAAATAAAGTTTGATTTTTATTTCATCATAAATGATGTTACATGATATAAGGAAGGTCGCTATCGTCCTTCTCAACATTAGGACGCGGACCACTGCCGTCCTTATCAAAGACATAATCAGCAAAAGAACTGAGGACTTCTTTGCTCGAGCCCACCAGGAACTTGCAGGCAGTCATTCTCATGGTCTCTTCCTCTTCAGTCTTCCCTGGTTCAAGCAAAAAATCTAGGATATCCCGCGGTGGTTTGGGTGCGGACGAACCTTCGCCTGCTTCCGTCTGCTTTGGCTGGACTGGTTCAGCCGGATGTTCTTCAACATCCGCTTCAACTTTTGGGGTGACTTCATCCTTCTTGGATGCATCTCTGGACGACATCTTTAAGATTGAAAAGTAGAAATAATCATTCCTTCCAGATTTCTATTCTATTTATAGGCAGAGATTCTCAAGACAATGAAATGACACATTCATCAGACGGTTCATCCGTTCATTCACATTCATCAGACGGTTCGTCCGTTCGTTCACATTCATCCGACGGTTCGCCCGTTCATTCATGTTCATCAGACGGTTCGCCCGTTCATTCACATTCATCAGACGGTTCATCCGTTCGTTCACATTCATCCGACGGTTCTCCCGTTCATTCATGTTCATCAGACGGTTCACCCGTTCATTCACATTCATCAGACGGTTCACCCGTTCATTCACATTCATCAGACGGTTCATCCGTTTATTCACATTCATCAGACGGTTCATCCGTTCGTTCACATTCATCCGACGGTTCTTCCATTTATTCACGTTTATCAGACGGTTTGCCCGTTCATTCATTATCACCTGACGGTTCATCCGTTCATCATCATCAGACGGTTCATCCGTTCATCACCATCAGACGGTTCATCCGTTCATTATCATCATCCGACGGTTCACCCGTTCATATGACGGTTCGCCCGTTATTCATTATCACCTGACGGTTCATCCGTTCATCATCATCAAACGGTTCATCCGTTCATCATCATCAGACGGTTCATCCGTTCATTATCATCAACCGACGGTTCACCCGTTCATACGACGGTTCATCCGTTCATTATCATCATCTGACGGTTTACCCGTTCATTCAATTCATCATTATCCGACGATACATCCGTTCATCCTGACGATACATTTCACCTTTTTCGTTCATTATCTATACCAGCAACTTGTCGTCTTCGATTAAGTTGTCTACTTTGAAGCAATGATATTCGACAAATTATATTCTGCTACTGTCCATATTACCTCTGAACAGATATAATGAATATAATTATTTTCTATAAAATTATCAAGAAATATATCATGTCCTGTACCTCTGAATATATTTTCTATCACTATTATTTGTATCTGAACAAGATATGCAAGAAATAATAGAGCCACAATAAAATGTCTTTTATTGATCAAAATTTGAGACATTACATAGCATAAAGAAAGACAAGAAGATACAAGATGTTCTTTCTACTGAGACGGAGGCATTATCAGATTAGCAATCTGTTATTTCAAAATCTGCAACCGTTCTTCATGAGATGCCATCACTTTCCTCCTGGCCTCTTCCATCCCAGATTCTTCATTAAAAATGGGCATGGTCACCATTCGGCGAGTAATTTAGTATTATGAGCTGCTACATACTCGTTTCTTTCCTGAGTTATAGCATCAATTTGTTGGATCGAAGTCTGATGCTCTGTAACTTCATTTTCTAGCTCCTCTTCGAGACGAGCAATTTCCACTCTCAGCTCAGCAATCCTTCTCTCTCTTCTCTCAGCAGTTGAGATCACCGATTCCAACTTAGAATTATATTCAGCAGATTTTGTAGTATAAGCATCCAAGAGGTTCTGGAGATTCACTCTTTCAATTGTAGCTGCCTGAGCCATTTGTTCAAACTCTGCCTGCACTAAAGGTTCCACTTCTCCTTTGTTGAGATCTTTATAGTTCTTTATGGAGATTTCCAGCTCATTCAATATATGGTCAAGGAAAGTGGCCTGAGCCTCATCACCTTGCTCCCGGATGGCCTTCACCAAGAAAGAGGTCGGACCTCTAACCATGAAGAAATCAGCGTCTTACTTTGTCCATCATTCTATTGATCAGAGGTCCCAAGGACTCGAAGAAGCATTTGGTGAATGATTGGATGACAAGCTGATTAGTCGCCAGAGCACCAGGAGTTGCAGCTACTCCTGTTGATGACGAAGCTATAGGACGCTCGATTTCTCGTATCTGAACAGCAGGCTCTTTGAATAAGGGGACCAAAGTGGAGCTGGTTGCTCCTTCTGGTTGTTCCTCTGCAAAATCAAATAATGTCACTTTGCCTGTCATTGGCTATTATCAAAGAGAATAAAAGTGAAAGCGGTCTTACCATGGGTGGATCCAGCAACAGGCCTATCATCTGCAGGAACTAGACTTTAGCTGAGTAGAAGTAGCCTCAGACGCTACGGCCTGGCTACTTCCTGCTTTCAGAGCCACAAGATAAATGGCGGCTGCTACTGGCAATTGTCGTTGCCAGTACTATGTCCATACATGTTTGAGGAGCAAAAGAGGATACGGGTTCTGTATGGATAAAAGTAACGATGTTAGCTATCAAGTTATTTTTTTAAAAAGAAGATCGCTACTTTCATTAAAATACCTTCGGGAGCAGCAACTGGACTTTCCTCCAAATCTACCTCTTCATCAACAATCTTCTTCAGAGATCTCGGCACCTCAGCCTCCTTTCGGGAGTTAGAGTGTCTCGAGGGGATGTCTGGATTTCAACATTCTCTTCCGGATTTCGTGTCTCATCAGCAGCTTCTGATGAGGTGCTCTCCTCGTTTTTGCTGTCCTCGGAAGCCTCTTCACTAGCAGCATCAGCGACATGATCAGCTTCTGCTTGATAACCGAAATCGCAGCCATATAAAGCTTCGATCATCAAACGATCTTTTTCCGCAAGGGTTGCTCCCGGTGTGGCAGAAAGATGAGTTTTTGCTGCTGTTGGCAATGGAGATTGCACAGGTTCATGCTCTGTTTCTGCAACATTATCTCTAGGCTCTATGGCCTCATCTCTTCGGTCGATCTCTTCTCTCTCCTCAATATCCTCCTTCTGTTCTGGACTGGGATTTTTATTCCCAGACTCAGAAACAGGAGTGGGAGAGGGCATAGGTGAGTCCCGCTGCAGCGTCTATCACGATCGAAGACAAAACTTGTCCTCTGCGGACCAACCTTTTTTTCCTATGCAGAGGTCTCTCAGGACTCTCTACGTTTATTACCTCGACTTGTTTTTGAACAGAGGTCGGTGTGGCAGCTTCTTCCTGCTGAATTATCTCGGCCAGCTGCCGAGATTGAGATCTGGTTGTATCCTTTTCTGAAGAATGATCCAAGATCAGTTTCTTCTTCGCAACTGGGACGGAAGGCTCCTCTCTCCTTCTCTTCTTGGCCGAGATTTAGCAACCTTCAAAGAAACACGCAGTGGCGCGTTAACCTCTTCAGGGAACATAGCATCCCTCGAAACTTCTAAGGGTGCATCCACTGGCTCATGCACCTCATCATTGCCTGGAAGTGACAGGATGACTCCTCCCTTCTTCAATCACGTTGTAGACGCGAAGCTATCCGCAAGATTGAAGTTCTCGACAAAAGTGTTCGATTATGTATAAAACACCGAATATGTGAACAACATACGAGGGCCATGATTACTATTCACCGGCATCGAGAACGTTACTTTCGTATCTCGAGCGTTATAATACGCCCAAGCTCGGGCTCCATCTATCAAGAAACCTTTTCCTTGTAGGCATGAGATAGCATTACCTACGTAGAATTGGTCGTACCCAAACTGCCGAGCAAACCGGCTGGAAAGATATGGCTCCAAGTAACATTCTTCTTCAAACCGATACACCAAGTGGGATGGTCGAATTGTCTTCAACCAATCAAAAGCTGTACGGCTCAAAGGTTGCATCTTTGAGTCAACCATGTTGGTCGACATCTGTTCATATCCGGCAGGAGGAGGAGTGCAATAGAAGTTCCATCCTTTGCCAAGGTTCAAAGCATATCGGCAATCTCTCAAAGAAGTGTATTTCCACTTACCATGGAGAATCTCCACAAAAAGCTGCCACTGACTGGTTCTATGTCGGGGTCCATCAAAGTAGGATGGTGTAGAAGCAACCACCTGAACAGATAAGTATATGGCAATTCTAGCCGAGGAAACTGTTTCTCGCCCTTAGCTTTCAGCATCAATTCGACGTACAGGCGGAGACTGGCGTTCATTCTACAAGTCATCGCCGATAAGAGATCCATCTTGTAGCCGAAGACTAATCGAACGGCAGCAAAAAGAACATCGCGATGAAAGCGGTCTACGGTACTTGCTCCAGGAACGACGAATCTACGGAGCCAATATATCAAAAAGCCTGCCAGTTGGGCTTCTTTTGACATAAATCGATATCCCACTCTCAGATAACTCTTGAGAGTGTCTCCTTTCTTTAGAGGAGGATATTGATGATCGTCCTTGATCTCGACATCCAAGTCACCACTTCTCTCTATTAACTTCACCACCTCAGTGCTACTCAGTGGTTTAAAGAAGTCGGGATAGCAGTTGTCATATTCCTTGGTCTTTTTTTCTTCAATATGGTTGAGGAACAGATAAGGCAGCCATTTGGATGAATAACAGGTACCAGATGTACCACTTTTGTAAAACAGAGAACAGATTTTATAATGACACAGCAGTTCTTCGAAGACTGCTACCATGGCTGCGTTCTCTTTTCTAAGTTTGTCCAACTCATCATTAGTTGGAACAAATTCCTCATACGGGGTATCCCCCATCGGCAGGTAAGAGATGTACTGCATCTCGTGAAGGGCAAACCCGATCTCTCCGCAGGGAGTCATAAAAGTCCCTGTCCTGTAGTTGTATCTTTCTGCTAGAGCCAGAAATAGATGCGGATGGGGGGCTGAAACCGTAAACAGTGGCATGCACTGCTTGATACAAGTTAATCTGCTGAAGTTTGTCTTCAACTTAGTCAAAACCCAGTTTGCTATACAACTCCATCTCTTATAGTCTGGGTTCACCAGTCCAGTTAATCTGAGGTCTTGATCTGGATACCTCCCTTCGACCTTTAAGAACTCATTCGCGAATATTGGAACTCTCACGGGCATTAACAAAGAAGAATTTTTCGGCGGAATACAACCGGGCTTTAAACCTCTGAGCAAGACACTGTATCGTTCCGAAGAACTGTAGAACATATCTTTCTTGTTAGGCCCCTTCTTCACATAAATCTTTCCTGGACGGGTATCCTGAAAAGGTGTGAGATTCCATTCCATTTTCCTCGGATAGCTTGCATGAGCATATCGAGATAAGGGAAGACAGCGGGAGATATTTGGTATCGAGATTGTCTTGTCTTTCTGTTGGAAAATCCGTTCTTCCATCTGTGGCTTCGGCTGAGAGCTCTTCTCAAAAGCTTCGCCAAACAGAAATAGGGGCTTCTTGTGAATGATGGCATCTGCCGACTCCAAAGGTTGCCCATTCATCAGACATAACAGGGTTTCATTATCTTGGGTTACCAAGATTAGCTTGGCGGGAAGCTGGCAGATCATACTGTGGATAGTGCACATGGGACAGGTCCTCTTTGAATTCTGATTCTGAAAGAGTTCCTACAAAGTTCTCATACCCCGGATCTTCTCTAGTATCAACTGCATCAAACAGAGAAAACAAAAAAAATCAGCACAAGTACAATCAAAGATGCTATTATCAGATTGTGCAACCATCAGACTGCGTAACCATCAGACTGCGCAACCATCAGATTGTGCAACCATTAGTTTGCGCAGCATCAGATTGCGCTGGCAATCCTGCACAAAAATTAGCAGATTACGCTAACTTTTGTCAGCGCAGTTCAACCGATTGCGCAAGAAAGTTTTCGTTATAAAAATGAAGAATAACTAGTTCGTGCAACCAAGACCCTAAAAAGGGTGGCGCAATATGATCACATCTCTAAAAAGAGATGGATTTTGAAGATCAGTGAAGTCGAAAAACTCTAAAAAGAGTTTTCGATTGAATCATCTACCTTGCAACGCAGGATGCGCAGTCTCATGTCGAGAAGG
Organism: Iris pallida; assembly: GCA_029216955.1. NCBI lineage: Eukaryota > Viridiplantae > Streptophyta > Magnoliopsida > Asparagales > Iridaceae > Iris > Iris pallida. The sequence continues at coordinate 15,022,183 of JANAVB010004398.1, forward strand.
ACGTCGTGCCACCCTTGTCGAAGGCTCGGCGGGGGCCTTGCCCTTGGTAGCGGCAGAAGAACACTTGGGAGCCATAGAGATTCGATGAAGAAGGAAGAAGGAATAGGCTCGAGACTTCTCTCTTAAATCACAAAAGCAAAGTGAAGAATGAAATGAATATCGAAGAGAACTATTTATAAGTTTTTCAAAGAGTAACGGCTGCCTCAGACTACGCCGAAAAAGTCGGATCGACTCATCCGATTGCGCAGACAGCTCATGCGCAACTTGATTTTAAAATTTGAAATCTAAAGTATTTCGAAACTTTGAATAAATTCAACTTTCGAAAACTTTGAAGGGGGTCTTGTAGGTCCTAAAAAATCAAGTTGTACCTATCAACAAAGTCAAAAATCAAGAAATACTAACTTTCAAATGAACTGCATAGACATCAGATTGTGTATCATTCCGATTGTGCACTACCGGACTGCGCACACTTTCAACTGCGCAGGCTGACGTGGCAATGTCATCATTATCTGACAAAATCAAATCTTTCTGACATGCTGACAGCACAAAGAACGAGGAGACTGTTCGTTTATTGCACCGTACAAGCACTCGAGGACAGCTGTACATGCAGCGCAATCCAGTGCTTGTACAATCCAGTGTCTGCGCAATCCATTTCAGCGCAATCCGAAGTCAGCGCAATTCATGTGGCGCACTTCATCCTGACAATTGACAAAAGTATACGTGGCATTCATGCCATTAATTCCTCACTATGTGGCAATCGTCTATGCACGATCATGCACATTTCAATCAAATGATGCCATGTGTCCAAGACAGTCAGCCCACGACCAGGCAACTGCCTGTGCAGTCTGATGCTGCGCAATCCAGTTCCTGCGCAATCCAATTTGTGCCATTCAGAATAACAACAAATTAGTTATTTCCAGAACTCTATAAATAGAGTTTCAAGTCTTCATTCAAGGAGATCACAGATCAGAAATCAGATAGAGAGATCAGACATAAAGTTCAGAAATACCAGAGAGTTCAGGAGTTCTTGCCCAAGTGCTGCTGCATTCTTCCGAGGCTTTTGCCTTCAACTTCCGAGGCTCTTTTTTTTTGCCTTCAACTTCAACTTCAGAGGCTATCATCTTCAAAGTTCACATCGTCCAAGGGATAAAGCAATCGTCTTCTAGATTGGATTCCTACAGTTGTACTTTCCCAGAATTCTTGTAATCTTTACAAAGTTTGTATCAATAAAGTTTCATACTTTTGTTTTTGCAAACACTCACTATTCATCTTAGATATCCCTATAATCAAATTATACTATCAATACAATCGTTCTCAATGGTTTCCAAGTCTACTACAGTCAGTCACCCATACTTGTCCTATAAGCTTAATCTAACCAATCCCTAGGAAAAGTACTTATCACAATCACACAATACATTTATAATTATACTATAGAATCAGTTAACAAGGTTTGGCTATTTCGGTCGTCTATCAAAATAGAAGGTAACAAGGCCTAAGACTGGGTTAAGCAATCCATAACAGTGTCCAAACAAGTTAAAGGGTCAAGCAAGACGGGAAAGTTTATTAGAATACCTCTAAGAATGGTACAGAGACAACGAGATGCATAACGAGAAGAATTATCCAAGAGGTTAACAAAGAAGAGTTTAGTCAAGTCATAGGAAAGATGGAACACAAAAATAACTATGTCCAAAAAGATGACATGAAAGCAATCCTGTTGGAGAGTCCTAGAGAACCTGTAATCCTACTTGCTAGATGTAGATAGAACAGAGTTAATCATGACGGAAAAGAATGATAATAAGAATTTATTCTTGATCATTCGGTCATAATAAAGTAAACCAAGTTGAGATATGATCTGATAACCATACACATCTTCCTGAAATCATGTTGCCAGAATTTTTGCCACATCAGTAAGCTTAGATGCAATAAACGATAGAGTCAAAAACTAAGGTATATACCCTATAATCATGTCATCTAGAATCCTCGCCACGCCAACCGGTATGGCTGCGAGAAAAATCTAAATTCCATAAATAAGATAAGTATACCCAAAATCAGGCTCTATATTTCTGTCATACCAGCTAATATGGCTGCGATAAATTCTAAACTCCATAAATAAAGCAGACATTTACCTTATCAGGATATATAACAATTCAATCCACAAAATTTATCATGATGCAAGATCAAAGTCAACAACGAAAATCAGAAATCGATTTCAACAACAAATTAAGGAAGAGCAAATGGAAATAAGCGGAAATAGATTTCTAGGTAAGATTAGAGTGAAATCCTCAGGGGTCATCCCAAGGGTACTATCCTGGTCAAAATTGTAACCCACTAAATTTCAAACAAGAGACTAAATATAGTAAACGGTCCTATGCTGTGACGAGTTTTCCTATGTTATAATCCTAGAAATCCTCTAGGTGTTCTAAATGTTATTCCTAGTGTTAACAAGTTGTCCTAGATCCTAATTGCAGGCATGCTTGGTGTAACCAAACAACTTAAGTCTAGACCTGCATGGGCCGCTACTAAAAATACGTCACGACCCGTTATCCAAATTTTTAGGCCGGGCCGAGCCATGTCCAGCCTACGCTTGTTAAAGCGTAGTAAGCTGTTCAAAGAATAGACAACAAAGGATCTAAGCTGCTAACAGTTCTAATATCATATTTAAAGGTTCATCACAACACAGCATCTATAAGCGAAATTAAACAAGTACAGACTTAATAATACACTTCCAAAGTATCTAACTGGAGACAAAGTCCGGTATCAAATATAAGTTCAAAACAAATTCTAAGTCTTAAAACACATGAAAATATCTAAGCAAGGTTCCCGCTGGGGCCTCTTCTGGAGCTAAGGTCAGGTCCTCAAATGCAGTACCATAATATGAATCACATAGCATTTCCTCCTCGAAAAGTGAACCTACAACGTTATCCTGTCAGGACGGGAGCAAGTACAACCTCTACAACCAAAGTACTGAATATATAATGAAAGAGATGTACAACAAGAAATATGGTGTGATAAGTCTATAAAATAGAAATACTGGAAACATGGCCTCATGGTACAACTGGGATCACAGTATCATAGTAATATAGGAACATGGCATATCTGGAATCATGGTATGACCGGAATCACGGTAAAATACATTTGTCAAGGTGACACATGTATATCTAATGTTTAAAACTGGAGCAGGTACGTGATCGTTCAATAGGTGTATAATATGCAGAGGCACATGTAAATAAAATGTACATACGTACAAGTGCACAAGCATAGATGTATATCCGTACAAAAATACAGGATAATGGCCTACGACAAGGTATGCATATAAAATGCGACCTTGCTCGCTACGATAGAGGGGGCATGATCACGTACTCAACTATCAGTTTTCCCATAACCCATATTCTAACATGTGAGAGATACGAGAACAGTAAAAACATGTGGAAGATACGAGAACAGTAAAAACATGTGAGAGATACGAGAACGATATAAAACATGTGAGAGATACTGGGATCGGTATAAAGTACGGTAGGTACTGATAGCAGTATAAAGCATCGTGAAACATGTACTGAGAACCAGTAAGAAGCATGTGAAGATATAAGAACTGTCCTAAGCATGGCAGGTACTGAAAGTAATACAACATGTAAAATTTAACTTGCTACCTCAAGGATCAGTATTTTAACAGGGTTAATACATGTTCTAGCGTTAAAAGACAGTAAATGAGTTTGCAGATGTAATTGCTTCGAGCAAAGCAAGAATACTAGTACGAAGATATAGATGTCTGGTGTCCTGTCAATAATGATATACAAACTCAGCCTCTAAGTTATTCTTAAGATTACACTAGTGGTATGACACGACTCCTGACTGGATACTAGCCAAGTGGGGACCTAGCATAAAAGTCCAATGTGGGGTGACACTATATCCAAACTAAATTTTTAGGGTCTTTACACTAGTGCGGGGTGAGGTCCAATAAGTCTATAACTCAAAACAACACAAAACTTGCAAGTCGTAACTATTCAATAAATAAATCAAATTGTACACTAAGTTCTAATAATTTTTGAGATAGACAAAAAGCTCAATTATATATAAAATAAAGTACCAAAATGATCCTTATTAATTATAGAAATTTATACTAATTTTTTCTGGAATTTATAAACCCTCAAAAATATTTATTAAAAATCAGCAAACACATGTATCCTAAAAATAAGTTCTATTTTTCTATTTTTATAAAATACCAAAATTACTTATTAAATTCTGAAAAAATTATAATAAATTAGCTACATTAATATAGTATTTAAATACAATTTTTCCCAAATTTTTACATTAATTAAAATATATATAAAATTCAAAAACAAAAGTAACAATTTCTGGAAAAATAATTAATTACAAATTAAGGTTGATACATAAGCAAAATCTACAGATATTGTCGGATAATAAAATAAATATCACCAACGTGTCCAGAATGGTCAAATTAGCTAGGATAGCCTACCCATAAGTCCAATTTAGACACAGGGGCAAAACGGTAATTTTTGGTCAAAATAATGTCTGTCGTTGGACACACTTTGCACCGAAAAATGTGTCAGGATAGAAGTCTACAAAACCTAGCAAATTATATGTTCACGAATCCAGAATGATGATACAAACCCAACGGTATGTCAAAATAGGATTCCGATGTGCCGATCTCAAAATGATACGTTGACGCGGACACTTGGAATCAATGCGAGCCGGAGCAAATGTCTTCAAAACTTAGCAAATTATATGTTAACGAGTCCAGAATGATGATACGAACTCAATGGTATATCCGGAATTGGATTCCGATGAGCCGATCTCAAAGTGACACGTTGACACGAAAAAGTAGTACCCTGCTTTGTACCGAAATGTGTGCCAGGGCCCACGTTCTCCAAATCAAGCAAATTTTATATGAAAACATGCCAGAACGTTGCCACGAGTCTACTGGTGGTGTCAGAAATTGAATCCGGAGTCCCGGGTTCAATAAATAGAATTTAACAAGTGCAAATTAAGAATTCGGACTGGCCAACTTTGGCGTCTAATTCGACCAACCTAACGTGCTTACAATAAAACAAAACTTAAGGGACAGGAAGAGGGTTATACCAGCTGCGTACAGGAACTGGTAGCGCAGCCAAATGGAGCTGCGACGGCGGAGTTATGAGCTGACGAAGTCGGCTTCACAAAATTGTCCAAAAATTATACAATTTAAAGTGTCAACTTGGTGGCCAGTTTTGAGGTACCAAACGATGAATTTAATGGACGAAAATTGAGGGAGTGAAGATGGATTAAACCGAGATTGAGACGGAGAAAGGAGTTCGCCGATCCAACGGTCGGATCTTTCAAAAAATGCGTGCAAAGTCGCTGCGACGGAGCGCCATTTTCGAATTCAAACTCGCGCGCGCCGACGGGATTCCGTTCAAAACGCACGAATAGGCTATTCGACGCGTCGGGGAAGATGGTGGTGGTCTGGGGGAGATCACCGAAGGCTCGTCGGTCGTGGAGGGGGGTCGTCGGTGGCGTTGGCCGTGCGATGGTGCGTGGCCAGCGGCGTGCGCGCGCGCTGCCGTTGCCGTACTGCTACTGCTGCTTGCTGCTGTTGGCATCGCTGTTGCGAGCTTGCTGCGCTCGTGCGCAGCAGTGGCGGCGGGTGATGCGGCACGGGCGGGGGTGCGGAGTGGTGGTGGCTCGGGTGATGGTGGTGGTGTTGTTGCTTGATGATAATGATAAAGATGGTGTTGGGGAGGGCGGTAAAGAGTTATTGGTGATGGTGGTGATGATATTAATGGTGATGAAGTAGTAAGAAGGAGGAAGGAGGAGATGGGGAGAATGATGGTGATGATGGTGGTGATGCTCGGCTTAAGGAGGAGAAGTTTGGCTGTAGGGGGCTGGGAGTGGTGTGTGTTGTGTAAATAATAAAGAGAGGGAGAGAGAGAGAGTGTGTGTATATATATTATATATATAGAAAGAGTGAGAGAGAGATATTTAGAGAGAGGGAGAGATTTTATTTGAAGAGAGAGGGGGAAAAAAGGAGGTCGGCAACTGTTGGGGGGGGGTTGTGCTGTGAGGTGGAGGGGGTGAGGTGGTGTTTGTTATAGGAGAGAGAGAGAGAGAGGGATATTTATATATATATATATATATATATATATATATATATATATATATATATATATATATATATATATATATATATATATAAAAGAGATATTTAAGATATGTATATATATATATCTATATACATACTAGAAAGAGGGAAGGATATTTAAAATAGGGAAGAGAAATATTGTATAGGATATTTGGGCAATCATAGAGTACAACATGGAGCTTGGGTTCGGGTTCGGTCGAGCCGGATCAGGTCAAAATCGGACAGGGGGCAATAATTGAATTAAAATAGGTATTTATGATCACGGATAAATAAGTAACATGCGGAAGCTCAAATAAATGGGACACAAGCGTCATGTGGGTAGTAGGCTCCATGTGGGACATGTCCATAATTTTGGTCGACTAGGTTGGATCGATGTCGGGTCCCGAAATTAAATTGGAAATTAAATCAGGTTTTACAGTAGATAATTAATTGGCCTAATTTGAACCGAAAGTTGTGCGAAGGAAATAGAGCACAAAATGGAGTGTCTGAGTGGGACATCGAAGGTCATAGGTGAAGAGCGTCTCGTGTAGATCATTCATGAGAAGTTGGTTCTGAGAAAACGACTGGTCTTGTGTTCCTAAATTAAAAGCCACGGTAACGTGTAACGATGATTAAAGATAAAAGTGGAAAATAATTATTCAATGATTAATTGGTCTAAGTTGACCCGAAGTTGTGCGATACAAAAAGAGTACAAGGGAACGAGTTCAAGTGGGACATGATATATCAAAACGAAGATAACCTGGTCTACTACAAAACTCGTGTAGAGAGTTTACAGAGATTAGCATCCCTGACGCTCCATAAGTCAAAGTTACGGAAAGTAACCTCAATGATCAAAAAAATTTAAATAATAAAATACTTATCGAAAATAAATCATTTAGAAAATTTAAAATAGCCCTGAAATTCAGAGGGCTTACACGCTGACAATCAGTAACTTGGACAGTTTACTGGACTTGTTGGACCTGCACTGCCCTAGACTTATTTTACTTAGCACCCGAAGGCGCATAGTAGAAAGAGTCCAGATTAATACATCCACATTCTCAAGGGGCCGTATGGCATCGGGTTCGTATGAGAGACGGTTGAATACAAAGCTTCTGACAGGGCCGTATGAAACATCCTGTCTGAGGCCAGGTTCGGCTGCCGTATGGGCTATCTTTTTGCGGCCGGAGCTGGCTGTCGTATGAGTTATCTTCTTGTGGCCAGAGCTGGCTGCTGCATAGGCCATCTTCCTGCGGCCCGAGTTGGCTGCCGCATGGGCCATCTTCCTGCGGCCAGAGGTGGTTGTCGCATGAGTTGTCTGCCTACGGTCAGAGTTGACTGTCGCTATGGACAGACTGTCCATCTCTTTTATGCGGCTTCTTCTTTATCCGTATAGATTTCCCTTGTACAACCAAAAACTCAGCATCGTAGTATTTTCCTCTGCTGGATTTGTGGACAGTGTGGTCCTCTGTGGTCGGAAGCAAAGCCACAGGAGAGCTGTCGTCACCGTCTTGGGCTGCAGAAGGAGCTTCTTCGATAACTTGGTCGGGGGGCAACAGTTCTGTGCACCACGTCCTGCAAGTTCTCTTTGGGTTGGCTCGCTTCTGAGACAGGCTGGCGCTCTCTTCAGAGAGCATTTCTTCGAAGGCGTGTTGGTCAAAACGAACCACAAGTATTTGCTGCATAGAGCCAAGCTTGAATGCATCAGATTGTATCACCAGCTTCTCATCAGAGGAGAAGGATGTCCCCAGCAGAGTCGCCATCATGTTTGCCATAAAAAAAATAAAAACAGGTGTTATAGAAATACTAAAATTGATTACAAACTCGCTTGTCCAAAAAAAAGCCTAGAAAGAAATCATAGAAAACAATCTAAGTATAATTGTTTAGTTTTGATTCTGGGGGTGACGGTGGAGGCTCGGGAAAAGTGCTATCAACTCTGCCTTACTCCGTGGACTATCTGACGCAGTCTTTAGCTCTTTAAGAAATTACCTTTTGAAGGTTGCCAGCCTTTGCAGGGGTGTGCCCTGTTATTTATAATGGTATGTATGTGGAGCCGCATCGCGCGTGAAGACCCGCTCTTTGGCTGCCATCTGTCGATTTGTTGGGATTTTGTTACAGCAATCTGGGTAGTTAAGACTTGGTCCGTCTGCCACGTATCCTGTCGTAGGAATCATTTTGAGCCGCATGGGTCTCTCAGTTTTCGGCCATGTGGGGCCACATGAGATTCATGCGGCTTAAGTCGCAAACATCCTTAGCCAACATATAGCTTAAGGATTTAAGCTGCATAGATTCTATATTGGCCGCATAAAGTTTCATGCGGCTTGGGTCACAGTCACCCTTGGCCGCATAAAGTTTGAAGACTTTGGGGCCGCATATGTCTGAGCCGCATAAGGTTCATGCGGCTTAGGTGACACTCCTTCTAGCCGTATGAAGGCATATGAACCCTGCTTTTGGTGACGTCTCACGTCTTATCTTTTTGTCAAAGTGTCAGAGCTGTCACTTTTGTCAGTTTTGACAGGTCTTATCAGCTTTATCAGACGAACTGCTCCTCTTGGCCGCATATCTTTCTTCTGCAGCTGGTTGTCGACGAGGTCGCATAAGGCATTGAATCTGTCATGCGGCTTTCCTTTATGTGGACCTGTTTGGCCCAAAGTACACATGCGGCAATTTATGATCCGCATGAACCCATTTTTTCATGCTTATACAGTGGTCACTTGTAAAAACTTTAGTTAGTGGATCCACAAGGTTTTCTTTTGATTTACATAACCAATCGTGATTATTCCATTATAGAGTTGTCTAACAGTATTGTGATGTCCTGATGTGTCTTGATTTACCGTTATAAGTATGACTTTGTGCCTTACCGATAGAAAATTGACTATCACAATATATACAAATTACTGGTACAGATTTTGGCCATATCAAAAAATCCTCCAAGAAGTTTCAAAGCCACTCCGCTTCTTCACTTACTTTATCCATAGCTATGAATTTTGATTCCATAGTTAATCCGGCTATACACATTTGTTTTTGTAATGCCCTAGTCCAAAATATGTAAGACTAGAGAACGTATACATGACATCTACGTATCAAAATGACTCAAAGAGAGCTGAATACTAAAGCTATCTTGGTATTTTAATTCTATCTATCATTCACTATCACATATCTATCTCAATCCACAGGGAAGTAATCAAGAAGGAACATATATGTTAGTCTTATCAGCCCCTATTTTTCAAATTTAATTTAATTAGTGTTAATTAGTTGCTAATGACATATTTAGCTTTAAAATAATTTATATATTTTAGAATTTTTCTAGAATTTTTAAATAGTTTTTAAGTTAAAATATATCAATTTGTAATAAACTGAATTGTTTTAATATCGTTTTATATTTAAATTTGTTTTAATATTAGTTTGTAATTAATTGAATTGTTTTATTGCGGGTTGTAAATTATTTGCAAACTGTTAGGGTTTGGACCTAATTGTAATTCCTAAAGTCTAGGGACCCGAATGCAAAACCCCATTACCCACCCCCGACGACTGGCCAGCTGCCCCCCGACGAACACCGACCTTTCCTCCGCTATTTCTGGCCATTTTCGACCGACTTCGACCGACCTAAAACCCCCTATAAGTACCCCCCAGTCTAAACCCTAACCCTAGGCTAAATTCTCGACCACCCAGCCACCGTCAACCGCCCTACTTCCTAACCCTAACTCCGGCGACTACCCCAGCGCCACCTCCCAGCCATCCACACCACCCACAACCGTCACCGACGAGTTCGCCACGCCGAGACGAGCACAGCGCCACCCAAGCGCCACGCCGACGACGTCTCCTCCCCCTCCAGTGCCCCCGACTTCAACCCTAGGCGCCGGACACGTACGTGTCATTCCTCCT